>JALPQD010000027.1:10180012-10517434 GCA_023101885.1 Typhlomys cinereus
GATAATGTCACAGTTACTTTTTCTGCTGCTGTGAGACAATACTCAACCTCAAGCAACTTGAGGAGAGAAAAGGAGATTTATTTGACTTTCGGCTCCAGAGGGGACCTATGGGTCATATGGCAGAAAAGGCATGGCAAGCAACAGAGGCGGTAGGTGGATCAGGTCACATCCATCATGGATGCTGAGAGAACAACCTGCAGACTGCCAGAGCTGATTACCAACAGGACGCAGGGCAGGACTAACAAACCTTTAGACTCGTCCCTGTGACACGCTTTCCTCCAGCAACATTCCACATCCTAGGGCTGCCATGACCTTCCCAAACACTGACAAAGGCTAAGGATGAAACACATGAGCCTGTGGGCGTCAGCTCACATTTAGCCATGACAGACAGCTTGCACAAGATGTCCCTTGGAGCTCCCGTCAGGACTTGCAGGCAGCGCCACCAAAGACAGCTCCTTTTCCTAGTGACCATGGATGTGTCTATGACCCTGGGGAGCAGCCCTCAAATAGCTACTCAACAACTCTACAGAAAGTGCCTGACTCTAAAAAACAAAACAAACAATAAACAAACAGATAAGACTGCTCATCTACTTATTCGTTCAGAAAGTTTCCAGTAAGTGTCCACATTTATAGTGCTCCAAAATATTAGGAGTAGGGGTGGGAGCCTCAGATCTACTGCTTCTTGTAGCACCTACTTCCTGGCCATCTATATAGTCCTCAGTTGGACATGACTCTCCTCTGCCCCATGTGACACTCAGCCTCAGGATTTCCCATGCCTCCTGTCCTCCAGAATCACAGCTTCTGGCGTTCTGTCTGACCTTCCTTCTCAGAGTGGACAAACTTCTGACAGGGAAGAAACCAACTTAGTTCACGTCTATACCAATGTGTACCAAGCACTGGACAAGGAACAGCTCAGTGGCAGAAGAAAAAAAGCAACCCATCTAGTTCATAAGTTTTATTTTATTGAGCTCAACAAGTAGTAGTTGAAATTGGTGCTGAAACGCATTCAAAGAAAAAACCATGGTGATAGTTCAGTCAATAAACCACTTGGCACGCAAGTATATCAATTCTGAATTTGATCTCCAGAACCCACATAAAAGTGTTGACCATGATGCCATGTTCTTGTAAACCCAGCACTGGGCAGGTAGAGACATGAGGATGCCTGGAACTTGCTGGCCAGCCAGTCTAGCCAAATTGGCCAGTTCCAGGCCAGTGAGGGTCTGTCTCCAAAATACAAATGGGCCTGGGAAATGACACTTGGCTTCCATGTGCACGTTTATATGTGTATACTAGCACATGCACAACACACACAATCACACATGAAATGAAAAACTTATTCAAGAAACAGAGATAAGGCTGGAGAGATGATTGAAGGGTTGAAGCCTTTGCTTCGCAAGTGAAAGGACCTGAGTTCAGATTCCTGGACCTCACATAAAAATGTCAGGCAGATATGCCAGTAGTCTGTGTTTCCAGCTCTGGAACGCTGAATCTGGGGAAACCCTAGAGCAAAGTAATAAGAGGGTAAGGCAAACCAGGATGATTCCCAATGTCATATGAGCCTGTGGCGTACTCTTGTACTCCTTGTACAGATATGCATACACATAAAAAATAGATAATTGTGTAGATTTGAGAAGCTTCAAAACTTTCAGCACCACACACACACACACACACAACACACTACACCACACACACCCACCAGAAACAGTTCTGAGAGTCTTTATCCAGAAAGTACCAACTCTATCTCAGCAGCAAGCTTTCTTATGACTCGAATTAACTTCAACTTGGAGTGTTACCATGTCAAGAAGAAACCGACCCTAAGGCAGACAATTCTGTCTTCCACTGGTGAAATCATTCCTCATTCTTAAACTTTCATAGTTACTCTGCTTGGAATGACTCCTTCTAAAGAATGACTGCGGAAGAGCTCTCTGCTTGAGTGCCGACGTTTTCTTTTACTCTTTTGGACAGGCTGCCCAGGTATGGATGACTTCACACTGGCGGACAATCTGGCAGGTCTGCAGCTGCAAATGTCACCGTGAGACAGATTTGATCAGCCAAGACTTTGAAGTGACTCAGTACGGAGGTCCACAAAGAGGAGGAAATCAGAAGTGCCTTTGTTTTTTATAACAAGAAATATTTAAACCAGGTGAAATATTTAAACCAATACAGAAAATGTAGCTGCCTTGGCAGATATTAAGTCTGAATACTGGAACTTAAAATGGCTTCAAAACCCATAGTCCAGTCTTTTCTTTAGAACACCCTATGTTTTACATTGTATTTCTTTTTATGTGCATATATGTGTGTTGAGTGCATACATGTGTGTACTTGTTTTCATTGTGTATATGATATGAGGACCAAAGGTGATAGTTGGAATCAGTCTAGCCAAATTGGCCAGTTCCAGGCCAGTAAGAGTCTGTCTCCAAAGTACAAATGGCCCTTCTTATGTTATTCTTTATGAGATGGAGTCTCTTATCCAACAGAGTTTGCCGATAAGGCTAATTGACAAACTATTCTTGCTTTGGAGGTCTCAGGCTCCACCTTCAAAGGTTGAATTATAGGCTACCTACCACACACACACACCAGCATAAGTGGGTGTGTAATATGAACTTGGTCCTTTACTTTCAGGAGCATGTAGTTTAACCACTGAGCAATCTTTCCAGCCCTTGTCTTGAAAAGTGTGTTTGTACGAAATATCCAGGAATGTGTTTCTGTCTCCTTCCTTCCACTATATCTTTTAACCTTATTGAACATTGATGCAGCCAACAGTATCTCTGGACATAACATAATCGTTATGTTGAATCATGAATTCGTGGCAACTGTGTCTACTATCATGAAACCTGCACAATGTTTACCTTATCAACATTTCCATCACCATGGAAGGGGAAAGATTTCAAGAGGCCCCGCACCTCCTTGAGAGATTATTGAGAATTAACACTGGACAGGAGGTATGGGAGTTGCTTTCCTAATGATGTGCCCAGTGATAGATGAGTTCATGCTCCAGCCGGTGCTCAGGCGCCTGCCATCAAAGTGAACCAGATGAATCACGCATGCAAAGGACATGAAAATGGGGGGTAGAGGGTAGGGTTGTAATAGGGAAAAGAAGGGGATTGTGATGGGGTAATGAGGATGAAAATGAACATGCATCTATCCATTTGCAACACATGCATACATACATATATACATGCTTCCCACATATATATGGAAAATTTAAAAGAACAAAATAGGACCTACGAGGTAGGAAGGGAGCAAGATTAGTTGGAGTTTGGGGCAGTGGGAGAGGATTGAAGTATCATTGAACCAGATATATATAAGCAATGAAATTGGTCAAAAATAAGCAAGAAATATTATGAAAGTAAGAAAAAATAAAGAGGAAGGAAGGACGGAAGAAGGAAGGAAGGAAGGAGAGTAAGGAAGGAAGGAAGGGAAGGAGGAAGGAAGTAAGGGACAACAGAAAGAAAGAAAGCAAGAAAGAAAGAAAGAAAGAAAGAAAAAGAAAGAAAGAAAGAAAGAAAGAAAAGAAAGAAAGAAAGACAGAGAACGACATAGAAAGCCAAAGGAAAAGCAAGGGTTGAGGATGGAAAGCGGCAGGGAGGAAGGAAGGATGGAAAGGAGGGAGGGAGAAAGGAAGGAAAGTAGGGAGGATGGAAGTGAGGGAGGGAGGGAGGGAGGGAGAAAGGAAGGAAAGTAGGGAGGATGGAAGTAAGGGAGGGAAGGGGGGGAGGCAAGGGGGGGAGGCAAGGATCTTCATCTGCAATCAGTAGAATGAGGAATCACCACCTTGGCGGACTACCTATGCACTTTCCCATCTCGTGGACACATAGGACCAGTCTGGTGATGTCCTCTGCTGAGCTCATGGTGCACTACTGGGTGAGGACAAATGGGCAAAACGCCCATAAAGGACAATTGGGAAACTCAAGCAAAACTAATAGGCACTTCTTTTTCTGATCCATTGGTTCAGATCTATAGCGTTTCTCCTTTAAAAAGACTTATTTATTTGTTGAGGGATGGTAGAAGGATAGCGGGAACCTGCACACTAAGCTCACATGTGTGGAGGGCAGAGGGCAACTTTTAGAAGTCAACACTCCCCTTACACCATGTGGGCCCCAAGGACTGAACTCAGGTCTCCAGGTTTTTGTGCAGGAGCCTTACCCACTGAGCCATCTCATTGGCCTTATAGATCAAAACCATCTGCACAATATATATGGCAACTGTTGGCATGATATTTTTAAAGTGATCATTCAGGAAGATTGGAAGGTGCTTGATGTTTATGAAAAAGATCTAGCTAGATCAGTAAAGAAAGGATACCATGATATGAAGCATGATACAGTCATAAAAGCAGAGATGATAAAGTGTTATATCTGTCAATATGGTGTTTTCTTTTCTAGACATAGTTGGGGTCCTGCCCAGAACCTCTTTCCAGCAAGTGAACATATTCTCGAACTGCAATAAGGGCTCCTTACACAAAAAAAGGCACATCTACTCTCTTTCTTGGAGCATTACCCTTAGCCCTGGGAGCTTTGTGCCAACTAGATATGTCTGGGATATTATCCACCCTCTGAAGGGCACAGTTGGTGATCGTCAGCCAGTATCTGATTCCAGCATAGAATAACCAACCCCAAACCTCAAGATGGGGCAGTCTATGGAGTGATTATGACTCTCAGCTTCTTTTGGGAACCAACTGCGGTTCAGCTTCAGGAAGACCCACATTGTTTCTCAACTTCTGTCTCCCTCTCCTTCCATCTTGGTTTCTTACCTAAACATGAGTTTGTTCGTGTTTTTTTTTTAATCCCCATGTTAGGAATATGACCTAAAGGATTTTCTTTGTGCTCAGTTTTTTCGTTTTGTGTGTTTGTCTTCCAAAATTCCCCAAGCCATAAGAGACACAGAACCTTATTGTATTTAGAAGATTGAAAACTAACAGTGAAGGAAGAAAAAAATGGTTGGAACTCTGTACACTGCTAGACAGGGACCTTCCATCTGTTCTCCCCCAAGACTGCTACCAACAGCTCAAGTTTATCCTGGAAGCTGATGCATTGGTCCTAATCCCTAAATTCTAAATAAATGAATGTTTTCTTACTCTAAACTTGAACAAGATGTCTGTGGTAGTTCTAGGCAACTCAGCCTCCCTGAGGAAAGGTGAACCCTCATCAATGGCCCCCAGCTCTGTGTGCATGCAGGCAACACTAATGAGGAAATGGATCACCAGTTGATGTCACAGGAGAGAGTTATTATGACACAACTCTCAGGGTACACAACTGGGGAAGATGGAAAGTAATTGGAACCATTGCAGAAGTAACTCTGGAATAATTCTCAGACACCCATTAATGTGGAGAAGAGGCATTTAATTTACTGACAGTCTGAAGTCGAGATGGCTCTCCAAGGGCAGCAGTCCTAGCTTAGCTTGTGCTGCTGTTTTACACTAAAGTAGGGTAGGGACGGAGCAGAAGCAGGACTTTACAGAAGCAAGTACAATGGTTAATCATATCAGCAGGCAGATGGAGCACAGACAGGCACATGGCCTTGATTCTTACCAGACAGAAACTGAGGGCACACTCCCCCCAAAGTCTAGCATGGATCACAGGCACTAGGATCCTTAGAGGCAAGGGATTAATAGCCACAATAGTGTTCCTATACTAAAGGGGAACACAAGAAAGAGCTCTAGGCAATGCCGCTGAGTCCTTACACCCCATCAGAGAAGAGGACCCAGAGGGAAGTTTTGACATGCACACTAAAGGATGCTCTAGGAACGGGAGGGAGGGGGATTGGGAGAAAGGAAGGGAGGGGGGAAAGAAGGGGACAAGGGGAAAGGGAGTAAGGGGATCCAGGGAGGAGTGGAGGGAGGGAGGGGAATGGGGTAGTTATCAACTTTGTATGAGTAGAAGAAATAAAATTAAAAAAAGAAACTGAGACCAGTACTGAAGCAGTGCTGCACAAGTGGAGTCCAAGGCATGGACTAGTGTCTCTGAAATCTCTTCACTTGACTACCTTTGGGATTTCAGCAACTTTCCATCTTCTGTTAGCAATAACTCAACAGTTTACATTTTTCTACCTCAGAATCAAAGTAACCCCATCTCACCCTGAAATAGCTGCCATAGAGCACCGGTGTGTCCTAGACAAGGTGCACCCGGCTTTATACCTCCACCCTGATTCTCCTTCCACTGTGAAGTCATCGCCCACTCACCTTTTAGGGTCTGCAGCTTCATTGTCTGGAACGGCTGTTTTCCAGCTTGACATAAGCAATCATTAACTCTATCTTCCTTTTGGAAACCTACAACTGGAACCACCCATCCGCAAGGCCAGGCTGCCTTTCAGTTGTGCTCAGGCAGTGGACTATAACCACCAGACATACTGTTTATAATTTTGAGGGGATGCAAATTTGAAAATAGCAAACTACACCAGGGAGCATTTGATGACTCTTCTCTTCTCTGCATTTGAAAAACCTAGTTTACCGAAGTCCAGAAATACACTCTCATAGCTATTTAACTCAGTGGGTCCCTAAACAATGGTGACTGATTTTGTCTGGTTTGACAAATACAAATTATCTTACAATCATCCAGTCTTCCAGCCATGTTCACATGGACTTGTTTGTGTTTCAGAGACGAGGATGCAGTCACCATCATGAAAAATGGAAAGGATTAGAATAGAATCAAAGACTCCTCTGTGCTGAGGGTAAATGCAGCTGTGATCATTTCCGGCCCCAATGAGCTTCACTTGATATCAATGAACCTGGAAATACAAGTAACCACTCTACTCTACAAGTCAACTGTTCTTTTCCGTGTCCTGTATGTGCTTTCTCTGTGCTGAGAATAATCCATAAGTAGAATGACAGCTTCTATCTGCTGAAAATGGCATCATAAAAATACATGAAGGCATTCATGCATTGTTGCATGGTAGTTTCCTCCAACCTGAAACATTTCATGCTGGGGGGAGTCTCATTATGACTCAGGAAGTCGATAAAACCTACAAGGCCCAGGAAGTAAATAACATGTAATAATATGGATCTGGGACTGTTTTTTCTCTATGAAACAATGAATTATTGAGCAGGAAAAGAATTGAGGACATTCACATTTATTTAAAAAAAAACACACAGACAAAAAACATTTGGACCAAAAATACTGTAGATGTGGAGAAGATGGAGTGGTTAGAGACTAGCAGGTAGCCACCTGGGGAAAATGTTAGTTCTTTTGAAATAGTAAGAACCACTAAGTATCGTGAAAGAGGGAGAGAGATACTGGGGAGAGGAATAACAGGGCTTCAGGAAGTGGAGCTGATTCCTCCCATCTCTTTGGCACACCTCCTTCAGGTGGATCACAGTTGCTGGAGGGCAGGGAGTGGAATCTTGAAAAGATTGACAGACTCAACTGTTTTCCTTCAGGGTAAAGACTGATATTCTAGTGTTACCATGGAAATGGGGAGTGGCATTCAGCTGAATTCCTAACACTAAAGTATCAGGAAACTCCTGAAACTTAACAAGATTCACAATCCCCCCCCTCAAGGTTACAGGTGCAACAAGGGCTGTTGTCAGAGGAGACTTTTCTGTGGAGCTGCCAGCAAGATGTGCAAGAAGCAGGGACGCAGCTCCAAGAGCTGTCGCCCCACTTGAGGTGGGTGTTTCAGTGATATACCTGCCTTTCAGTCGTCTATGTTCCTGTAGTAACCCCTCACCACGTTTCCATAGTAACCCCTTACCATGCTTATGTAGTGGCCCCACCATGCTCCTGTAGTTACCCCTCACCAAGCTCCTAAGGTAGCTTCCTCACTATGTTCCTTCCGTAGGAGTAATCCCTCACCCATGTTCCTGTGAGTAACTCCTCACCCACACCCCTGTAAGTAACCCCCAAAAATATATTGGCTCACTAAACTGAACTTTGATGGAATCATTTCTTAGATTTGTCACTGGCGCCCTCTCTAGGATGAAGAGATATTTCTTCTTGCAAACTCATAGGAAATATCACATAATACACACACACACACACACACACACACACACACACACACACACCCCAAACTCTATAAACTTTTTGCAAACAAATGAGTGAAAAAGGCAATGTATAAATATTGAAGAGATGGGAAAAAACAAAGAGATAATGACAGGGAAAGACTAAAGCGAATAAATTATTATCTTCACATTTTCATAGCTAGTTCTTATCTGCTTCACATAAAGGTGTCTTAGCACAGTGTAGTGGATACTTAGAGCTTTCTTCTGTCATTAACTACGCATAAGACGTTTTGAAACCCATGATCCTTTCGGAGGGATCCTCCTGCTTCTCTGAGCAGGCAGGATGGCTTCTCCACCATCCCTCCTGAGGCTGACTCCTGGGCTTCTGAAGGCTTTTCTACAACTGAAGACATTTGATAAGAGCTCACGTCGCAGCCTCTGCAAGGCTGATAAAAGTCTATAGGGTGCAAAGTATCCAGGGAACTGTTCATAGTTTCAAAGTCATAGTCGTTGAATCATTCCAATGAGAGAGAGAGAGAGAGAGAAAGAGAGAGAGAGATGTGTCAAGTCAGCACTTTGGAAATACCCTTTTGGGTAAAATAAGAAACAATTATCCCCTGCCAGACATTTCTGAACGCTCACCCTGGAAGCCTTTGCCATTTTCCCCTGTCTCCCCACAATGTCCCCCCTCTCACGCTCCACTCTGACTTGGCTGCAAAGCTTAATTGCCATGTGGCATCAGATTCCATGGAACTGTTTCATCCTTCCATCCAACCTCTTCACAACAGGAGAACAGGGCCAATTAGACAATGTTTTATAAACACCCCTTATTAACAAAGAACAAATAATAGCACATGTCACAGTACTTTCACATACTGTGCTGTTGGGGTTGAAATAAGTTTAAGAAGGGCAGTGAGGGGCAAAGATAGAACAAAGATATAAGATATAACCAGAGAAATTCATTCTACACTTGAAGTTTATTTTTTTTAAAAAGGAGTGAGATGAAGGGATAAGGTGAAGACCTTAAAGGAAAATATGTAAATAAATGAATACAATATTTTAAAAAACAGAAAAGACAAGGACAGTTCAGAAACAACAAAACTGAAAACAACCAACTATAATTCAGAATACCAAAGACCCTACAATGTTTATCCGGAACCAGACCAGCCTAAGGCTTCTCTCCATCCTAAAGCTCAGGGAATCTTGTAGAAGAAGGGGCAGCAAGACTGTAACAGCCTAACGACAGGGAGAACCACCAATAGGCAAGATGTTCCACTCAAGTCTTCCACCTTGCTTGACCTGCACAATGGCTGACATGTATCAAGCACTCAAAGATTAGCATGGATTTTGGGGGAGAAGGATCCTTAGAGGCAAGGGTAAGTTAGACAGATATAACAGTTCTTATATTAATGGGTGGTCCAAGAAGGGACCCTAAGATATGCCACTGAATCCTGAGCCCTCACTAATGTAGATGGCTCACAGGAAAATTCAGCATCTATATGAACAGATGTTCTAGAGGATGAGAGGGAGCAGGCAGGAAACATCAAGAGGAGGAGGGAGGAAAGAGTGGTGAGAGAGAGGGAAGTGAGGGGAAACTGGGGTGGGGAGACAACAAGGGAAAAGGGAGGGGGAAGGAGGGGGTTACCTATTGAACTTGTATAACAAGGAAAAAAATAAAAAGAAAAATAGAAAAGAACTAAAGATCACTAACAACTACATGTAAAGCACTACAGAGACATGGAGAATGTTGAAGATGGTTTATTCATTGAAAAACTTACAAGTAACAGAAATAAGATTTTGCCTAATATAAAACAATATGCAAAAAGACCAGTACTGCATAAGTCCAAGGTTATCCTGACTGAGTTACACTGTTACATGATCGTGATAAAGGAGATAAATAAATCAATATGCACTGAAAAGACAGAGGAATCCTCAGATGTAAATTATGTGGGGTTCCCCAAAACAAATTATACTCAGCAAACATATCTCCACAATGATGAAAGAAAATGCATCGTGAACTGACATTGAAATATCCCTGAATTATTGGATTGTCAAAGCTCATAAAATTTTACAGGAGATAAATGATCTAAACTAGTTTCAGATGCATGGAGGAACATAGACCAAAGCCTTGAAAGAGAATAGAGAACACGGGATGCACTGGGATGTGCCCAGTAGTTCTTGGTGGCTGATGTATTGAGCAGCTGAAGAGATTCTTCCAGGTCTTTGCTAACAGATGAGACATATGTATGCGTGTATGCCCAGGGCCTGCCTGAGGATGGCTTCCGGACAGCCTCAGTAGCGGACTTGAAAATCTAGGCTTTTAACAAGTTGTCTTAGGTGGCCCTTGTGTACAGAAATGTGTATGGATCCTTAGCCTGGCCATGTTTTACCGGAAAAGGGATACCATCGATCTAAACGATAGCCAAAAGGTCATTGAGAATGGCTTTCCAAGTGTGTTATCTGGAAGAAATGAGCATTAGAATTCTTCTGAGCCACTAAGCAGGAAATGTGCTGCCAAGCCAAATCCAGGGGACATTGGATGCCGCCTGCTCTCTGCCTGCCAATGAATGATCTGAGCCTTCATGTGTGCCTCTGGGCATGTGACTTCAGCCACTGGGATGTCTCTTCTTTATACCCATTAAAACTGAGTTACGATTCTAGTCTGACACTTTCAGAGAAATAAAAATGTGGGATGATTAAATGCATATGGAGAAATCAGTTCATGAACTTAAATTTCTTTCCTGCAGAACTTTTCAGGGCCTGTCTATGCAGTGTGTGCATTGGGTCCCCAAACATATGCTGTAGCACTGAATTTCAAGAACACCCATATCCAAGGACAGAGTTTTTATTTCTTGGCATATGTATGTATGTGTGGCATGCATGAATGTATGTGTGTGTGTGTGTGTGTCTGTGTGTGTGTATTGTGTGTGTATGTGCAGCTATGTGTGTACAGTTGTGCAGAGGACAAAGGTTGATGTTAGGAGCCTTCCTCATTTTTTCCTCCATCTTATTCATTGAAGCAAATTCTCACTGAACCCAGAACTTGGTGAGACACCAAGTTTTTTAAACTTGTAAAACCTGCTAGATCTCATAGATGTCCTATTCTTCCATGGAACATACTTTTAGATGTGCATTCAAAAACCCTTAGTCTAGTTAGCTGCATAGATGGGAAGCAGGGGAGTCTGTGGACCAGTCATATCTCCTTTGTCCTGGATTCCATCTGTCATGGATTAAATGTGAGTCGTTCCCACAGGCTCAAGCATTTGAATCCTTAGTTGATGTTTGGGAAGGTGGTGACCATATTAAGAGGGAGAGCCTTGCTGGAGGAAGGTATGTCACAGGGGGTGGACCTTGAGGTTGGTTAGCACCACACTGCTTCTGCTGGGTATCTGCTCTTACAGCCTGCAGCTCTCAGCCTCCATGACGGATGTGACTTAAGCTGCCTCCACCTTTTGCCACCTGCCACACCTTTTCCACCCCAATGGACTGTATTTCTCCTCTGGGACCGTAAGCCAAATAAATCTTCTTTTCTCCCTTGAGGTATATTTGAATGATATCTCACAACAGAAGAGAGAGTAACTGCTATACCATCCTAGTTAACCTTTTAACATAGAGGGAAATCATTCACTTTGTCAGTCTTAGTGGGAAGTGAAGCTTTGAATTAGAAAAGGAATCAGATAAACTTTGTCTCCTCCTAACAGTTAGAGGGTGATGATGAGAGCCAGGGGATGAAGCTCCACTGGGTGAGCACTCCCCCAGCATGCAGCAATTTCTGGGTTCCATCCCCAGCCTCACATAAACCAGGTGTGATGGCACATGTGTGTTACACTCGGAGGTAGAAGCAGGAGATGTTCAGATCATCCTTCGCTACAAAGGGCATTTAAGGCCAGCCTGGGCTACATGAGACTCTGTCTCAAAAACTGAATAATAAATATAAACAAATAAAATAGATTGACAGGTGACAGAAAATTTAAAAAACAGATAACAAAATATTTACCATATTAACACTAATTTTAAGAAAAACAAACTGAAATTTGTATTAATATTAGGTAAACTAAAGTTTTAGAACTAATTTTAGAATAAAAATCATTGCTTAGAATGAAAAAAGATCATCAAGAAATCAGCAGGGTAGCTCAGTGGATAAGGTGCCTGCTGCCAAACTTGATGACCTGAGGTCAAATCCTGGAAGCCCACATGGTAGAAGGAAGAAACTAGCTTCCAAAAGTTGTCCTCTGGCCTCACCCATACACTATGACACATTCCCTCTCTCTTTCTTTCTCTCTCTCTCTCTCTCTCTTTCCCTCTCTTTCTCTCTCTCTCAAAATAAATAATAAATTATTTAAAGAGATCAATTTGTCAGTAAGGTGTTATGTATATTAAAAAATAAAAAAGGAGGGGCTGGAGAGGTGGCTCAGGGGTTAAGCCTCTGCCTTGCAGGCGGAAGGTCCTGAGTTCAGATCCTAGACCCCACGTATAGACGCCGGGCGGAAGCGGGGGCGGCCTGCCTTTCTGGTCCTGGTAGGGTGGAGCCTGTCAATCCCGGGGCAGAGTAAACAAGGAGGAGGTGGAATCTTCCATGGTGGTTCCCAAATTCGTCAGTGGTTCTACACACACACATACATACACCCACGTGCACACACACATACATGCACAATTGAATAAATAATAAAAAAAAGATTAAAAAAATAAAAATAAAAGAGGAACAAAATCCTGATGAAGAGTGAATGAAATTAAAAATAGGAAATCTCACAATTTTGGGCCTAGATTTCTTTACATTTCACTCAAAAATGGATGATACATATGATAAAGAAAGAAAATGCTTAATGCAATCATCAAATTGACCTAACAACACAATGTATAACGGCAGAGAGCATACAGAGTATCTTCCAGACAGATCATGAAAGATATTAAGGCAGGATTAGAGCAGCCATGTTGGGATGGGTCTCTCAAGGTCTTTAGAATTCCTGAAGGTCATCCCCCACTGCTGGAATCACCCTGAAGGAACACCCCTGCTGAGGAACTGACTCCAAACCTCCCAGAGATAAGATAGCCAACTTCCCTATGAAAGCATTATGGAAATGAGCTCTCCATATCAAACTACTTGACCTCTACCACAGGGACCCCAATGGAAATTAACCAATGGGAAAAAACCAGTTTCCCAGGCTTGTCTAGGTGTATAAATCCTGGCTCTGGCAGCTATCTTTGGCGCCCTAGCCTCTCGTGGCACTTAGTGCCATGAGTTCTGTTTCTTGCCTGCTTCTCATGGAGGCGCCCTAGCCCCTCATGGCACTCCAGTGCCATGAATCCATTTCTTGTTCCTCACTCCTCACAGATTCCCTGCCTAGGCACCGTGAATTCTCCAGGGCGTCCTAGCCCCTCATGGCACTCCACATCTGGAGTCCATGAGTTCCAACCTTTTTCTCTTCTAATAAACTCTACCTTAATCCTCTACATCATGTTCTGGTTTCAATCTTCAACTCCAGAACACAAGAACTCTGCATCATTGGGACAGTCCTGTCCCTGCAACATTTGGCAACCCAGGTGGGACAGCCGAAAAGACCGTTTCCCTGCAACGGTATCTCCAAGCACTTCCACAACTCAAGTCACATGCATCACGTTCACGGCCCACTCGAACTTAACTTACAAATAAGCATAAAAGCTTCTCTTGAAAAAACTTTCCCAAATGTTTGAACATAAAACAACAGTTCACCACTAGGACCAGTGAGATGGCTCAGCAGGTAAAGATGCCTTTGTACAAAGCCCATGATCTGAGTTCACTCCTCAGAGCCCACATGGTGGAAGGAGAGAACTGATTTCTGAAAGTCATCTTCTGACCTCCACATGAGTGCCATGGTATGTACATGACTCTCTTGCTCGCGTTCTCCCTAAGTAAATAAAATAAATTAAGTTTTCTTGCATGTGGTTGTGTCCATGTGTGTGTCAGCGTGTGTACAGTACAAGAAGGTACTTGCGTGTGTGTGCCTGTGGAGGCCCAAGGATGACACTGGGAATCATCCTGGATTGCTCTACCTCCTTATTGCTTTGCTCTGGGGTTTTCCAGGCTTTACTCTCCAGGGTTGGAATTGCAGGCCACCTTCATTTCCGCTTTTGTGTGTGTGTGTGTTTTGGGTCTTTTTCAGGCTTGCCAGGCAAATGCTCTGCCGCTGAGCTAAATCCTCAACACCCATCTCTACATTTTTATGTGGGGATCTGGGCATCTGAACTCAGGCCCTTTGGCTTGTGAGGCAAAGGCTTTAACCTCCTGAGTTCTTTTCCCAGTCCAATAAAATATTTTTAAAAAGTTCACTGCCAAATATCCTGTGTGGAAGAGAGGGCAGAAAGAATGTAAGAGCTAAAAGGTAGTGGCCCAGGCTGCGCAATCCCATCCTCAGAACAATGGTTACAGCCCTCACAGTCATGCGCTCACAGCTGCTGGGGTCCTGCAAGGGGCTTACACAGCAGGGATGAGCTCTACAATAGTCAGGCATGGATGGGGGGGTGGGCAGGGAGCTCAGCCCCTTCTGCTGAGGGGTTTGCTACTGATTCAGAGAGAGACTCGGAGTCTTCAGATGTGTATCTACTGGTGATCCCACCAAGCTCCAGCAGAAAGCTCCAAACTCACGTCCACACAGACTGCCCTGTTTAAACTCACTGAGTTACCAAACATAACCAAGATCACGAATCTGGCCAAGGAACCATTGGGGGAAGGGCTGACAGGAGCAGGACAGAAATAAGACAGGGTTGAGGGAAGAGTCGTCAGAATACATTATGTACATGCGTGAAATCATCAAAGGACAAATTTAATTAACAAAAAATTTAAGGAAAACTAAAGTTTTTTAACCTAAATAAAAATGAAAATAGCATATTGATGTATTTGGGCTGCAACCACAACAGTAATTTGAAGGAAGTAAATGTTATATTAAATGTCAATGTTTAGAGGAAAAACTATCCCAAATCAGTTGGCCTACATTTTTGCCTTATAAAACCAGTAAACGATGAATAATTACAACATAAAGATTGTAGAAAAAGAATAAAATAATTGAGATTAGGGCAGAAAATCATGAAGCACATACAAAAACAATTAAAAAATCTAATGAGACTAAGAATTGGCTTTTAAGAAGATTATAAATGAGTGTCTCTATTTAAAATATATAGTCTATAGATACATATGATATAGATATAGTTTATATACATATAAATGAGAAAAAAATAAACAGATATAGCATGTTTAGCCAGAATGATAGCAAGAGACCCAAGTCACAAATTACTAAGACAATTTTAATGCTGACTCTACAGACGATAATAAGATGGTAAGATGAGAAATTACAAATGACTTATGCTAATAGATCCAACAACTTAAATGGAAAAATGCATTCAGAGACACACACTGCCCACCTCCCTAGAGAAGAAATTGTCTGCCAGGTTCTATTTCTATTTGCAGAAAATACATAATTCATTGTTTAAAACCTCCACGAAAAGAAAATCCAAAGAACAATGGCTTACTGGTGGCACCGGAGGAGAAAATAACACTGATTCTTCTTAAAATCTCATTGAAAATTTAAAAAGAAGGAATGCTTTCAAAGTCATGCTGCGAGCCAGGTGTGGTGACTCAATCCTGTAATCCCAGCACTAGGGAGATGAGGTAAAATGACAGCCATAAATTCAAGGCCAGACTGGGAGACAGAGTGAGTTCCAGGTTAGCCAGAACTACAGATGACACTCAGACTCAAAAAGAAAGAAACTGAGGGCTGAGGAGGTGGCTCAGGAGCTAAGCCTCTGCCCAACAAGGAGAAGGACCTGAGTTTGGCTCCCATGGAAATGGCAGTGGCCTTTATTTCTGGAACTGGAAGGCAGAGCCTGGAAAACTCCAGAGCAAGGCAAAAAGGAGGTAGAGCAATCCAGGATGATTCCCAAAGTCATCCTTGGGCTTCTACAGGCATACACACAGACACACACACACACACACACACACACACACACACACACACACACACACAGAGAGAGAGAGAGAGAGCACGATGTGAGACAGCAGTTTAGACAGGTTTTCGGCTCATGAAAGCGAGAATACCAATGCACAGAGACAAAGTGTATCTCCAAAGAAGCAGATGAGATGCCATGTCACCCTGCTTCGAGTTCACTCTCCAGAAGCCCAAATGATGGAAAGAGAGAATTGACTTCTGAAAGTTGTTCTCTAACTTCCACCCATGAGTCCTGACATGCATATCTCCTCTCTCTCTCTCTCTCTCTCTCTCCTTTTCTCTCTTTCTCCTCTCACTCTTTCCATTCTCTCTTTACATAAAAATGATAATAAATAAAGATTCCATGGAGTTTATCTTAGCAAAGCAAGGTTGACTTAGCAGATATATATATATATATATATATATATATATATATATATATACACTTTATGTATACATTATAGCATATATGAAAACAATCTATTTTTAAAACTGAGTAAAAGATTGGAATAGACTCATTCTAAAAGAATAAAGAGCAAATAAGAACCTATTGTTCCTTAAATAAGCAAGAAGTAATCATCAGAGAAAAGAGAGAGTTTTGGTACCAATTCTATGATTATAATCAGAGCACAAGAAGATTGCTTCAGTATTTGAGACTTCTGAAAACTACTCTTAAATTAACCTGCCTGCTGTTCAGCGCTATTAAAAGGCAAAAATAATACTGGATGGTAGATGCAAAAAGACTTCAGGAAAATAGAACGCAGGATTAGTACCTGCAATGTGGGAATGGGTGGAGCTGAGTGCTTTGTCTATAGAGACGGAAGTGTGTACCCTCACTATGTCAAGGGAAACATCACAATTCTCACCGTAAAGAGATAAGAGACACCATATTTGGAGCCAATTATTAGCGACTATGACCCAGGAATCCAGATTTAGGTTGCCCCCAAATTCCATGCCCCGCTGTAATAACAGTTTCGTGGGGTTTTATAATCACAGAACAAAGAAAACCACAAATCAAAATATTTTTCAAATACATTGGTGAAACATCAGGTAGGTGGGTCACAGCAAAGCGAGGAGGTCTCCGTTACAGGCCTCAGATGCTGTCTGAGGACCTTCTTAGTCTTTTGGTTGGTGAAGCCGGGTCTGATTTAGATTCCAAAGAATGTACCTAAGAGTCACCAAGATGTTAGGTGACACACAGAGGTGGGTAACAGAGGGCCATTAAAGGGTTTAAAGGTAATTCAGAATCATTTGGCTCTGGATTTGCAAGATTTCCATCTTTCCATTTCTTTGTAGCTCAAATCAAGGTGCAGTGGCTTCTTTCCATAGCCACAAATGGGCCTCTTAAAGCAGCTACACATTGCAGTGGATAAGACTGTAAAAGACTGTGCTGGAGAGATAGCTCAGGGGTTAAGATGCTGCTTCACAAACAGAAGGTTCTAAGTTCAGATCCCGAGTCCCACATAAAAAAGAAACACCAGGGAAATAGCCACAATCCGCATTTCCTGCCCTGGTGGATAGAGCCTGGGAAATCCCAGAGCGAAGCACAAAGGAGGTAAAAGCAATCCAAGATGCAATCCAGGATGATTCCGAGGTCACCCTTGGCCCTCCTCAGGGACACACAGTGCTCTCTGATGCACACACACACACATACACACACACACACACACACACACACACACACACCATAAACATAAATACACTAATTAAAAAAATAAGTTCTCAGGCTCCCTTGCCCCTCATGGAACTCCACGTCTGGAATCCTTGAGTTCCTATTTGACTTTTCTCCAGCCCCTCATAGATTCCACGCCTGGAGTCCATGAGTTCTCCAGGGCTCTCTTGCCCCTCGAGGATGTTCATGCACATGAGTCCTGTTCTTTCTCTCCTTTAATAAATTCTGCCTTAATCCTTGAAAAGAAAAAGAATGCAAGAGATTATTTTGAAGGTATACTTCACCAATTGATAAAAAAAGTCTTAAATTAAAATTGAAAACATATATGTTAACATAAACAATTCAATCCCTTCCATTTAATCTGCCCTATTACCTAGTGGTCAAATTTATGGTTGAGAATTCCTCCTGGGAAGAAACTCTAGACTGCCTATGGAAGCCAAGTCTGACTGTTGCTTATTGTTTACTGCACTACACTCAGAATGATAGTATGAATAATCGAGTGATAACAAGATTAACCCCTTGTGGATTGCCTACTCTGTGTCAGCTATAGCTTTAGACACTTTGCAGAGTTATATCCTAATCACATAAACCCTAAGGTAATAGTACCCACCTCCTTCATTCCTGAAGGAACCCATGTTGCAATTTCAAAGTGTCTTGACTAAGGCCACCCTGAGTCACTAACAAAGCCTGATATATGCTTCCAGGCCACTAAGATTGCCCCTAAAATCCTAAATAAGTCATAGGAGCAAAAGAAAAATTAAAAAAAAAATGAAGGTCTCTTTTATAATTACTATGTATGCCTTTATGGGAGGATCAATGCCGGAATTTTTAGAAGTTAGCATCATTTCTAATACCATGCATCTCCAAACAGGGAGGAAGGCTGAAAGCCAGCACTTCCTAGACACTTACCACAGGATCCTAACCTTCTATATACTTCCTAGCTTCCGTGTCTGGACTTTCTGCCTGATTCCCAAAACTGATTTGGGTTCTGCTCGCTGAGTTCTCCCTCTGTGTCCCCTACAACATGTTAGGTTGGTAGGGAAAAGGAACAGAGAGTTTGACTCCCATCACGTGTAGGGGCCATGAGGAGGTCTATGAATAGAGAGAAACTACCACAAAGAAGAAACTCAAGAAATAGTTTCGCCTTAAGGTGGGAGAGTATTAGAACAGAAGAGATGTAGTTAAGGTCGGAGGGGACAGGGAGAGAGCCGCCATGAACAACATGGTGGATGGAGAGAGCAGAGAGGGGTAGAAGAAGGAGACCCTGGGCAGGGTCAGCAATCCTTCATGTCTAGGCCTTTCTTGAGGAGTTGCCTGGAAGTTACTAAGGAAGTAGGACAGTGGGGAGTTGGGAGTGAAGACTACAGGTGGAGGTCTGTCTAGCTAAAGTGGAAGCTTTATAAGATGGTGGCTGTGGCTAACACTCCAGACTCACGAACTCATTTTTAACAAACACTTGTTGGAGCTCTGCAATTCCTTCTCTCTTGATATAGTCCCCTTCTCCCATGCCCCACTCCTGGACCCCAGAATATGGAAACTTACTAGCTGACTTATCTTACAGAAACATCTGGCACCCACGAAAACTTCATAATGGCAGAAAGGAATATCTGCTGACTGTAAAATCTTCCTGCATGGTTCCTGGTCATATACTTCCTGATGCAGACAGCAGCTAAAACTTTACCATACATGGAAACAACATGCTCTCCTTTGTTCTTCACCCCACCTGCAAACCCAAAGACTATAAAACTCCCCAAATTTCTTTCAACAAGTACTGCTTCTCCTCCTTTGCCAGAACAGCCCAGCAGTTTGTCCTAATAAATTACTTTTGTTTCCAGTCTACAGTGTGGCTTATTGGGAATCAGACCTAAGAACCTTGTATCCCTTTCTGGAGGCTAAATACTTCACACAATGTCCTAATCCACTTGGAGTTTGAGATAGATTTTGCAAACATGGTCAGTTACATGGAATTCTGCACACAACTATGTGTATCACATATATGTCTCATTAGCATCTTCAATGTCCACTCAGGAATACTTTCCTCAGTGTTACAACAGGCCCCAGGTCACCTTCAGACACTCTGGGGTGCTTCTGCATGATTCATGCTGGATTTAGCTGGACTGGAGGCAGAGTTGGAGGTGTATCTAGCCTCCGACTTCCACGACTTGCTTTTCTTCTCTTTTAATATATCCCCTTTCTGCCTGCCTCTCTTGCATCAAGAAAATACATAGCCCGCAACTTCCACACAACCACAACAAAATATATTCTGTCCAATGAAGTAGGGAAAAGATGGCTAAGAGTAGAGAAATTGAAAATAAGGAATGAAATAATAATAAGAAGAAAATACCTAATAGTCAAAAATGGCATAAGTCTGAAGATGCACATCATATATTGGAGGAAAGAAAATATCACTCATAAAGGAAAAATAGCCATGAATATTAAGCACTGAGCAAAACCCATGGGCAGTGGATTTCTACAAGATTGACCAGGACAAGAGGAAGTTATAGATCGGGGATACCACTTAATCCTTAGCTAGGCAGTTAGCAGATTCTGGGAGAGGGAACTGTGTCCCAACCAAAGAGCCCACTGGGCCCAATAGATAGTTCCAAACCCATGAACGCATCCACAGCCATAGACAAACTCAGCAGGACACAAGACACAACAAAATTCATAAAATAAGAAAGAGATCCATGCGTTAGAAAGAGCACAGGACTGGCTGAATGGCAGACAAGAGAGTGGGGGGAAAAGTAATTAGAATACACCACATGTGATAGTTAATCCTGAGTGTCAACTTGACATACCTGGCATTAACTAAGATCAGCTGAGCCCACCTGAAGAGATTATCTAGATCAATACATTTACAATACAAAGACCAGCCCTAGATCCGATTGGAACCTCCTTAGATCTCACTAGAACCTTCCAATAGTAGACCAGATGAAGGGAATTATAGAACAGCAGACTGGGAAGAAGAGAGACTCTCCAGGAATCCTCCAGTTATCAGCTGTCACCTACTAGCCTACTGGATGTTTGTTCACAGTGACTTAGCTTGCCCCCAGCTTCAGCCACCAGCTGTGTCATCTCTGTCATGAGAGAGACTATATCTCCCCTCTGGAACTATAAGCTGAATAAATCTCCTTTGCTCCCTTAAGTGACTTTACAGCAATAGTCCTCTCGCAGCAACAGTTAAGAGTAGCTGTTACACCACACATGTGGCTGCAAGGACCTGGAAAGAAGTTGCATTGACTAAGCTGAACTGCTGCCTACAATGTCAGTGGCTACAGAGAGAACTGGAATATGTCAGGTTGGGAGCCAATTTCTTTTTTTTCTAATCATACAAGCTCAATAGGTACCCTGTCCTTTCCCTCTCTCCACCCCTCCACAGTCTCCCCTCTTCCCCTTCCTTTCATCTCCCCTCCCTCCCCTTCTCCCAGTGCCTCCCCATTCCTCTCTCCAATCCCCTGGAGCACCCCCCTGTGAGAATGCCAAACCTCCCTCTGAGTCTCCCACCCTAGTGAGATGTAAGGACTCAGTGGCATAGCCCGGAGCCCTTTCTTGGGCTTCCCATTAGTATGGGAACTCTATTATGACTGTTAATCCCTTACCTCTAAGGATCCTACTGCCTGTGATCCATGCTAAACTTTGGGAGCTCATTGACATGTCAGTCATTGTGCAGGTCATGCAAAGTTCAATTATGGCTACTGTAACCCCAACTTATGTGGAATATCTTGCATATCATTGGCCCTCCCCTATTTTTAGACTCTTATAATCTTGCCATCCCCTCTTCCGCAAGGTTCCCTGAGCTTTAGGATGGGGAGAGATTTGGCTGGTCTGGTTCCAGGTGGTTAATGTAGAGTCTTTGATGTTTTGAATGTTTTGTTGTTGTTTTCAGTTTTGCTTTTGCTGTACCACCCTTGGCTCCATCCTGAATGGTATTGAAGGTCACCTCCTAACCAAATATAAAAGGCTTTTTAAATGAAGCTCTTAATATAAGAGGAGACTCAAAGGTAGATGGAAGAATAGGAGTAGGACACCGCAGTGAGGGGGGTCAGTGTCCCATTCGCAGGATGGTTGCCATCTATCTGCCAGCCCTTACACCCTCCCTGATTTCTTGGGGGATCTTTAACCCCCTTAACAGTGTGTCCTAAATAGCCTGTTAATGATTTCTATTGAATCACAGTTCACTCCCACCAGCCCACCAAACCTCCAGTCTTTATTTACCTCACTCCCTTAGTTGCTTTGGGACACTCCTTAGCAATGCCAGACCATAAAAGATTGTGGGACCACCCACCTCTCTTCTTCCTGCTCTCCCACCGTGTGGCCATACCATCATGGCTCTGTCCTTTCCTAGCCATGTGCTTTGGCATCTCTCTCTCTCTGCTCTCTCTGACCCTAAGCTATCTCCTCTGCTCTAATTCTCCCCCACCTTAAAGGCTATGTCTTCCTCTTTGCCTCCCTTGGACCAAGCACCTAAGAGTTTCTTCTGTTTTCTCACATTTTCAATAAAATCCCCACTTTAACCTCTCAATGTGTTCTTGGGCTCTAGAACACAAGAACCCCAAAGAAAGAAAACCCGCAACATTGTGATTATCAGGTAAAAACTTACAAAATGAATTAATTCAGCAGACCACTAGCTCTCACCAACCAAAAGGCTAAGAATGTCTGCAGATAGCATCTGAGGCCTGTGACAGAGATCTCCCCACTTTGCTGCAACCCGCCTACTGGATGTTTCCACTGAAAAGGGTCTTTATCTGTGCCTTTCTTGGTTCTGTGATTATAAAACCTCCAGAAACTGCTACCACAGCAGAACAAATGAAATTTGGGCCAACCTGAACCTGTGTTCTAGGGCCACAGTCACTCTTGTTTGGCTCCAGAATAAACAATTTCTTATCCTTTCAAGATGAGAGTTCTCATTTTTCTCTCCATAGTTACATGCATAAAACTGTCAATGCAAGGCTGGAGAGATGCCTTGCGAGCAGAAGAACCTGAGTTTGAATCCTGGATCCCTTGTAAAAACACTAGGCCGAAATGGCAACGGCCTGTACTTGCAGCCCTGGAAAATCCCAGAGTGAAGCACAAGGGAGGTAGAAGTAATCCAGGATGATTCCCAGAGTTACCCTTGGACCTCCACAAGGACACAGTATCCTCTGATACACACACACACACACACACACACACACACACACACACACAAAATAAATAAATACAAATGAAATTGTCAGGGAACAAGTTTTACTAATTAAAAGAAGCCAGCACAACCTGGGCCATACCCAATATAAGAATACATCAAGAGATAACTGCAAGAACGCTAAAGAAAAGGACCTAATAAACTAGTTTGATATACTGCCCTTAAAATTCAATATACAGAGCAGACAAAAATGATCAAAACCGAGATCATCTAAAGGTCACTCTTATGACCAGTAGAGTACTATTTTTTCAGTATCTACTGAATTTTCCAAGGAATTACTCACATGCTAGGTAACAAAATGTAACCTTAAAATATTGTACAAGGAAGGCTGGGGAGATGGCTTAGGAGTTAAAGCCTTTGTGTCACAAGCAAAAGGACCTAAGTTCAGATCTCCAGATCCCATGTAAAAAATTCAAGCAGATATGGTGGTGGCCTGCAAGTCTGGACCTGGAAGGTGGAGCTTGAGAAACCCCAGAGCAGAGCAATAAGGAGGAAGAGAAATCTAGGACGAGTCCCAATATTACCTTGAGTCTACACAAGTACATACACTCAAGTACCCTTTCATATGTATACACACACACACAAACATACGAACACACATGCACTCACACACATGCATGTGCACACACACAGAAATTCTTGAAGTTTCTGTTCACCTTGTAAATAGCTTAAGTTAATAACAAACAACAAAGAAAAACAACTAAAAAATCCTCAGTATCTCTCTCAGACTATATAACATGCCATTGAACAATCATGGCTTAAAAATGATACTATAATCACAGAAACAAACACCTGTGTTTGATTTTGCAGAATTTGACCACTGGAGAAATTTCTTCTTTCAATCAACAAATCAAAAGGCTTCCAAGCAAATTGTCTTGGAATGAAAATTTCAAACGGTAGAATGTTTTAAAAATCACATTCAAATAGCATAACTAGATAAGGAAAGGAAGTACAACATCAGACTGCAAAGTTCCAAGAAAACAGAGCAGAGGGTTAGAAATGTATCTCAGACTCCAAGAAGGTTAAGAGTAGGAAGTTTGTCAGAAAGGACTTTTTAGGTCAATGGGGGAAAGGAACAGAGAGCGATCAGACCATGTGTGGGGCGCACATGGAGGTGCCTGAATAAAGAGAAACTGACATGAGGGAGAGACCTAAGGAAGAGAAGTTTATTAGGGCTGAAGGCCTAGTGGTCAATGGAGTCATCAAGTAGCCTTAAAGTGGGAGAGCACTGGAACTGAAGGTCAAAGGGACTGGGAGATGCCATGATGACAGGGAGAAACATGGCAGGAGGAGGAGGAGAGGAGGGGATGGGAAGAAAGACCTGAGGACTTGGAGAGCAGAAGAGAGACCCTGGGTGGAAGCACAATGTCTGATGGTCTCAAGCATTGCTAAAGCGGGTCCAAGAGTTCCTAGGGAAGTAGAGCAATGAATGAAGGCAGGAGGTGTGGTGTTTACGAAAGACCACCCACCCATCTAAGGTGGAGGCCTTACAAAATGATGACTACGTTAAAAAGTTGAGAGAGAGAGAATGAAAAGAGAATGCAAACAGACCACAAGATGGGAGAGAACCACATTTATTTCAAATTGAATCCATGTGTGGCGTAACTGCCCATTAATAAATCTGAAACTAATTATAACTCCATTTCACTTAGGTGGATGAACCCAAAATTCATGAAACTATTTACTGAAACTAATTGTCGGCTAATTAAACTCAAAAGTGGTTTAAAAAAACATACATGGGGTTGAATAGAATTGATTCCAGGAATGTGAAAGTGTTTCAACACTAGAAAATTTATCAATGTAAATGACCTCATTAATTCAATAGATACAGTGATAGCATTTGATGAAGTTCAAATACATTAAAAGTTCAAACCAAACTGGGAATGCGGTTGACATTCCTTAACTTTAAAAGGTCATAGAACAAAATTTCTACATCAAACATGTTTAAAAGTAAGTTTTAGGGCCTGGAGAAATGGCTTCATCAATAATGTGATTGTTATGCAAGCATGAGGACCCCAGTTCCATACTAAGCTCCCACGTGAAACCCCAACACTAGTGTAATGGTTACTCTTAATTATTGCTGTGAAAGAACACCCAAAGTCACATAACTTAAGGAAGAAAAGGAAATTTATTCACCTTAAGGTTCTAGAGGGGAGATACAGTCTTTCATGGAGAAGGTGGCATGGCTGACTGGCCAAAGCTGGAATCAGATTAAGTCACTCCCATCCATGAGGCTGAAGGCTGAAGGCTGAAGAGTCTCTCATCTTCCTGGTCTTCTGTTCTGTGGTTCCTTTTATCTGAGCCACTACTGGGAGTTTCCAATGAGATCTAGGGAGATTATCCAGATAATCTCTTCAGATGGCCTCAGCTGATTTTAGTTAATGCTAGATGTGTCAAGTTGACACCCCAGATGAACTATCAGAACTGAGCAGGTGGAGACAGGAGGATCCCTGGGGCTCACTGGTCAGCCACCCTAAGCTGAATAGACTAGCTCCGAGTTCAGCGAAAGACGCTGTCTCAAAAAACCAGATGGAAGACTGGGGAGATGGCTCAGGGGTGAAGGCCTTTGTCTCATAAGCAAAAAGGCCTGCTCTTAGCTTCCCAGATCCCACATTTAAAAAAACTGACTAGTGAATACAGCAGCAGCTTAGAACTCTGGCCCTGGAAGACAGAACCTGGGAAAAAAGAACCCAGAGCAAAGAAATAAGGAAGTAGAACAATCCAGGAAGATTTCTGAAATCACCCTTGGGCTCCATAGGCACTCGCACTCTGCGTACACGTGCTCACAGAAAAACAACAACAAAGTAAGAAAACACATAATGTTGATCTCTGACCTCCACATACTTACGTGCTCTCATTCATGTGCACACGCCCACATGAATAAGTATATATATCACACAACACAGAACACATAAGATTCTAAAAAACTATATTAATAATAAAACTACATTTAAAGAAATTAGAAGTGAACTTTAGGTAGGTTTTCATTCATAGGAAAATCAAAACCAAGCAAGTATGCCCACCCCCGGGCAAAAGGTCCAGATGGCTCTATAAGCAGAATTACTGAAGTTACACAAGTCAAGAAGATATATGTACCCAAACGGTAAGAAGGACAACATGTTCATTTTTGCAAGCAATATGATTATCTGCAGAGAAAAATCATCAGAACCAATAAGCTATTAGACCTCACAAGAGAGTTCAGCAATATTTGCAGACTAAAGAAGATATGAAAATCACTAGTTTCAATCAGCTGGAAAATCATATGTCATTCATCATTGCTAAGAAGTGTAAATTACCTAGAAAAGAACTTAATAAAGATGCATTAGTTTTATAGAGAGAAATTTCTAAATATTCAAACATGTGACAGCCTTCATACATGAAAGTCATTTGAGTCTCTTGTACAGAAAAAGATATACTTGGAACTTATGATTAAAAACAAAGTAATCTTAATGTGAGACAAGAGGCATCCAAAGCAAAAAAATCATCTGTCTGAAAAATCTTATTCTATATGAATAAGGATAAAGTAAAAGTGATTATGAACATTATGCATTAAAGAATATTGTCTTGAATTCTATCAACCAATAATGAAATAACTTCAAAGAAAATAAGTGCATTGAAGAAAAGTTCTTATCAGCTTTGATTACCTTGACAAACATAAAATTTATCTTAAAGAATAAACTTTCATACAAAGCTAGTTAACTAAGAAAAAAAGAAGAGAGGAAATAGGCGGGTTTCTGTGACCTGCACACTTCCCTCGCAAATCCTGATAAGTATCAGAGTGGTATCAGCAAGAATTAAATTACGCTGGGTCAAGAGTGAATCTTGAAAAAGCTGAAAACCAAGTCAAGTTTATTATGAAACCTAATCCTTTATAGAGCATGAAACAGAGTGACATCTGTACACTGCACAGAGTGATGACGTCAATAGTGGCAGACAAACTACACATGCAAGGTCAACAATAGGTGGGACCAACACCAACAGTACAGCCCTGCCAATCCTTAAACATGCTAATATGCCCTAATGCCCCACTTATTGTAGAGAAAGAACAGGCTGCTGATGGGTCAGGAACATGGTGATAGAATTACAATGATAAAGCTCTGTGCCTGTCCCTTAGGTGTGCTAATCAATGTCTAGATGGCTTCCAACAAATAGGAAGGAATATGTGAATAGGAAGGAATATGTAAAAAACACTTCTGCCCTTGATCCCAATTCAAGACAGAACAAGATCTATGCCTGCCCCTTGCTGGAAAGTCAACAGGAGTCAGCCTATGACTATGCTGGCATAGGTTGGCATAGGAGGCACACAACTATGCTGGCATAGGAGGCAACTGCAACTGAAACCTCAAGGAATGCCCTTGGCATCCGTCTTCAAGAAACAGAGATCTCAAGCTTGAGTGTTCCCTACAGAAATACATCTGTACCAACAGTGAATCAGTCTTTGAAAGTGTCTGCATGAGTAACAAAGGGACAGATATAGATCAACAGCAAAGTGAGAGATCTCAGACATGATCTATACAAATCTGGGAAACATGATAAAACACAAAGTTTGGCGGGCAGTGAGATGGCTCATCAGGGAAAAGACCTGCTCACAAAACCTGGAGACATGAATTCAAGTCCTGGAGCCCACTTGGTGGAAGAAGAGAACTGACTACTGAAAGTTGTCCTCTGATTCCATCCCACTTGCCATGGCATGCATATTCTCTCTCTCTCTCTCTTTCTCTTTCTCTCTCTCTCTCTCTCTCTCTCTCCTTCCTAACCACAGACATGAGGAAACTGGTCACCTCCAGTTCCTGCCACCCAGAGAAGTGCCCCCACCACGAGCAGAGACTAGGTGAAGACCAGTGTTGATTTCTTGTCTTCAGCCAAATTCCAACCAGCTCTCTCCACCCTCACCACTTGCCCAGCGAATGGTCTGCTGGGTCTTCCTGCATCTCCCACAGGCTTGCTCAGGGCTTACCTTCACTAATAATTTTTTACAGATTGATTCCTGAAACTAACTACTGCAGGTACCTATCACCTGAACTCATCAACGTGCACCATCATTGTCATCATCATCATCATCATGACAAAATTTTAAATCTTTTAAACTAAAAAGCAGTGCATTAAGGTTCTCAAAAGCAACAGAAATAGGGGCTGAAGAGATGGCTCAGGGATTAAGACTGTACCTCGAAAACAGAAGATACTGAGTTTAGATCCCAGGAGTCACACAGAAATGGTGACAGCCTGCACTGCCAAACCTTGCTGGCGGAGCCTGGATACAAATACATGCAGGCATGCATGAAAACAAATAAAAATTTTTAAAAAGCAGCAAAGTAGATAGCTTAATGTTAATATTAACAATGGCTAATACTGGCTAGATGGTCCAATACACCTAGCAGCTGATCAGTTCACAACGCTGCATGCTTCAGTCCACGCTGGCGCAGCAGGCCAGGAGGACTCAGGCTGCTGGTCTTTGGTGTATGTTGGAAGGCTGAAGCAGCCAGGTTCTGTTATCTAATGGTGATGGCAGCGGCAGCAGCGGGCAGTGGGTTAGACACACTCACCAGCAAGGAGGGAGGGTGGGCGGGCAGGCAGCACTGCCTTTCCCTTGGACCTCTTTGTATCTGTGCCACTGGAAAGCGCAGCCCATTCTGGAGAGGATCAGCTAACCTTCCTGGAAATGACCTCGCAGATTCACCAGGAGGTCTCCTCTTAGTTAATTCTACACCCGTCAAGTTGACAGTGGAGATGACCATGGCAAAGAATCCACAGAGACATGAGCAGACAAGACAGGGAAAAGGGAAACCAAAGGAAGGAGTGAGAAAAATGAAAGGGAAAATCTTGCCAGACATTCACAGCCGTCTTTACCCTGCACATGCCCTGTGTTATGGATGCATTTTGGTGTCAACTGGACAGTTTCAGACTGTTTGGGGCACAGCAATGGAAGGTTAATGGTTGGAATGCCCCCCCAACAAGTCTGCAAGTACTTGATTGATTGCTGTGGAAACCCAGCACACAGTGGGTGGTACTTTCCTGTGGTGGACCGGATAATAGGAAGTGCAAGGAGGATGGACTTGCTCTTCTTTTATCTTGGGTCAACTTGCTGTGTGACGTCATTCACTTTTAGAGCATCTGGCCTTCTTTGTTGCTGCTGCTGCTGCCTCCGTCCTTGGCTGACTGGGAGCTTCATCTTTTCCTCCACATTATTGCTGTTCCTGCTGCCTTTGGAGCCTGGTCTCTAAGCCTTGCTGCTGTTTATTGTTCATCGCTGAAGAGCCCAGCTGTTCCTCACCTGTATCAGAACACAGCGTCTTCGACTCTCCAGAAAAGTAAAGGCTTGAGACCTTCTTGGGATCTTTTGGCTTTATGGAACATTCCAGTCAACAGCAAGGCAGCTGTGGGCAGCTACTTTGAAGGACACTATTTTTTATCGTGAGTTATTTTAATAAATTTGTTTATATATGTTACATTCTATAGATTCTGTTTCTTCAGAGAACCCTGATTAATACACACTTCAAGCTCCCTGTTGCTAAACCCGGTTCATGTATGTTATACAAAGCTCTCCTCTAAGATGAGTTTTTCTCTCTGGCTTAGATTTTTCTAAGCCAGTTTCTCCTTGGGTTCAGCAATGGTATGCAGAAGCTCACTGTGTGGAGAAACTAGAGACTTCTCCCAGATCTGTCTTGGAACCAAGCAACTCAAGTCCCCCCCACCCCCCCCAAACACACACACCAGGACTAAGATTCTACTTCAGCCCACCCTTCTTCTAGTTACATTCTAGTCTTTACAGTTATCAGAACTCAAGAATATACTTTCCAGGACTGGGCTCAGTGGTTGAAGAGCTTGAATGCAAGTGAAGGATCAGAATTCAGATCCTCAGATCCCACATAGAGTGCGTGTAGCCTGCCTGTAATTCCAGCTAAGAAAGCAGGGACCAGGAATCCCCAGAGCAAACTGGCTAGCCAGACTGGTCATAATGGTGAGATGGCTAAGCACGCTAGTCTTATCTGTCAGCTCTGGGCAAAAGCATGAAGTGGAGAGCAAAAAGGATGATTCCCGGTATCGAACTCGATATCCACTTGCACATACACACACATGAGGATATCTGCCTACACACTTGCACAACATGCATAAACACCCACATATATCAGGCAAAAAGGGAACATGCATACACACCCCGTGTACATGCACTACATGCATATGCAGTCATACACACCCACACCCACAGTCACATACACACATATCACACATGCACAGTCACACAACACACACACACACACACACACACACACAGCCAAGATAGTCTAGAGGAAAATGACCTCTTGCTAAAGTGAGAAAGACAAGAGATGGGAGGAGAGAGTGAAACAGTGCATGAGTGCGTGCGTGCATGCATGTGTGTGTGTGTGCACGCAGGAAGGATCACCAGGTGGCACTTCAGAAAGAACATATGCAGAAGCTGGGCTTTGGTGACTTTGTGATTTTCTCGAGGCTATCTTTGGAAACCACATGCAAATTTCATTGTCAGAAGAGGTTGTGTCTGCCAAAACTGAAACAAATATAAACCTACAAAGCAGCACCAATTTCTCTCCAAGGAGGAGACCATTAGCAAATCTTTTCCTCCACGCGGTGTCTGTGATCACAGCGGAGAGCAAATGAGCAGCACTTCCCCAGAGTTCTGCAGACATGCTCCTGGGCTCCCCGCAGGAAGCTCAGCTCTGAGCTCCTGCCTGCACCTGCCTAAGTTAGCAAGCCTTCGCCCTCGGGTAGGCTGCGAAGAAGCTCAGTCGGTAAAGCTAAAGCGCCTGCTTTGCCACCATGAGGAGCTGCTGCGTGGAAAGCTAGACTCAGAGATGTGCACTTGTAAGGCTGATAATAATGACACGGGAAGCAAAGTCTTGGGGTTCGCTGGACAGCTTGGCATGCTGCACAGGGAACGTTCCAGGGCCATGAGAGATCCTTCCTGAATCAAAAGGTAGAAGGTGCCTGAGGAAATCTGAGACAATCTTCTGACCTCCACAGGTATGCACACACATATTCACACCCTTGCATACACACACATACATATACACACATATATCTGCACACACATCGGCACACAGACACCTACATGCACACACACACACACACACACACACCTTCAGGCACATACAACTGTACACACACCCATACCTTACACATACCTGTCTACACACACATACATGAACACACACACATAAATACCAGCTCACACACATTGCATGCAAAACACGCATGCACACACATACACACACAAGCAGCAGAATGATTCTTTCCTCAATTCCCACCTCATGGCAACACCACAATTCTACTGGCTTGTGTTGTATGTTTGGAAATTTGTCTTACAATGCAGCTTCCCAGAAATAGATTCAGAACTTTTCAAGCCATATAGTCCAACAATGAGAATGGACACTTTTGTTTCACCCATGGACTCCAATGCTTTTAGTTTCCTTGCTGACTTTCATAAAGCAGAAGTGTAAACTAACTTACCCACTAGTCACCATGCATGAGAAGAAAGTATTTGTTTCTGCCACAAAGCAAACAACTGTATAAAGTGTGTACTGTTTGCTGCAAAAGGCAGATTATCTGTAGGTTGACAGACAAAGGAAGTAGCAAGAAGGCAAGTCATATTTAAAAAAAGGTCCAACTTCATGGAACATTCTGGAATGAGCATATCAGCATCCTTGAATATCACCATCATAAGTTGGTTTGATGATAGTTATCATTCATTGTTTGATCTAGTCAAACAGAAAGTCTGCATTGGTCCTTCAATGATATACTAGAACCACACAGAAATCCCACTCATAATTTGCTTGGTGACTTTTCCTTTTGGACCACAAGGTCTCAGATGGCCAAGGAACTCACTGTGTTGCTGAAGATGGCCTTGAACTCTGGGTTTTGTCTCCTACTCCCCAAGTAGTAGGACTGTAGTCACCTGCCACTGTGCCCAGCTGTACGGCTCATAGCCTGAGCGTTGTGCATGCCTTCCCATAGCTCCATCCAGAATCCATTTATCTTAGTTGAGCCAGCTGAGCCTGCTGACATCATCCAGTGCTTTCCATACAGAGATACCTAAGACTATAAAAACAAGTCTGCTCATTATTTGACTGGAGCCAGGAAAAGTGAACAAGGTCATTGGACAAAATAATCTTTCCATCCAGAAAACATCAGATTCACACATCTACTATAGAGACTCCCATTCCATACAAAGCATTATCTTAATTTTGTGCATTTTATCAATGTATATTACTGATACCTAAAAATGGGCTTCTTTTATGAACCATGTATTTTAAACCATGGACAGACAACAGGAGTTGAAAATGAAAACAGCATTGGTTAGTTGGTTGTGAATCACTTTTATCTCCTCTGGAAGGTATCCAGTAAGCACATAATTAGTGATCAAACAAGGGAAAAGAAATGACTTACATTAGTCAGAGTTCCAGGCAAGCTCAGTGTAGGTTGTTGAGTGAATGAAAGGAATTATTTTTCCAAGTTCGTTGCTCAGATAGGAGTTAAGATTCTCACAGCAGGAGGCAAACTCATTAAGCCAGTTTTACTTGTATTCATCAGAATACCACACGCATGCAAAGAGAAAAGGACAGGTGGCTAAGCGGGAGACTTGGAATTCACTCCGGGCAGCTTGACCAGGGCTGCAGGCTTTGATTTCCTGTGTCTTAAACACCAGGATAAAGGAATAAGAGGAAACCTAGCATCTTACGGACAGTTTAGTTTTATCGTTTATTCCCCCTCACTCTAGAGCACAAGATTCCAGGGGAAAGAAAGCTCGGCGGTTATGAAATTATTTATAAACTGAATAAAATTATTAAAACAAAAAACTGCAGAGAATCTGGCAGCTTTATTAAATAACACAGATGATGTTTGGAATATAAAGTTACATCTTCAAGGTTCCCGGGCTCGGGCCACAGTGCGTGTTCTATGTTTCCACCCACGTGCCCCCCCCCCCGCCCCCCGCCTCGGTGCCGGATGTGCTCTTTTCAGAGCTGACCCAGCGGCTGACCCAGGCCACGGGTAAGCTGGCCCAGGTTTATAGGGAGCAGATGCCCGCTGGACCGGGAGGGTCGAGGCCGGGCCAGTGAGGGGACAGAAGCTGTGGGATGTGGCTCGTTAACACTGGTGGGTGCCCGGGGGAAGGATGAAGTCTCTCAGGTGTCCTGACGGCGGCCCTCCTCCCGCGCAGTACATCGCACTTAGTGCCAGACCAACTCATGGCTTTTGGAGGCTCTAAAGACCCCTGTGGCGACTTCAACCAGCGCAACATCTGCAAGATCAGCCGCACTTAAAACCGCACCTACAATCTACTGTGTAGTCTGCTAGCCGAGTGGCTGCGCATCAGCCCAGACAGAATCTACATCAACTACTACACCGTGAACGCTGCCCGCTAGACTGGGTTGGCTCTACCTTCGCCTGAGGATCACACTGGTGTGACTTACCTGCACCCCTTGCACCCGAGCTCCTGAGCCCACAGTGTTCTATGCTCGTCCACCCGCACAGAATCCACCTTCTGATAGGAGAAATAAAAGAGGTTTACAAACAAAAAAAAAAATTACATCTTCAAGTTTTTTGCATGGGCATGGGTATGCGTGCACACGTTTGCATTGTAAGTGTGTAAGCATATGTGCATGTGAATGCATGTTCATGTGTGTGGAGGCCTGAGGATGACATCAGGTGTCTTCTTCCGTTGCTCTCCACTTTTAGTACGAAGGCAAGGCCTCTCAATCAAATCCAGAGCACACCTATCAGCTAGGCAAGCTGCCCAGCTTTTATCCTGGGTGCTGGGATCCCTGGAGGGCACCACAGCTGCCAGGGTTCTGGGGATTTGAACTCTGGCCCACAAGCTTACCCACTGAGCCATCTCTCCAGCCCCTATATTTCTGTTTCAAGGAGAGTGGCTCAGATCACTTTTCACTGCCATTAAGAAAGAGCTAAAACTGAATCATTCATGTGGGAGAGACATGTATCCCTTAGTGATTTGGGGGCTGGACAGCTGACATTGCCTTGCTTGTTGTGGCATCGTCATGGGACACTTTTCCTGGAGAGACACCACACAATTGTCTGTGCACCCCAGACAGGAATTCAAGGGCAGATCTCAGTAACAATTAGGCCCAAGATCCAACTTGACCAATCACTGAGTTTATTGGAGTTACTGATAGGTTACCCCAAAGCAGTCACACTGGATAATCTCTCTGGCTGATGGCTTCCCTCTCCTGTTCAATTAACCTTCCTCAATCTAGATACCCTAATGCCCTTTCTAGGCCTCAAGTACCCAAGGGCATGTGGGGGGAGAGGGCAGAGTGGGGGAGGGCATACGGGAGGACTGGTGTGACACTATGAGCATTCTAGGCCCTCTCCAGACATGCAAGGGCACATGTAATCAGGGCAGAACTGCACAGTAGTAGAGGAAGGATCTAGGCAAGGCCAGAATCCCAGGTGGGGATCCAGTGACATCCCCCACCCACTCTGTCTCACAGGGAATCCATCAGCCAACAGGTGCTATGTTGGTAGTCCCAGCAATGCTTGGAGGAGAACACCCTGTAACAGGAGTCCACTGGTAGAAGACAGAATTGTCAGTTCTTTCCTGTCCCACCTGGCACCCAGAAAACAGATGCTACACACACATACACAGTCCTCCCTGCCTAGATTCTGGGGGAGGGGGTTGTTTGTGTATGTGCTGTGTGCTTTATGATAGGCACATTCGACAGTCCATCTCCAACCATTTTATTAACTCTCTCCAGATCTGTGCAACAAGCTCTTTTACTCACCAAGCCATCTTGTCCACCCCTAATTTTGTTTTTCAAGTTAGTGTATGAAGTAACAGGTGCTACTGTGGCATTTCCATAGATGTAATTGTACTTTGATCTCATTCATAGTCCCTTGTACTGTCCCCTCCCATCCCGCCGCCCTCCCTCCTCCACCATTGCCACTCCCCCTCTTCCCCAATAGTTCCCTCATCCTGTTTTCATGGCATCTGTGTTTGATCACCCAAAGCAGAGCTTTCCGAAAGGGACAGAATCGAGGAGAAGACAATGACTTGCAGTGTCTCATCACGACTGTAAACAGCTGGTCTGTCAGACGAAGTTACCGAGGTTCACAGAGGTATGCTTTCAGAGACAAGGGTGCCTCTTAGAGCATCATCAAGGAGCTGGGAAGATAGTTCCACCCATGGATCTTTGCCTCGCAGGCACAAGGACCTGAGTTGGATCCTCAAAGCTACATTCAAAAGCTGGGCGAAGTGGCATGCATTTGTAATCCAGCGCTGAGAAGGCGTAGACAGCCGAGCCAAACTCCAGCCCAGTAAGAGACCCTGACTTATAAATGAGGACCTTATAAATGAAACCTGATGTTGACTTCTGGCCTTCACACCATGGACCCACAAAAGAACAAGCACCCACACACCTAAGTGCATTTGTGAGCACCCTAGGAAGTCTTCTGGATGTTTCTGTTACTGTTTCTCTCTCAAGTTCAGTGTGCTTCTCATTTCAATGCTATCACCTTTCAAAGTTGATGATATTTATATTTTCATGTATGACTATAATTTAATCGCTCAGGGATATCTTAGGAGATGGATAAAGTCATAAGTAAACCAAGTTAGTTGACACTTTCATTATTAAGGTTTTTCTGCAGAAACAGTTTATTGATTTAAGGAAATTTTCCTAAGTGTCTGTATTAGAGTATATCACATTTTCTTTCTCATTTCTTTCCCTTCCTCTGGGACTTTCTTCATTAGCACAGCTCTGCCCATCTAATGGTATTTCTTCTCAATATTAGTTTGCTTCTTTTTTCTTTTTGTCCAGAAACAGCAACTAAAATCATGCTTTTTCATAAGGATATAGCATATCAAGAAGAAAAGTCCTCCATATTCTTGGAGGTTCAAAATGGCTTAGGGATGGTGGGTTTCATCAAGCTTGGCAACTTTATTCATAATATAATATTCTGGGTTCAAATGCTTGCTTCTCATTTTAAAGTGTTAAACCATTGCATGCTGGTCTTTACAATATTGTTATTTAAGATAGTCTGAACTCAGGATATTGCCAGATTAGCCTTAAAACCAGGCTCACAACAGTAAGCCAGAAAAGCAATAGGGGATGATTCCTAATATGTCCCTTGATTTTCCATAGGTACACACACTCAAGTGCATGCATGTACATACACTCTCACACATGTGCAGTGACCCACATGCATACATACATGCACACACACATGCACATGCATGTACCCCAAACACATACCTCATACCCAAATATATCAAGAAAGAATAAGATATTTAAGATATTATTCTGATATGTATATATGATATTTAAGATATCTGAATTATCACATGTTGGTCTTAAAGATATTGGCATTTAAGTCATTCAAGATATTCTAATACTTAAAACATTAATATATTGCATGTAGGCCTTTAAAATAACGGTAGTTAAGCCATTTAAGATTTTCTGATATTTAAATATTGAAATAGTACACACTGCTCTCTAAGATATTGATATTTAAGAAAGTCTAAGATATCAGACTGGGGCTGGAGAGGTGGCTCAGGGGTTAAGCCTCTGCCTTGCAGGCAGAAGGTCCTGAGTTCAGAACCTAGACCCCACGTATAGATACCGGGCAGAACAGGGGCGGCCTGAGTTTCTGGTCCTGGCAGGTTGGAGCCTGTGAATCCCAGGGCAGAGTAAACAAGGAGGAGGGGGAGGCGGTCCATGGTGGTTCTACACACACATACACACACACGCGCGCGCACAAACATACACACATACACACACACATACACACTGCACACATATACACAATTGAATAAATAATAAAAAAATGTTTTAAAAAATCACTAAGATATCAGACTGTCTTTTTCCCTGGTCTCTAACCTGCTATCAGTCTGATGTAGATATATGTAGATATTTTGTAGATATTTTCTTTTTTATATAATTTTTTTATTTTTTCAATTGTGCATGTGTGAGTATGTATGTGTGTGTGCGCGCGTGTGTCTGTGTGTGTGTAGAACCACGGACGAATTCGGGAACCACCATGAACGCCTCTACTTCCTCCGCCCCGGGATTCACAGGCTCCGACCTACCAGAACCAGAAACACAGGCCACCCTCGCTTCCGCCCGGCGTCTATACTTGGGATCTGGGATCCGAACTCAGGACCTTCTGCCTGCAAGGCAGAGGCTTAACCCCTGAGCCACCTCTCCAGCCCAGATATTTTTTTTTATCCTTCATTTTATGAAATTATAAATAGTCAGGATTTATGGGATTGTTCCGTCGTGTAGAATCATCTTCTCAGTCACAGAATCTTATTCTCATTGTCAAGCACTGTCTTCAGTGAGGAGGCTACACACCGGAGTTCTAGAATCACAGGCATGTTCTGTGCTACAAGGCTTTCGTCTTTGCCGGCCTGGGCCTGAGGTGACTTTCATATTTGGAGAAACTACCCCCTGACCATCTATCATTCAGGAATATAAATGCCTGGAATGGCAAGATAGTTCAGCAGGTAAGGAGTCCGTGTGCAAATCCAGCCATTTGAATTCAATCTCCAGTGTGGTGGAATGAGAGAATCAACTTCTGGAAGTTGTTCTCTGACCTCCACCCATACGCCATGACATGCATGCATGTGCTTCTCCTCTTTCTCCTCTCTCTGTGTCCCAAATAAATAAATAGATAAATAAATATTATTTATATGCTGCTTCTAATTCTTCCTTTCTCTCTCATGCACATTGTACAATATATATAAAATAAATGCATATGTGTATATACTACAGTAGGACTTACACAATTATTTTATTCATTTATTTTTATTCAGTGTATAACCTAACTTCTTTTTTCCCTCCTCTTTTTTAAAATTAATTAATTAATTAATTAATTAATTAATTTTCCCAATCATACAAACTTAATAGGTATCCCAGTTCCCTTCCTCCCTCCATCCCTCCCCAGTCTCCCTTGCTCCCTCCCCTCCTTTTCCCCTTCCTTTCACCCCCCTTCCTCTCTTCCAGTGCCCCTCTCTTCCCACCCCCAATCCTTGGAGCATCCTTTAGTGTGAATGTCAAACTTCCCTCTGTCCTCCACTCTAATGAGGTGTAAGGACTCAGTAGCTTTGCCTAGAGCCTTTTCTTGTGCTCCCCTTTAGTATGGGAACACTATTATGACTGTTAATCCCTTGTCTCTAAGGATCCTAGTGCCTGTGATCCATGCTAGACTTTGGGGGGTTATTATGGTTACTGCAGCCCTATCGTTGCTCTTCCTCATCTTTAGGCTCGTACAATCTTACTACCCCCTCTTCCATCTACCTTTGAATCTTTCTCGTACTGTAAGACTCCATTTTAACAGCCTTTTATCTCTGGCTAGGAGGTGACCTCCAATACCAATCAGGATGGAACCGAGGGTGTTGCAAGAACAGCAAAACTGAAAACAACAACAAACCATAATTCAGAACATCAAAGACTGTACATTAATCACCTGGAACCAGATCAGCCAAATCTTTCCCCATCCTAAAATACAACCTAAGTCACATGGAGTCCCTTGTTTTTGTTTTATTGATTAAATTTGTTCTTTGACAATATCACCTGCACATCTTTATACATTGATTGTTCTCAGTCCTTCTCTCCATTCGCCCCTCCCACTTCCTCCTTACAAATGTTTTTCCCACATTCCCCTTTTTGTTATGTAACCCTCTGAGCTTAACCACTCCCACAGATAAAACCAATAGAGAAAATGCAAGAGACTTCAGTTTCCACAGAGAAAAATTACAGGGCATCTGAGCCCTGCAAGGCCAAAAATCCAGTGAGACCCAAGTTTGCCCAGCAGTCTGAATAGAACTCCATTCATGGAGCCCTGTAGCATCCACAGTCTCCATCTGAGGAATTAGGAAGGACATTTGAGGCCACCAAGGTATTCCAATCTGTGAGGAAAATTCTAGAAAGAAGGAATTCTCAAAGACCTTTCAAATCTGAGAATCATTTCTCTTCAAGTTCATGGCCCTAATTTAGTAAAGACCAGAGACACCAAGAAGGAGGAGGAAGGTGATGAAAGGGAATAAGGAAAACAGAAGAAGGAGGAAAGGAGAAAGAGGAAAAGGAATGGAAACAGAGAAAGAAATGCAGCAACGGTTTTAGTAAGATACCCCTCAAATGAAAAAAGAAAGCATGATAAAGTGCTAAGGTTCCATAAAGCTAAGTGGATATAAGAGCAAGTTGATTTTTTATACCTTTTTTATTATTATTTCAGCTCATACAAACTTAATAGGTAGACCAGTTCCCTCCCTCCCTCCTCCCCCAGAACCCCCTGCTCCCCCTCCCCTCACCCCTCCCTCCCCATAACCCAGTGCCTCCCGCCCCAATTCCCAGAGAGTCCTTTCTTGTGCATGCCTGACTTTCCTCTGGGCCCTCCTCTCCGATGACATACAAGGACCCAGTGGCATTTCCCTGAACCCTTTCCCGTGTTCCCCTTAAGCATAGGAACACTACTGTGGCTGCCAATCCCTTGCCTCCAAGGATCTTGGTGCCTTTAGCAGATGCTAGACTTTGTGCGGTCAATAGTGTGTTGGAGGACATTGCACAGGGCATGCAAAGTCCAATTATGATTGCTTCAGCCCTAACTTGTGTGGAGTATCTTGCAAATCATTGCTCCTCCCGTCCTTTTGCTCTTACACTCTTACCGCCCCCCTCTTCCGCAAATGTCCCTGAGCTTCAGGATGGGGAGAGATTAGTCTGGCCTAGTTCTATGTGGTTGATATAGAGTCTCTGAAGTTCTGCATTGTGGTTTGTTGATTTTCTTTTGCAGTTCTACTGCTCCTGCAATGCCCTTCACTCCATCCTGCTGGGCACTGTATGTCACCCCCTGGCCAGAGACAAAAAGCTGTTAAACTGGAGTCTTATTATAAGAGCAATTCAAGGGTAGATGTAATAAAAGTAGGAAACCTCAGTGAGGCAGGGGTCAATCACCCATTTGCAAAATGGTTACTTTTTATCTGCCAGACTATATGCCCTCCCCTTCTGGTGAGATCATACCCCCTTAGTTGTAAATGATCAGGAACGAACATCTGTGAACTTAACCAGGTGTCATGTTACTTACTTACAGTCCTTGATGGAGGCCTATTTTTTCTACTGTAACATGGTCACTTCTCTCCTTGCTTCTGGTGTGGCCCTCCAACCCCATCCCTCCTGTTCATAATCCTTGCAATTACTGTAGGTAATACATAGATTTACCTATGAGTGTCTCAAGGTGGGCTGGGTGGGTTTGGTACTAGGAGCCACCTATTAGGGAGTACATACGGCACTTAATTTTTGGGTTTGGGATACTTCACTTAATATAATTGTTTCTAATGACATCCATTTCCCGGCAAATTCCAGTAATTCATCCTTTTTGATGGCTGAGTAGTACTCCATTGTATAGATGTACCACTGTTTCCTTATCCACTCGTCAACTGTTGGACATTTGGGTTGATTCCATGACTTTCCTATTGTAAACAGTGCTGCTATGAACATGGTCGTGCTTGTGCTATCAAGGTGAACCTCTGCTGCATGCGGGGTTATTCCCAAAAGTGGAATAGCAGGGTCATATGGCATTTCAATCTTTAATTTCTTTAAGAATCTCCAGACGGCTCGCCAGAGTGGCTGTATGAGCCTGCATTCCCACCAGCAATGTAGGAGAGTCCTCCTCTCTCCACATCCTCTCCAGCATTTGTTGTTGTTTGTATTGTGGATTTTTGCCATCCTGACCAGGGTGAGATGATATCTCAGGGAAGTTTTGATTTGCATTTCCCTGATGGCTAAAGAAGTGGAGCTTTTTTAAGATATTTGTTAGACATTTTAATTTCATCCCTGTTAAAATTTCTTTTAAATTCCAGGGCCCATCTTTTAATTGAGCCATTGGTTTCCTTGGTGCTTAGTTTTCTAAGTTCTTTGTGCACTCTGGACAGTAGAGCTCTATCAGATATGTGGTTAGTGAAGATTTTCTCCCATTCTGTGGGTTGCCTTTGAGAAGGGCGAGCTGATTTTATTTATCCTTGTGAATGACAGTCTCAACCTTTGAACACTGACATTTCAGAGGGGAGACATTGGGCATATCAATGAGGAATTATTTAGTTATGGCCAGCCTGTGAACAAATCTGTAGATTCTCTAATCGATGTGGGAAGATCCAACCCACAATGGGTGAGGCCATTTCTTTTTTTTTTTTTTTAATTTATTCAATTGTGCATGTGTGCGTATGTACGTGTGCGCGCGTGTGTCTGTTTGTATGTAGAACCATGGACGAATTCGGGAACCACCATGGACGCCTCCACCTCCTTCTGCCCCGGGATTCACAGGCTCCGCCCTACCAGGACTAGAAACGCAGGCCGCCCCCGCTTCCGCCTGGCGTCTATACTTGGGATCTGGGATCCGAACTCAGGACCTTCCGCCTGCAAGGCAGAGGCGTAACCCCTGAGCCACGTCTCCAGCCCCGGGTGAGGCCATTTCTGAGGCAGATAGATAAGAGGTAGAGAGCTGGTGACCTGTGAGAAAGTAGGGGCATGAGTCCCTCACTCTGTCTGTTCTTCCTGTGGTGTGACCAGTTCTTCAGCTCCTACTGTGATGAGCTGACACTGGAATGGGAAGTGTGAATGTTAGGCATATGGGGGCTGGGATTTGGTGGGATCTAACAAGTCCCATTCAGAGATCTAGGAAAACAGATGTTTATTTATCAGTGGTCCCAGGCAAGCTACCCCTTGAAAGTCCTGCCTGTTCACATCTTTTCTGGGGTCCAGCAGATGGGCGGGGTTAAAGGTTAACGTTTGCGTTTTGGTTAAAACTTAACTTTTGCACTTTGCTCCAGCCACATGGGGATTATTCGGAAGCTTTTTTGTAGCTGAGACCAAGGGGCAGCGCCTGCTCTTGAGGTTTTACGTCTACCAGGGCGAAAGCTGTCTTACTTGTGCTTGCAGCTGAGGCAAGCCCACAAGTTTCTTTTTCTCAAAATCATCCTGTACAGTAAGAAATGTTTATAAAAGCTGAAGACTCCATCAGGGATTGAACAGAAATTTTCCAATCATAGAAAACTCAGGTGGGGGTGGGGGGTGGGTAGCGAGATGGCTCAGCCTGTAAAGGTGTCTGCTCACAAACCTGGTGACCTGAGTTCTGAGTTCGATTCCCAGAAGTCCACATGGTAGAGGAGAGACCTGCCTTTTGAAAGTTGTCCTTTGACTGGCACCTCTGTACCATGGTATGCATGTGTTCTCTCTCTTTCTCTTTCTCTCTCTCTCTCTGTGCATGTGTGGGTACCTCTCTACTTTAAAAACCAAAAAAGAAAGCCCAATCAGGGATTAATTAGGAATTTCCCCCACTGTGAATAAAAATCCCCTTGTTCCTTTAAATGGTTTTGGCCAAGTATTTATTACAGCGACAGAATATGAAGTCCACACATGTTGCTTAGATTATGCTTGTAATGTCTCAGAAACACTTGCATCACACAAAGAAATCCAAAACTAGCAGCGTTACAAGAGAAAACATATCACTAGCTTCTCAACAACACAGCCGGATTAAGGATCCCTGCAGAGCATAGAGGTTCTGTCCTGTCCTGCTTGGACAAGAGCAAACGTCAGCTGAGCAAATGGCATTGGAGGCAAAGGTATTCCAGGCTTCGCTGACACATCCTCCACCAAAATGTCTGGAGATGCCCATGGGGCTTCCCACCTGCCACAGCAGGCAAGAGCTGCCATGCACCTGTGTTCTCTTCCCCTTCAGCCCGGGATTATGGCTTATCATTCCTCTCCAGAGGGAAATAACGAATCCACCGATACAAGGGCGGATGGAGACACACGGCTTTATTGCTTTAAAAATAATTGCCTCCTGCAGAACTTTGTCGTCAAACCCTCTGTCCCCAGGATGTGTCCCTGTCATTAAACACTGAGAATTTCTGTGTTTTCTGGAGAAGAGGGGGGTGTTTATCTTGGTCACCCACTGATTAATAGAAATACTGTAGATAGATCTATTTTGACTCTCCTGTGATCCCACGGAGACACAGCGCTGCCTTCCTGCCACCTTCCCTAGATGATTTCCTCGTCACAAAAGATGTGCCTGCCCTTGAGTTGGGAGACATCCCACACCAGCCCCCCTCAAGACAAACAGAAAGTCCTATATGTCTTCTTGTCCTAAAGAATCCTTACCAAAATGCCTGCCGTAGAAATGAGATTGACAGGAAGGGTCAGAGAAATCTCTGCCGAGACCCTAAGACATGGTCAATGAGTAGTGGTGTTGTCTGACAATTTGCATTGTAATGCTTTAGGAACTTGCCCCACAAATATTCTTCACATGAATCTATGATTAAGGCCTCCGTAGTTAAGGTTAAAAAAAATTCCACTTCTGGATTGGGGAGATGGTTCAGTGAACAAATGTCAAGTTTATTTGAATAGACTTTGATTATTTAAAACACCTTTCTAAAACAGTGAATTGAGGGATTTGTGTGTGTATACATGTGTTTATGTGGGTCACTGTGCACTTGTGTGCACATCAACATGAAGCCCAAAAGTTAAGGCCTCCTTAATCACTCTATATTATTATTAATCTATTGTTATTATTATTATTATTATTATTATTATTATTATTATTTTGACACAGGAGAATCTCACTGATAACAGAGCGCATTAATTTGGGTAGAACCCCTGACCAGCAAGCTGCAGGGATCTTCCTGTCTTGGCCTTTCCAGTTCTAGGATCACAGCTATGGATTGCTCCATCTGGCTTGACTTGGCTGCTTCCAATATTTTTACAAGCAATTGACTGAGCTATGCCCTAGACCCTGTTTCTTTTTTTAAGTTAAGAATGCATAAAATCCCAGTTCCACTCACTCCAATCAGAAGCCAGAATCAATGCATGCCGCTGAGCATTGCTAGGTCAAGTCATGAGAGCAACAGTTACACTTACTGGTAACTGTATAACCACCTGTCTGCTTCGCCTGAATCTTCATCAGTGTCTGAACTCTAGAAACCCATACAGAAGAAAAAAATCAGAGAAAGACATCCACTGGCTCAACCCCAGCAAACTTCCAAGTCTACGGTGGCAGTTTACAAGAAGGATGCTTCCCCCTGGGGCTGGCATGAGGCTTCAGTGCCTCAAGATCTGAGTCCCATCTCTAAGACCCCATGGTCGAAGGAAGAATGACTCCTACAAGCTGTCCTCTGGCCTCCACATGTGAACTGTGCACTCAAACACACATACCTACTCACACACAAGATAAGCAAATAAATATGGTGTTTTTTACTTGTGTGGGGGGTATGAGGATGTACATGTGTATCCAGGCATGCGGACAAGAAGGTACCTGAGTGTGTGTCCTTGAAGAAGCCCAACTGTGACATCAGGAATCATCCTGGATTGCTCTACTTCTTAATGCTTTGCTCTGGGTTTTCCCAGACTCTGTCTTCCAGGGTTGGAAATTATAAGCTGTTACCATTTCCACCCACCAATTTTTATGTAGGATCTGTGGATCCTAACTCAGGCCCTCTTGCTTGTGGAGCCTTACACCTTGAGCCATCTCCCCAATTCAATGAATGTTTTCCAAGAAGAAAGAGGAGGAGAAGGAGGAGGAGGAAGAGCAGGAGGAAGAAAAAAAGGAAGCTTCCTCTTGTCACTCATCATGAATGATAGAAGCTGACTTTTAAGATTTGCCATAGGCAGTAGTTTGTAGATCACATCCCAGAAAAACCCTGTGGAGATTTCCTAATGAAGGTAGTATGCCAAACATTTAGACCAAGTCTGAAGACCAGTCATTGCAATTTACGATCATCCATGTGCCCCTAGAGAAGGCCAAAAGAGAAAGGAGGAAAGTTCTAGAAACGGACATCCAAGGGTAATGCAAATTACAGCTCCTGGGCCTCAAAGGACCTCAAAAGAACATTCTTTTCCACAGGATGCTGACATGATCTGATTTATGTGGGTAGCTGGCTTTTCTGCCTTTGAAAAGAACAGCTCTCTGGCCGGTGGCATCAGGCCGCCATGCCCGGCGTGCTGGGTAATGAGGGAAGACGAGACAATTTGGCATGGTTCTGAATTGCTGCCTCCAGGCCGGCTCCTTTTTCTGCTTCTCAAGATCTAATTCCTTGAGAAGATGCTGCAAAGAAAAAGTATTTATTTTCTCATCTTGAGGAATCTCCGACCCTCTCTTTAACAGAAGTCTCATGATTTATAGCCTCTTTCCATTTCTACCAGCGGACATTTCAGCAGCACCCACACAATGAAATGAATCTTAATTGAAAGATGGGCGAGAATACGGGACATGACTCAGTCAGTAAAGTGCTTAAAAGTGTGAGGACGAGAGTTCAATCAGTCAGAACCTATGTACGGAAGCCAGGCCAGGCGTGAGGTGGCACATTTGTCCTGCCAGCACTGGGCAGTGGAGAAAAGTGGAGCCTCGATGTTTGTTAGCCAGCCAGCCGGGCTGAAAGAGAAAGCACCTGGCAAGTAAGAGAGTGTTTCAGAAACCAAACTGGATGGTTGAGATGGATGGAAACTTTCAAGGTTGTCCTCTAACCTCCACACACGCATGCACACATGTGAGTACACACACACACACACACACACACACACACACATGCACACTTAAAGATAAATTGCACTCAACTTAGCTATTCATAATATGAAATGGCAGAAAAAGAAGCTGGAGAAGCCATAGGAAATGTGCCCAATTGGAAAAATAAAGAAGAAATCTGAACATTCCTGCTGGTTATGAACAGTGAAGACTCTGGGGTGCCCTGAGTTTATCCAACTTGAATCCTGCAATTTTTTTTCTTGTGGATTGTCCTTTTTCTGAGGAATGGACAGGATGCTTCTCATTTGTTGAGTTCCAAGAGTGGCCAGGGAGATGGTTAAGGCAGCTAAGTGCTGGTCTTTGCAAGCAGGAAGTCTTGAGTTCAATCTCCAGAATCCATTTAAAAAGAAGAAAAGAAAAGAAAAGAAAAGAAGGAAGGAAGGAAAGAAAGAAAGGAAGGAAGGAAGGAAGGAAGGAAGGAAAGAAAGAAAGAAAGAAAGAAAGAAAGAAAGAAAGAAAGAAAGAAAGAAAGAAAGAGAGAAAAAGAAATAGAAAGAAAGAAAGAAAGAAAGAAAAAGAGAGAGAAAGAGAAAGAAAGAGAAAGAGAGAGATAGAAAGAAAGAAAGAAAGAAAGAAATAAGAAAGAAGAGAAAGAAAGAAAGAAAGAGAGAGAGAAAAAGAATGAAAGAAAGAAAGAAAGAAAAGAGAGAAAGAGAAAGAGAAGAGAGAGATAGAAAGAAGAAAGAAAGAGAGAGAGAAAGAAAGAAAGAAAGAAAGAAAGAAAGAAAGAAAGAAAGAAAGAAAGAAAGAAAGAAAGAAAGAAAGAAAGAAAAAGCTGGGTGTGTTAGTACATGCCTGTAACCACAGCTCTGGGGAGATGGAGACAGGTGGATCCCTGGAGCTCATTGGGCAGCCAGCCTAGCCTACTTGATGAGCTCCAGGCCAGTAACAGACCCTGCTTCAAAAACAAAGTTGGGTATAGGTGTCAACCTGACAGTTGAGGGTTTGAGCTCTGGGCACATTCATAGAAAATAAGCAGTTGAGTTAAGCCCACAGTGAACCTGCAGATTGTTCAGTGGATGGGAAAGGCCCAGCCCATGGTGGGTGGGGCTATTCCCTGGGCAGGTGAGTAAAATGGAGGGAACTGTTTGAGAAAGGGGGCATCCTTCTGTATACTTGGTCAGACAGGCTGGTCTGGCAAGTAAGGATTGTCCCTCTCCCAGCCGTTATATGGAGATGGTGTGATCAGTTCCCTAGGCCCTGGTATTTGCGTGAGCTCTCCTGTCAAGCTGACTGAGAACTGTAACCAGACTATCATAACAAAATTAAATTCTTTATTCCCTCTAGCCTTTTGATGGTGATTTATCAGCAACATGCAAAGTAACTCCTATAGCATCTGAACATGACATCTGAGATCAACTCTGTTTTCTCACATGCACATGGGTACACACAAGTGTACTTGTACATACACAAGTGCACCTGCACTCACACTTATGTGCACACACAAGCATATACATGTGTGCATATATATGTCTAATGAATATCTAAAAAGGGACTTGGATAAAATGCACACAAAGCTCAGATCCAATTTTGCTTATGCACTGATTCCAGAAGTCCATGTATAGCCTCAGAGGCTGAGCAGAGACAGGCTTGGAGTTTTCTTTCTTTCAGTCTAGAACTTGCTGAGATACATGCTGTGTGCCAATATTACCTTACCAGAGCACTCTTTTAACCCAAGGATGGCCCCACAGCTAACTACCCAGCAGAAAGTGCCTGGCATAAGGTGCTGGACAAAGGTTGAAGCCACAGTTTAATCTCTGGTCAGCTCACAGGGTTTTATAGAAGTGCTTGAAATAACTTACATTGGACACTCAAGCTTTGCAGTATGTGACCGTGAGTCAGTTGAGATGGCTACAGGCAGAAAGAGGCATCTTCTCCCTGAACATAGTTATGTTTTCTTTGTATCAAAACCCTCTGTATAAAGATATCAGTTTGCATTAACCAAAGCCTGCCTCCTCCATTCAGCTGCCCATTCTGTATGCAGGATCTGGTTCACCCTGACCCAACAGCAAATGGCTGTGTGTGGTGTGTGTGTGTGTGTGTGTGTGTGTGTGTGTCTGTATGTGTGTGTGTACATATATACACTAATGCACATAGAGAGAGAGATGGATATCTTAAGTGGCTTTTGTCGGTTGTCTTGTCAAAGCATTAAAAATATAATGACTATGGGAACTTCATTGACTGATGCTCATGCAACTCAGGAATGAGTCATCATTAGTCCCCAGCCAAATCAGTGCCCTTCTTACTCTCTTCACCTGGATTCTGCCCATGACTTTCCTATTTCTAAACAAAAGTTGGCTGTTTCACTGAACTGAGAGATAAGGGAGTTGGAGAGGTACTTTTTAGGCTGGTATACAACTTCAGCCAAGCAATGTCAGTGTTTTCTTAGTAGGGGAGAACAGAGAATTGATATCCTTCCGGTAGCCAGCAGAGTTGGCGCCAGAATCAAGCCGGCACAGCGCACTAAAAGAAAATAAAAAGGTCTTTCTGTGTATGTGGGCTACAGTCAAACTCTCTATAGGTGAGGAGGTAGAGAGACCTTACAATCCCTTTTACTAGAGATTCTATGGGTAATATGATGAGATCATCATGCCATATGATTTATTCTCTTGATATTTGAATTAAATTACGTGTGACCATACTAATGTAGTGTAAGAAACATCCATGCCATCAAACCACCCCAATTGTATATAGCTTCATACAGCTGGAGACTTATAGGATGATGAATTTGACTGAGACAGTCATGACTTCAAGTAAAAGACCTGTGTCAACATGTCTGCCAACTTCCTTTGACCGACAACTAGCCAATACCTGTCAACAGGGGCAGGAGCATGAAGCCTACACACACTGCATGGTTACTCTTAACTATTGTTGGGAGAGAAGCATTCAAAGTCAATCAACTTAAGGAAGAAAGGGATATTTATTCAGCTTGTGGTTCCAGAGGGGAGATAAAGTCTCTCTCATGGCAGAGGCGACATGGCTGGTGACTGAAGCTGGCAGGCTAGTCACTGTGGACATCTAATAGGTTAGTGGGTGATGGCTGAAAACTGGAGGATTCCTGGAGAGTCTCTTTTCTTCTTCTAGTCTCCTGTTCTATGGTTCCTTTTATCTGGTCCACTACTGGGAGGTTCCATGAGATCTAGAGATGTTCCAATCAGATCTAGGGATAGTCTTTGTATTGTAAATATATTGATCCAGATAATCCTTCAGTTGATCTTAGTTAATGCCAGATGTGGCACCTTGACACTCAGAATTAACTGTCACACCCATCCATATCAGCACCCTGAATCTTAAGCATCTACCAATGTTGCATCTGTGTCACAGTTGGGCACACGTGTAAACTTGACAGTTGAGTGTTTGAGCTCTGGGCACATTTGTAGAGAATTAGTGGTTGAGTTAAGCCCAGAGCTAACCTGAAGGAGATTGTTTAGTTGATGGGGTAGACTCGGCCTATGGTGGGTAGGACTAGGCCCTGAACAGGTGAATAAAACACAGAGAGCTGCTTGAGGAAGTTGGACTCCTTCTGTACACTTGGCCAGTCATGCTGGTCTGGCAAGTAAGGATCGTCCTTCTCTCAGCTGTTATGTACAAATGGTGTGGCCAGTTCCCTCAGCCCTGGTATTGGTGCATGTTCTCCTCTCAAGTTGGACTGAACACGGTAACCAGTAATCATCAGAGAAAATAAACCCTTGTTCCCTTAAGCTATTTGATGGTCATTTATCAGCAACTATGCAGGCAAACTGCTACAATATGGTACAACTTAGTGGCCTCCTGAGGAAGCCACTCCATTTTGCCAAGGACGGGGATATAGAGGGGGTCAAAATACAAGGAAAACATCAAATCTACTGTGAAGTGGCTTTAAAGCAGAAGTGGTGGTTTGTATATATGTTTGTTGTATAATGGGACATGAAAATAAGCATCATTTCTATCTTCTATCTCTTGTCTGTGTATCTATTGCATCTACTATCTTCTAGCTATATTCTAGCATCTTATCTATCAGTCATATATCTATACATACAGCTATCTATCATCTATCATTTGTGAATGTAGATAGGTAAATAGGTGATAGAATATAGATAGAAAATATGTGATAGATACACAGATGAAAGTTACATAGATGATAGAGATCAGAAAATATACAGACAGACATACAGATACATAGATACATAGATGATAAATACATAGATGACAGAAGATAGATAGATAGATAGATAGATAGATAGATAGATAGATAGATAGACAGACATACATGTATATAGACAAACATGTAGTTAGGGAAAAAACAGACAGACAGACAGACAGACAGATAGATAGATAGATAGATAGATAGATAAATAGATAGATAGATTAGATAGATATAAGATAAATGATAGCTAGATAGATAGGCAGACAGACAGATGGTAGGTAGATAGATAAATGGATAGATAGATAGATAGATAGATAGATAGATAGATAGATAGATAGATAGATAGAGCCTCCCTTTTGCCTCAGGAATTTTTTGTAAGGGCCTGTAATGTCTTCCTTCACATCTGGAAGACAAGATGCAGCTGTTCATAGAGGATTTATTTCGTGTGTGTGTGTGTGTGTGTGTGTGTGTGTGTGTGTGTGTGTGTGCATTAGTCAAAAAGTCACCCTTGAGGAATTGTTCCTCCTTCCATCTTGCTTTCTTTCCTTACTTAAGATAGAGTCCCTCACTTTTATCTGGACCTCACTAATTTGGCTACACTGGCTGGTCAGCGAGCCTCAGAGACTTGCCTTCTTGTTTTCCACAGCCCTGGAATTAAAAGTACAAACCACTACATCCAGGTCCTTTAACATGGGTTCTGGAGATGAAATTCCTGTCTTCAGACTTGTGTAGTAAGAACTTCCCCACTGAACCACCTCCCCAGCCATGTAGCAGGTGACTTCTAGATGGTTCCTGGAAGGAAGGAAAACTACTTCATGGCTCAAAAGGATCTAAAGTCAGATCGTCATTCTACAGTACTTTTCTTAACATATGCATATGTGTATACCTACATGTGCAGACATATATACAAGAGGATACTTAAGTGTGTGCGTGTGTGTGTGTGTGTGTGTGTGTGTGTGTGTGTAGGCCCAAGAGTAGTATCAGGAATCATACTGGATTAATCTACTTCCTTATTGCTTTGCTCTGATGTTTCCAAGTCTCCACCTTCCAGGGCCTGAATTAATTACAGGCCACTGCATTTTTATGTGGGAGCTGGGGATCTGAAATCAGGTGTTTTTGTTTACAAGGCAAAGACTATAACCCTGAGCTACCTCTTCAGTCTTATATTATATATATATGTATGTATTTGTTGGTATTTTTAAAGATAAATTAGGAGTAATATATTTACTTCTTGCATATAACATTAGTGCTAGAAATATTCTTTGAACCCACTGATTCCAAAATTGGTCCAAGTCTAAAGATTTTTTCTGAACAATATTTCTTACAATTAAACAGGCAACAGTATCTTCTGAGCAAGCTGCGGAGCGCATAGTCAAGGAGTTCTTTCCTGAGTCTGGAGGGAAAAACTCATTCAACTTCCCCTCCCATTGCCCTCAACTCTAGAAAGCTAGACAATCTTCCAGTTCCACGTAAAAGTGTCTTAATTTGCAGATGATGTTCTTTAAAAACCACAAACTACATGGTATTATGCACTAGAAATTGGTTTTCTCAACATTTCTTTGGACTTGGAGTCTGAAGCAAGGGGTTTTTCCGGGACTTGGGACAGAATGCTTCATTCATTGTCCTGGTTCTTCATGGCTGTGGATATCTGTGGCATTTCTTGGCACACAACCATTTCACTCTAGACAATGCTTCTGCCCTTGCCTTCCTCCTTCCCTTACATGTGTCTCTGTGTCCCCCTTTTGTTCCAGTTAACATTTGATCATGGTCTGGCAAGGTGTGGTGGGTTCAAGTGCCTGCCACCAAACCTGAAAATCTGAGTTTGATTTCCAGAACCCAACATTTTGGAAGGAGAGAATCAAATGCTGAAACTTTTCCTTTGTCCTTCACACGCATGCACCATGGCAAGAACATGCATACACATACATGCACATTACATGCATGACAGATGATAGATGAATAGACAGATAATTATAAGACTGATATACAGACAGATCATGGAAAATAGATAGAAGATAGATGACAGAAGATGCACAGGTGAAACATAGATTGATAGATTATAGATAGAATGATACATAATAAATGAGTGGTAGATAGGTAGATGCTAGACAGATACATAGATGATAAATAGACAGATTATAGGTGTAGATAGATAATCCATATATAGAGAGATAGATAGACAGATGAGAGAGAAAGAAAGAGAGAGAAAAATATGAGACAGACAGACAATAGATAAAAGCTCTAAAAAGAAAAGAAAAGGTAAGCCATTTATTGGATTTTTGTCCCATCTTAACCTAATCTAGTCTCAACTAATTAGTCTTCAGAGATTATCTTCAGTTAAGTCACACTCCGTCAGGTTGATGACTTTTGGTGAGAGAGGCATACCATTGCACACACTCAAGACAGTGGTCAAATGTTTGGAAAAAAAAAGCTCCCTAACCCTCCTATGCTCCTCTTTTCGTCAGTCGACACCCCGAGTACCTTCAAGTCTCTCTGCCCAGTATTGCTTCCAGGACTTTCCAAGTCTGTTGCCTTCCCATATGTTCAGAAGCACCCACTCAACCAGCATAGCTTCTTTTGAGCATAGCTACTCAAAACCCAAATTTGATAGAAAGGACTATCTGTCAACATCCAGATGTTTTGTCCAGCTTGTCCTTTGGCCTGGAGAGGTGCAGAGAGATGCACCCCTTCGCTTTTGTCCCCTGGTGATCCAGGTTAGGAAAGATACCACACCAGAAATCATCACCTCTGTCCTGGCTGACTTTTATACTCCACTGGGCGCCTTTTAGATTGGATTTTACTACCTGTGTCAAAGACCAATACTGGTCAAGACTTATTACCCTCCAATGAGCTGTAAAGAGTCCTCGGGAAAGGTCATTGGAGGCTACTGGAAATATAGATCACAGTCTGCTAGGGCTGGAACACCCCCAGCCCGGGACTCTATTAGCATCTGAGTTTCATTGCTGCTCTTTCAACTCTGCTGTGGGGCGTCCCGGTGCAGCCCAAACTCTGGGGTGTCTAGGATTTCAGAAGGTTGAACACAGGAACATGTCTGACTGTTTCCTCAGATACTGCAACATGGACTACTTCGTTCAATATTCAGATGCTGGCCGGACCCAGTCACAAAGGTCTCCTCCTTTTACTCCCATCCTTCTCTCCTCTTATTCTTGTCATGTCCCTCTTACACCTCTCCTCTTCCTCATTCTCCTCTTATTTCCTTCTTCCTCTTCCCCTACTCCTCCTTCTCTTACTCCTAACTTCTTCCTCCTTCTTCCCTCATTTTCCTCCTCTTCCTCTCCTCCTATAGCTCTTCCTCCTCCTCCCCTACTCTTCCTCCTCCATCTATTTGAGTCAGAGTCAGTGAGGTGGGCTTGAGCAGAGGATGACCATCAAGTTCTGATCCTTCTGTCTCTGCCTTCCAGGTGCCAGGATGGCAGGCGGCACCACCATGCCTGGCTTGTGCAGCACTAGGAATGGAACCCAGGACCTCAGACATGCTGAACAAGTGCTCTAACCACTAAGTTTCATCCCCTGACCCTCAAGGCATACTTATGTAGTTACTAACATATATTAGACAAGATAGAACCTCTGGGTTGAAAATCCAAAGGCTAGTGGTTTAAAAAAAAAATGAGGAGATGAGAGATAAAATAAATATAGAGCAATATACTCATCCTCAATCTAAATGTAGATTTGGATCCCAAACATGAACTTAATTCTCATCAATTGAACTCAACCTCAGTCAGAGGGATGATCTCTCTCTAAAGCTGGAACCCTCTGCCTGGAAATGAATGTTATAAACCAATGCATTTCCTAGGATTGTTGTAAGAACATAATGAACAAGCACACATGCCATACTCAGTTATATGCCTGACGCACAAGTGAGCAGTGGTTGCTTTTGTTGGAACAGTGCAAGGCAAAGCAACAAATCTGTGTAAAGGGTGGTGCTGCCCGAGACACTTTCCGAGGCTACAAGACACAAGAAAGTGGACGTAGACACTCAGGCAGGTGAATTGGCACAGTAAAGAGTCCTGCACCAGAGTGAGGACAACACAGCAGTGAGCAAATCCATGGGGAGGGGTCCCCTTCTCTCTATCCAGTCTTAACCTTGGAAGTCTCTGAGGGAGGATTGGTGCCTTTTAAGGCCTTCCCCTTTCATGATGTGAGGTACATTGTTCTTGCTCCAGCAAACGCACAGATACTTACTATTACACGTATATAACCCAGAGGGGACTTAGCCATAAACTCACAGAAGACAAGAGAATGGAAGAAGATAAAAGGGGAAGAAGGTTTGAAGAAGAGGAGAAATGGAGTTGGAAGGGTGAAAATGATATCCCACCAAACATCCCATCAAAAGCAATATATAGATTCAATGCAATCCCAATCAAAATCCCAACACAATTCTTCATAAAAGTGGGGAAAAAAAACAATATCAGAATTCATACAGAGGGATAAAAGGCTCCCAAATACACAAAACAATCTTGATCAAGTAAAACACTGCTGGAAGTATTACCATACTGGATTTCAAGCTATATTACAGAGCCATAGTAATAAAACAACATGGTACTGACACAAAAACAGATTCATTGATCAGTGGATTAGAACAGAGACCATATATAAGCTCTCTCACCTATAGCCACGTGATGTCTGACAAACGTATCAAGCATACACGTTGTGGAAAAGATGACATCTTTAACAAGTGTAGTTGGGAAAATCGGATATATATGTAAAATAATAAAAGTCAAAGGAAAATTAACTTCAAATAGACCACAGATTTCAGTGTTAAACCCGAAATTTTGAAACTTTTGGAAGAAAAAGTAGAAATACACTTGAGCTGATAGATCTAGATATTTTCTGAATAGGACTCCAAATGCCCAGGAACTAAGACCAATAATCAATAAGTGGGACTTCATGAAATTAAAAAAAAAATTCTGCACTGCAAAAGAAACTCTCAACTGCACATGAAGACAATTCACAGAATGGGAGAAGATCTTTGCTAGCTAAAAATCTGATAAAAGATTAATCTCCAGAATATACAAAGGACTGAAAAGGTTGGGCACTAAGAAAACAAACAATCCAATTGAAAAATGGAGCTAAAAAGGACTTCTCACAAAAAGAAGTCCAAATGTCAAATAGACATCTTTTTAAATTCTCAACTTCCCTGGTCAACAGAGAAATACAAATGAAAATTACCCTGAGATACCCTTTTACTCCAGTTAGATTGTCTAAGATCAAAAACACAAATGAAAATGAATGTTGCTGAGGATGTGGAGAAAAGGGAACATTTATTCATTGCTGATGGTAGTGTAAATAGGTAGAACCATTTTGGAAATTAGTATGGAAGTTTCTTAGAAAGCTAAAAACACAATTACCATACGACCAAACCATACTATTACTAGGAATATTCCCACAGAACTCTATATCTTAGTACAAAGACACTTGTTCTTCCATGTTCATTGTAGTTCTATTTATGATATCAAGAAAATGGAATCAACCATTCCCGTCAACACAGGAATGGGTAATAAGACTGTGGTACCTATGTACAATGGAAAACTATTCAGCTATCAAAAAGGATGAGACTGTAGAATTTTCTGGCAAATGGATGGCACTAGAAAATATCATATTAAGCAAGGTATCACAGACACAGAAAGACAAATCCACATGGTCTCTCTTATATATGGATGTTGACATTAAACTCTTACTGGAGTATTTGGCTTGAAATTCTGACATGATTATGGAAATTGATGCATATGCTCAGTTTATTCGTTTCATATATTCAACTATTCATTGACCTAAGATGCTTGGGTTAGCTCACAAATTCTGTGGTGTGGGATTTGGAGGTAGGGTTGGGCATGTTTTGTGTTTGTAGCAGAGATGGCCAAGGAATTGGTGGAGGATAATATTTTGAATAATTGGTTAATGATTGCTGCCTGTGTTGGCAGTTTTATGTGGCATTGTGATTCTCATAGCAGAGAACTTGGATTTGGCCGAGTTTTTAGAAGGCGTGGGGGTCTATTTCTCTCTTCATATGTTGTGTAATGCTCTGTGATGCTACATTTCTGTTTATGGTTTGGGAATTTTGCTTCTTACACAATTCTGTGAAGTCTACTCCTATTTTAAGTAAGATTAAAGTAATAAGTAATTATTTGAAGTAATAAAGTTTTATTTTATTATAAAAAATAGAAAAAGGAAAGAAAGAAAGAAAGAAAGAAAGAAAGAAAGAAAGAAAGAAAGAAAGAAAGAAAGAAAGAAAGAAAGAAAGAGAAAGAAAGAGAAAGGAAGGAAGAAAGAGAGAAAAGGAGAGAGGGAGAGAGGGAGGAAGGGAGGGAGGGAGAGAGGGAGGGAGGGAGGGAGGGACGGAGGGAGGGAGGGAGGGAGGGAGGGAAAAAGAAAGAAGTCACATATTTAAAGGTGGATGACCTTTTCAGTTAGGGTTTTGCTGTCCTCAAAATTGCCATCTTCCTGCCTCCTTGGTACTCGATGACAGGGGAATTCCACCATACTTCGCTAAGACCAGTGGATTTCCAGTGGAGGAAAGGGCTGTATTTCTGTTCAGGATACTCAACAGCTGGATCTCTGTGAACAGAGGCAGAGAGAAACCAAGCAATCTCTGGAAAACAAGGGTTTCGCATCTCATATACAACTAAACTCAGAATGTGCCCTAAGTCTAATCCAAAGAGGTAAAAGTGACAGAAATCCAAAAGAAATCATGAGGGAAAGAACTCCCCGTAACCTCAAGTTGCTCAAAAATATCTTATGACAAGAATGGACACACCAGAAAAGACAAAGGAGAAAGTGGACTTTTATCACAAAGATGAAGTTGTCTCTTGGAAAAAGATTGCTAAGACACTGAAATACATAAGTCGTAGGCAGGGTGGGGGAGGATAAAACACAGTTATCAAACACACATTGGATAAATCATTTGTATCAAAAATAAACAACTCTATAATAAATATAATGCGATTTTTAAAATTTTTTTATTATTTATTCAATTGTGTGTGCATGTGTGTGTGTGTGTGTGTGGTGTGTGTGTGTGTGTGTGTGTGTGTGTGTGTATGTGTGTGTAGAACCACGGGCAAATTTGGGAACCACCATGGACTGCCTCCACCTACTCGTTTACTCTGCCCCGGGATTCACAGGCTCTGCCCACCAGGACCAGAAGCACAGGCCACTCCCGCTTCCGCTGGCATCTATACATGGGGTCTCGGATTTGAACTCAGGACCTTCCGCCTGCAAAGCAGAGGCTTAACCCCTGAGCCACCTCCCCAGCCCCTATAATGCGATTTTAAAGTAATGGACCAAATATCTGCACAGATGCTTCACCAAAGACATGTGCGAGCAAATGCGTAATGAAGAGAGAACATGGTGGTCGGTAGAGGAGAGGTAGAGGAGGGGTAGAGGAGGGGTTCAGCAACGCCCCAAGGAGAGATCATCACAGTCCATTGAAATCCTAGGATTCAAAAGAGATGTAGGTGTGTGTTCGCTGCAAACACACCTCAAGGGGCCAGGGATGTGGCTCTGTGGGTAGAATGCTTGCTTGGCATGCATGGAAGCCTGGGTTCCATCCCCAACACTGCATGAGGCAGGTGCTGCAGTTTGTGTCCACATTGCTGATAAATTCACAAACAACTTACCAGCTTACTTGGAATTATAACATCAGTTATAATTCAGAGGTCACATAAACTGGCCACACCATATCCAGAGGAATTGTGAGAGACAGGCATACCTCCTCAACTTGCCAGGCTGAGAGTCTGCCAAACTCTTCTAAAGAATACCAATGTACTGAACCAGCTCCAAGGAATGGTCCCACCCGGCGTGGGCTGGGGTCTCTCCCCAGCATCGATTAGATCATCCCCTGCATGTTTGTTCAGTTTTGCCTTAAACTGCTAATTCTTCACAACTATTTGCAGAGCTCAGCCCTCAGCTGTGAAGTCGACACCTGTATTTAACCAGTACATACCTGTAATTCAAGAACTTAGCAGGTGGAGGTAAGAAGATCAGGAGTTCAAGGTCATCCTCAGTTATAAATGAAACTCAGGGCCAGTCTGAGCTGCATAAGACTCTGTCTCAAGCAAACAAACAAAACAACAGCAGCCATAACCTTAAGAAGGGAGGACTTACTGGCCTCAGAGGTTAGAGACTGAGCAGTGTGACAGCCTGTGTGTCTAGAGGAAGTGGCTACTCACCTTACAAAAACAGAGAGAGACAGAAAGGAGAGGAAGGAGAAAGAGGAGGAGGAGAGGAAGAGTTGGGGTGAAGGGAAGAGCTTCGGACAAGATACTGACTTCCAGTGACCTGCATCTTCCAGCTAGCTGCTCCCTCCTAAAGTTTCCACAACTTTCCAAATGGGCCCGCAGAGGACATTTCATATGCAACCCCTAACTGCAAGAATATGAAGTCCCCCGTATGCAGTTGCCCACTGCTGGCGGCAACATAAAATGATATGGTCGTTTCAGAAAAGCGTTTTGACAGTTTCTCACAAAAGTTAAACACGCACCTGTCATGTAACCCGGTGTTACGTTTCCAGGTATTTACCCAAGAGAATAGAAAATGTGCATGCACAAGAATTTTTATGTCACTTTGTTCACAGTCGCCAAAAGCTGGAAACAACTCAAATGCTGATCAGTTTGTGCGCAGATAAGGAATTGTGCTGTATCCATATGTCGCAACTAGCCTCAGCTGTCAACTTGGTATCTCAGACCTGAGCTTTTAGGTACATTGGTGAGGAAATAGTTAGCAAGGGCAAGTCACTGAGCAAGACTGTAGGAGACAATCTAATTGATGTAGGAAGACCTAGCCCTGATGATTGGAGACCATTTCCTGGACGGGTGAATAAGATGGAGAGAGATTAGCTGGAATCATACACTCTGGCAGATTGGCAAACTAGCAGGTACACATTGGTCGTTGTTCCTCTACTCTGGCTGTGGACATGGCGTAGCCAGCTCCCCAGCTTCTGCTATCACCTCTCCTGCCAGCTATAACACGTAATCATGAGCATGAATAAACACCCCCTTGTTCCTCAAAACTGTTTAGTCATGCACTTATTGCAGCCATGGAATGAGACCAAGTAAGATACCATGTATTCATGTATTCACCAAGAGATAAAAATCTACATATACATATAATAATGGATGGATTCCACAGTTTACCAGCTACAGGAACTGAGAGACAGACAGACAGAAAAAGAGAAAGAGAGAGAATCACTTACTACATGATTTGTTTTCATGACATTGTAGGAACGTGTCATGGTTTGAATGTGAGTTGCCCCTCCCCAGACTCATGTTTGCATCCTTAGCTGATATTAATGTTTGGGAAGGTTGTGGCACCTTTGAAAGGTGGAGACTTACTGGAGGAAGGCAGATCACAGGGGGTGGGGCCTTGAGGTTTGGTAGCCCAGCACTGCTTCCTCTCACTTTGCTCTTGCTCTCTCTGTTTCCTGATGGCTACAGTGACATGAACCAGCCTCTGGCTTCTGCCTCCAGCCAGGCCTTCTGCTATGCAATTTCTGCCATAGTGGATTACATCCCCTCTGGAACCATAGCTAAATAAATCTCCCTGTCTCCCCTAAGATGCTTGAGTTTGTGTATTATGTCACAGCAAAAGAAAGGTAATTGAAATAGTAAGAAAGTTCTATAGGGACAGAAAACCTGTGGTTACCAAGCACACTGCAGCCATGAAGAGGGAACTAACCTTCCAGGGGCAATGGGTGGTTGTGCTAGGGGAATGGAATGACTGCATATCATGTGTGTGTCTGTGTGTGTGTGTGTGTTGAAAAAGGCAATGTGTGACTTCAGTTATCATCTTAGATTTCACTACCTCCTTTTCAACTTAAGCTCTGGGGTTTCCCAGTCTCTGCCTTCCAGGGCCAGAAGTGCAGACTGCCATCATTTCCACCAGACATTTTTACATGGGATCTGGGATCTGAACTCAGATCCTTTTGCTTTCAAGGCAGAGGCTTTACCTCTGAGCCATCTCTCTAGCTCTGATTGTTGCATATCTTGAGGACTATGCCAGTCAAATGACTTCCTACACCTAACATCCTTTCCCCAAAATGCTCCACTTTAAAAATAAATGTACAGAGGCTGAGGAGAAGGCTCAGTGGGCATGCAGACCTGAGTCAGGATTCCTCGCAGATATGTAAAACAAAAACAAAACAAAAGCCTGGACTCACAGTGAAAGCAAAGGGGCAGGGATCAAAGCTTGCCATCAAGCTTGCCAATCTGGCAGCTTGTATAGTCCACCTAGTTCTGTCTACATCTCTGCATCTATCTATGCATGACCAAGGACCTGAGTCTAGCTGGGCACAGTGGTATAACTGTGTGTAATCCCTGTGTCCCTGTGGGAATTAGGAGACAGAGACCCAAGAAGTTTCAGAAACTCATGGGCCAACAAACACACACACACACACACACACACACACACACACACACACACACACATAGAAAGAACATCAACGACAAAAAAGATGTAGCACATGAGGGCCTATAATATGAGTGCTGGGGTAGAAAGTGGAAATAGGAATACTCCTGAGATTTGCTGGCCAAATAATGGGAGACAGGAGAGGCAAACTCCAGGTTCAGTGAGAGACCCTGTCTCAAGGGATAAGGCAGAGTGATACAGCAGGATACCTGGCTGATGTTCTCCTCTGGCTTTCATGTGTGAACACACGGACATCTGTACCGGCACACACACACATGTGCATCTAACACACACACACACACACACACAATTAAACCTGTACGTTAATTAAATATCTAGTAAGTTAATGATTGTTGGAGGAGGGAGAGGCATTTTATTCATTCCCAATATTCATTTTGTTCATTCATTTTATTAATTCCCAGTGCTGTAGCCACTGGGAATTGCCCATGTTCCTGTGAGTAACCCCTCACCCAGTTCCTGTAAGCAGCCCTGATGAAGCTACATGGGCCACCAAAACTATGCATTTGTGTATGTGGTGTGTGTGTGTGTAAATATTTCTGATTAAAAATAGCTCACCCCAATCACACAGAAGACACTGTGAGGCCATGTTTAATTATCACCAAAGGAGACAGAAAAATAAAGAATCTCTAATGATGAGAATGTTAAGATAGCACTTGTCCAACAATTCTGTCTTCAATGGTGTAATCGGGTTCACGCAATGCTGATTACAGAGTGTAAACACAGGAACTGACCTTTACTGTCTGCAAAGACTTCTAAACCTGACAGAAATGCTCAGAAATATGGGGCAAGATAGAGCAGCAGGTAAGGCACCCCTTCCAAACCTGGTGACCCAAGTTTGATCCTCAGAAAACCACATAATAGAAGGAGAGAAGAGACTTCTAAAAGCATGTGTTGTGCTCTTTCTCTGTCTCTCTGTCTCTGTCTCTCTCTCTATCTCTCTCTCTGTCTCTCTCTGTATACATATATATATATATATATTTCTATCTCATTCCCTCCCTCTCAAATAAATAAATAAAATATGAAATGTTCAGAATTGTCATAACATATCCAGTATCCCTTTCAAGCTCTACAAGATGATGATTGTGTTTTAAGTTAGCGACAGGACAAGAAATTGGCAAGATGGAAAGAAGAGGAAGGAAGGCTGCATGGTCTCTCTTACATACACATGCCAGCCTTGATCTCCCGACCGAAGTATTTGGCTTGGAATTACTGTTAGAATCCGAGAATTTGAAAGGGACCAATGAGTGGGAAGGTAAGAAAGGAAGGTTAGGGCGAAACATTTGAAGGGAATAAGGGGAAACAATGCCTGGTGGGACGAGGGAGTGTAGAAGAGGCTGGGGGACTAAATGAAAAACCCTAAGATTGTGGGATGGAACCTCCTATGCTGTTAACATATCACAAAACAGTTTTTTTAAGAAAGGAATAAGAACGGATAGTCCATACACAAAGGAGCACAGAGAGAGAGCAAAACAGGGCAAAACAACAATGATGAAAAATGCCTAGGTTGCTCCACCTATATAACCCAGTGACCATTAAAACTATGCTGGAAGTAATAGATATGTGACACTTCCTGATAAGTTGTCGGTCCAAGAAACCTCAAAGACCCCCCCAAATAGTACAGGCTTTTGCCATTGTTCTCATTTGCCTCCAAGAAACTGACAGTCAGACCCCATGAGTGAAGAGGCAACACATATGGATCACAGGACATGGACAAAAAACACCCGTTGGGACCGGTTTGGGAACGTCTTCCTTGGTTACACAGTATCAGAAAGTGCTGTAGCAACTACTGGGGAGAAAAACAATCAAAGGTCTCATGGACCTGTGAGATCTGTAAGTTACAATAAAAATCGTCATGGCAACAGGTGATCATCAATGTGATAGTGGTGTGAGTATCGAGGAGAAAACCAACAGTTTTCTGATCAGATTTAAGGCCACTCGTCACAATGGAACACATTCCTGTTACTGTAAACTAGAAGAAGAACCTATGAAAGGGGAGGAAATAGGTCACAAGGAAAAAAACAGACTATGAATGCTTGGCTTGGAAGACAGTACACCAAACTGCTCTGTAAATACCTGTTATTACACCCACAGATTGGAAAAGCACTCAACCTAGAAGCCTTCTTCCACAGCAGAAGGCATTTGTTACTGAAAAGCACAACTTGCCAAAATGCAGAAAATCAGTATCTGCAGACTGCTTGTCCCAAAACAGGACATATAAACCTCACTCACCCCCACCCAAGGCTCAGGAAACATTGCGTAAGAGGGGATGGCAAAATTGTAAGAGCCTGAAGTGGGAAGATGGTGGGCAAGGCTTTATCTCCTGGACATGACATAGTTGTGATATACAAGGGTTCGTGGTAGATATGTATACTTATATAAGAATTCCATGGGAACATCCTATCAACACCTCACCATAACATCAGAAAGATCTCAACACCTCTCTGAGAAACTGTTGAGGACTAATGCTAATGGGGAGTAAAGGAGGATGCTTTCCTCAATGGTGTATATACGCTGATCTAGGATGCTTGCTGGAGCATGAATCAGGTTACAGATATGTCATCAGAGACAAACTAGATGAAACACAGTGGGCCGTAAAAGGGAAAAGATTTGAAGATAGGAGAGATGAAGGGTTGTAAGGGGAAAAGGAGGAGGGACGGGATTTGGGACCAAGGGTTAAATATATTATAAAGTTAAATATATTCATGTATGCAACATTAAATAAAACAGAAAGAAAAAAGAGAATAAACAGGAAAGAAAGAGTAAATAGGAAGTGGATGGGACTATCAATCTTTAAGACCCACCCCAGTGAGTACTTCTACCAACACTCCACTTCCTAAGGTTTCCACAACTTTCTCAGACAGCACCACTGCAGGGGACCAAGTATCCCAACACACCAACCTGTGTGGAGATTTTTCTGGTTCAAGCTGGGGAGAAAGCTTCAGCACTGGGAGAAACATGGAGGTGGTTGATGAAGACAGTTACCTGTAATTGTCCATGTTATTTTTGTTAACGCTTCACCAACTGTGACCAAATGGTATGCGCCTCGTATCAAATTTTTTTATTTTAAAATTGAGGACAAGATTGTAATTATCTCTCTAATTTGAATACAAATAATTATAGTAATTTGCATAAAAACAAGTGAAAGCCTCTCCCATGGTAATTCATCTCATGAAATGACCTGTAAACAGATTACAGTTTCTCAAAAAAAAAATCTACCAGGGTAATGCCAATCTAAAAATTGTGATGGGAAAAGAAACACATAGACAAACCAAGGAGAAGCACCACTGGGGTCACCATGGGCTCTGGAAGGAAGAGAAGCAAGGAACAGAGGTTTGATAGCACTGCCTGGACCCTACACAACAACAGAGAGTGTGGTGTTTTAGATACCAAGACTGACAGTGTCCCTGAGAGCACTGTGCAGTTGTCAGATGTAAATACATAGAAAACACCCAGAACTGAGGAGGTAGCTAAGAGTGAGGACCTGAGTTCAATACCCAGAACCCACATCAAAGCTATGTGTGCTCATGTACACTTGTAATCCCAGTGGCACTAAGATGGGAAGTAAGAACAGGTCTCTGGCCAGTCTAGGCTCCTTGGTGAAGTTCCAGGTAATTGAGAGACCGTGTTTTAGATACAACATGGATGACACCTGACCTCCATACACATGCATATACATGTATATCCCCCATACATATATGTACAATCAGCAACAGGAACAGAACCCGGGTGATCATTTTTCTTGCCTAATGACAAACTGCTTGCTAATTACGTTTTTCTAAAGAGCTTTGGCTGCTCAATCCCTATCTTCTAGTTTTGATCAGTTTGGATCAGTTATTTCACCTACCATAATCTGAAAACCTAAAAAAAAACATGTTTTGAGTTTCATTTTGTGTATAATACACTGGTCCAAACATAAAAAGCTTATTAAGATGATGGTGCAGTAAGTTCCACTTGAAAAACCTACTGGGCATAACCCTAATCGGCTTCCAGGTATTGACCTGCCTTCTGTGCTGAGTGACATTGGAATTGACCTGTGGTACCTGAAGGATGTGTTGACACAATTAGGTGCCCTTTTGGTGCCTTGTGGTCTTTTGTCTATATAAGCTGTGTTATTACACCCAATAAATTGAGATTTGCTCTGACAAACTCCCCGTCCTGTGGACTTGTCTCTAGTGAATTGAGGCGGAGATAGGGATGGCAGGACTTACTTCTCTTCATCATTGCAGTGGGCTGTGCAATCATGTGAATGAGTGTGTGAGTGGGTGGAGACATGCCACGCAATGGGTGGGGACTCTACAAACTTAACTATTATATACTTGCATATTAGTGATTCAGCCATTACACTTTGGGGATTAAAATAATAAAGCAAAAGAGAAACAGGTCAAAACAAAACTTAGGAAAAAGCAAGTTATACATGACTTGCTTCCTTATTTTATCCACTGACTTCCTCTGCATCTGTCAGCACGTCAGACTAGGAGCAACCCATAGTTCTCAGGTGGCTATCATCTCTGTTCAAGGGAATTTCCCATATAATGAACTGAAGCATCTTATCTGCACCTCACAATTCAATCATCCAAGGTAAGATTGGATATCTGCTTTGGACCCTCTTGCAGATACCAAAATGTACAGGTGCTCAAGGACTTTATACCACATGACAAAATACTGCCATTAAACCTATACACATCCTCCTGAAAACTTAACCTGTAACATGCAATACAATGGAAATGTATAAGAAATCATCGCTAGGTTCTATTGTTTGTGGAAGAATCATGAGGAAGTAAGTCTACATCTATCCAGTGCAGATACAGTCAAAATAGGATCTTGGGGTTGGGGAGGTGGCTCAGTCAAAAATGAGTTTACTCATAACCAAGAGCACTTGAATTCAAACCACAGTAACCATGTAAAAAGGCATATGTGGTGGCACATGATTATAACTTCAGTGCTGGAGAGGTTAAATATACAAGAATCCCAGGGGTTCATTGACTAGTATACTTAGTCAATGTGAGGGGACAGCTGGTGGTAAACAGATGCAGGTATGGCAGAAACCTCACTGAGATCTAGTGCTTGCTGGGAACTGTTGCATGCTGGGAGATATTGCTTATTGGGAACTGGTGCCTGCTGGGAACTGATGCATGCTGAGAACTGGTGCATGCTGGGAACTGGTGCATGCTGGGAGATGTTGTCCTGTCTCAATAAAGACAAGACAAAAGGCTTCCTAAGCAATGACACCCAGCATCATTTTTTTGCCTTCCAGGTGCACACACATACACCTGCACATACAGGTGCACCCACACATATGCAGCCATGCATGTACATAATAAAAATATTAAAGAAAATATTGTGGAGGATTGTTTCAATAAGATCATTTACAGTATTCTGGGCTGCTTTAGAACATAAGTCTATGATGCAACTGGGAAGTAGATTTCTGCACATGATAAAGAAATGTGTCCAGAGACAAGTTTCCTTCACCATTACTGATCTATGGGACAGCCAGGGCTCCACTGTCAAAGGATCCAAGATGGGTGTGTTGAAATAGGAACTTGACTGCTGGCAGGAGCAGATTCATTATGGGGAACTGGCACCAGGATACCAACTGGGCCTCTAGAAAGACCAAAGGCCACTGGGGTGAGTTCCAAGGGCCTAGTGAGAGGAGAAGGTTGGTCAGTATAACTGCCAAGGTCTCACTCTGTTGTATATCAGTCATTGAGACAGACGCCCAGAGTCATCACATTATTTGTCCTGGCCTTTCCATGAGAGTAACTATTAGTCAAACAAGACAGATCTTAGTGGAATAATTATAAAATTAAATGCATGCTTATTTACACAGATTAATAGGAACAAGATTTTGTTAAGTGATCTAAGCTAAAACAGATGAGAGTTTCCTAAGAATGAACATGGAGCTGATATGAATAAGTGTAGGTAGAAATGTGTGTGTGTGTGTTACATATGTGCTTATGAGTGAAGATGTATATATGTTTGTATGTGTGTCTATATATGTTTATGAATGTGTGTATGTGTCTGTATGTATGTGTATGTGATAGATATGTGTTTATGTATGTATGTGTGTGCCAACTATATATTTCTCTCTGTGTGTGTAACTGCATGCACATGTGTGTTGGAATCAAGAGAGTATGTCCTCTTAGGTTTGCAAAGAATGGTACAAGATTTTTTAATTCAAGAATGTTTACTGGGGCAGTTATGATCACACAGATCTGCAAGCCTGGGGGTACAATAGTGACTGGCTGAAGGATCATCATGCAGGACAGCTAGTGTTAAACAGAAAGATGCAGAGATGGTAGAAGTCTCGTTGCTGGGAGCTGCTGCTGCTTGCCGGGAGCTGTTACCCACGGAGGATGCTAGTTGGCAGGGGAAAGGGATCAAATGACTCTATGACAATGTGTGAGGTCCACAGGGAGGTCCATTATCGAGAGAAGCTTCCACAACGGGGAGAGGGAAGACAAATGAGTTTATTAGAGCCGAGGGCTTAGTGGCCAAGGGAACCATGGCACAGCCTTAAAGTGGAAGAGCATTAGAACAAAAAGAAAGCTTAACGGAGAGGACCTAGGGAGAGCCCCCGTGGACAGCACGGAAGGAGGAATCTGAAGAGATAGCCCTGGGTGGGGCATCTATCTTTTAAGGCAATTGTTGCTAAAGGGTTGCTAGGGAAATAGGGCATTGGGAATGGGGAGTAAAAGAATGTCAGGCAAAAATAGTCCTTTCTCAAACCCACTAGGGTGGGCCGATCAGGGATTTGGGATGTGTGGCAGGTTCTGGGAATGGTTACATTTCAGCATTGGAAGTTTTACAAAATGGCGTTCCTACAGCTAACAGGGAGCAGTGGATGGCTTCTGGGTCTCCACCAAGCCCTGGCCTCGGTCGCCAGCACTGTTAACTGAACATGGTATGAAGGCCTGTCACCCAGCACTCGGGACACAGAGACAGAAGGATCTAAAGCCCAGGATGATGCAAGACGGGGAGCACAGGGCCACATGAGACTCTGAGAGACAGACAGAGAAAGAGTAGAGAGACAGAGAAAGGGAAGCAGAGAGAGACAAAGAGATAAAGATTGACAGAGAGATACAGACAGAGATAGAGGAACAGAAAGAGACAGAGATACAAAAGAGAGAGTGACAGAAAAAGAGACAGAGAGACAGAGACATAGAGAGGAAGAGAGAAAAAAAGAAAGACAGAGATAAAGAGAGAAAGAAACAAAGAGATAAAGGCAGAGACCTATCACAGATCAATGTCCCTATGCACTGTAACCAAAAGCATTCTTTTTACTTCCTCCAGCAGCCTCCTCAACGACACAGGGACAACCTGAAACCAGACCTTCTTCCTGCAGGACACAGCTCTGACAGATGGAGCGGCGCTGAAATGGCTGCACTTGCCAGTTCCAATAAAGGAAAAGGGCCCCCGAAGCCCAAGGCTGAAAGGAAGAGAGTTCTGAATTGGAAAGGAAACCAGGTAAATGCAAAGGTGATGGAGGGAAGAAAAAAGCAAAACACCTCCTCAGTCACACAGAACTCCTCCCTCCCTCAGAGGCCAGCAGGCTGGAAGAGTCCACTGTGGCTGGTGCCAACACAACCCGGGCAGGTGGACTGAGTTTGGGGATGCCAGGAAGCTGGCACGCAGGCTAGATGGAACAGGAGGGAGCTCTGCCAGGTTTCTGATGCCGCCTTGGGCTGGTGGGTGATCAACAGCTGCTTTTATTATCTGACAATGAGGCTTCCCGGGGCCCTGGGACTGCCCTAGGCACAGTGATTCCGGGAACTGGGGTGGGGAGGGGGTGGTAAATGAAGTCAATCAGCATTCCAGCAGAGGACTAGGACTGGGAAGTCTCAGGAGAGGAAAGCAACCATGAATTTCTGGGTCATGTTCCAATAGAACCACAAGCGTGCTGTGAAACACTCACACAGAAAAACATTCCATCATTTTATATGTATGTGTGTGTATATATATATGTGTGTGTGTGTATGTATGTATGTAGGTAGGTAGGTAGGTAGGTATATACTTTTGTCCTCAACCTGAGTTGAAGTGGTTCCAGCTCTGCCTGAACAGACTGTCGACCTGGTTCTCTGACCATGCACAGCAAAGAGACTTGCTTTACAGTCTGTGGCTCTTTCAGTGGTCTTTTAGCATCCTAACGACCCCCAGCAATAAGGCCAGCAAGCACTCAGCTCAGAGGTTCTGGGTGTTCCATTGGTTTGGAGCTGTGCTTCCGTTGCCTGCATGTTTCCCATAAATTCACTCCCATGCACTTTAGGAGAACAAGATGGTTTTATTCTGACTCACCATTCCCAGTTACAGTTCTTAGTCTGGCTTGGCACAAGAGCTCACACCAACACCAGGTGTGAAGGGAACTGGCCACACCACATCCACAGGGATTGCTGAGAGAGGGGCAGACCTCACTCACCGGACTGCAAGTCTGCCCGAGTACACAGAAGAATCCAAACTATGAGCCGGCTCCCTCCCTCTTATCCACCTGTTCAGAGAGTATCCTACCCACGCATCTATCAGTCTCCCGCAGGCTTGCTCAGGGTTGCCTTAACTACCAGTTCTCCACAGATGTGCCCACAGCTCAGTCTTCGGTTGTCAAGTTGGCATCTTGTTGTTAGCTAGCACAAGTTGTCATCTCCTAGTGTGGCTCTGATTGTGCCATGGAGCCATCCTCTACCTCTTCCACTTGCAAAGCCACTGGTACATTGAGGTTGCCAGCATCACTGGTGACTATTACATGCAGACTTTGTGGGAATCACCTAGACTTGCAAAGATAAATGCAAACTATTCAATTTAAGGAATTTACTTATCTCTCCCTCAGCCTCCACATCTTGGGCCAGAGGAAGTATTGTGGCTTATTTTTTTAATGTATTCTTAGTCATTTGATATGACAAAATAATGCCAGACCCTTTTTCTCTAGCCTTTCCAAACACATGTTGTTTGAAAAGATTCTGAGGCAAATCTCAAAAAGATACATCCTCATGGTCACCTACATGGCTCAGTCAGCAAAACGCCTAATACATGAGTGGCATGAACTAGAATCCACAATAAAAACTCAGATGTGGTGGCAGGCTCTTTCTGTCCCAGTGCTGAATCCCTGTGGCTCACCGGCCAGTCATCCCAGCTAAATCAGTGAGCCCCAGTAAGAGATTCTGGGAGGGAAAGTCCCTGAGGGATGACAGCCAGGACTGACTGGCATGCATCTACCCACTTATGCCCACACCCCCTGCACACACGCATAAGCAATCAAAAAAGATAAAAAGTCTAAATGTAAAGAAGAAAGAGAGAAGAGAAGGAAGGACAAAAGAAGGGAAAGGGAGGGAGGGAAAGAAGGGAAAGGGAGAGAAGGAGAGAAAAAAGAAGTGAAGGAGGGAGGGGAAAGGAAAGAGAAGGAGGGGAAAGAAGGGGAGGGGAGGAAGAAGGGAGTAAACAGGGCACACTGAGCCCAAGGGCAGGTGCATCTGTGTGCGAAAGTAGAAATGACAGATGTTGAAGGCTCATGCTAAGTCAAAGCAGAGAGGTAGAAAGAGGCTTCGAGGAAGACAGCAGAGAAGGCAGTGGGTAAAACACCGAGAGAGAAGCAAGTGGTAGGCTGCAGACTGGCTCTTTTGACCCCCACAGCAGCACATCCAGCTGGCTGGGAGATTCTCATCCTGTCAGACACACAGAACACTCCCCCACAAACACACACATGCACACACACGCACACACACATGTTCCCTGTGATGGCCCTCTCCCACCTTAGACTAGACTGCTAGGAAGCTTCATTCCTTCCATATATATTACCAGCACTCTGACTGCATCCATTCCGTTCATCTCTTCAACGACAGGCAAACAGACCAAAAAGCTACTCTTAGACCAAATAGGAAGACACGATTTTGAATTCAAAACTGCTTGATAGGGTATCATCATAGTCGAAGAGCTGGTCAGAGAATGGGGATGTGGAACAAGGCCATCTCTAACTGCCCCCTTCGTGGAGTAGCCTCATTTCTCAAGTATATTATTTTGCTTAATAATATGAACTGGAGCTCACTCAGGAGAGGATAGCAGGGCACCACCGCCTCACAAGTACTTCTTGTTTGGGGTCAGTTGGTCCTTACCCACACTGAAACATTAACGAACGATTTGTTTTACCTCCCTTTTCATGTCTAGAATGTCATTAGCTGGGCCAAGTCCCATCTCTTCTAATTATATCTACCTTTTAAAAGTGTGTGGGGAGGGGAAGCTAAGAAGATGCTCAGCAGCTAAAGTGCTTGCTGTTTAAGTATGAGGACCGTAGGTTTGGATTCCTAGAGCTCACATAAAAGCTGGGCAGGTGTAGATATCCCAGAACACAAAAGGCAGAGAGACAGGATTCCTGGGCAATTGGCTGGTTAGCCTAGTTAGAATCTGCGAACTCTGGGTTCAACTAGAGATGGGGCATCAATAAATAAAAGTGGTGAGAGATTGAGGAAGACTCTTCATGCCATTCTCGCCTACCCACACATGCGTACCCACACATGCACACCCACACGTACATGTATCCCCACACATGCATCCTCACACACATGCACTCAGACACACATTTATCTACACGCACATGCAGCAGCCACACACACATTCATACACATACACATGTAGTCCCCACAGGCATTTATCCTCCACACATGCATTCACACACATGTGTCCTCACACATACACTCATAGACATATTCACCCCAAACACATGCAGCTCCACATACATTCATCCACACATGCATGTAATTCCCACATGTACACCCAAGCAAATTTACCTTCCACACATGCACTCACACACATGTGTTCTTACACAGGTATTCAGACACACATTCACTCACACACACATGCAGCCATGCACAGATTTACACACATGCACACGTAGCCCCTATGTGCACACTCAGGCATGTACCCTCACATATATGCACCCACACACATGCATTCTCACAATGCACTCAGACACACATTTATCCACACATGCATGGCAGCCACACACATGCAGCTCTTCCACATATACCCACTCATACATGTGCCCTCACATGTGTACCCAAACACACATGTACCCCATATGCACTCAGACACACCTCCATGCCCCCACACACGCATCCCTACACACATGCATCCACCAGCACATGCATACATACATATCCATGCACAAACATGTACCCAGATACACATGCATCCCCATACACATAGACCCTCATATGCACCCACATATATAAACACTGAACACAGGCAACCACACACACACACTAATGATTCCTTATCTTTCTTTTTTCTAGTATATTTTCTTGTCTTCCTCAAAGCACAATCCTTCCTCATGCTATTGAATTCTTGCCTGTGATCATCTCAAATAAAGTTCAGCTTTCTCTCTCAATAAAGCATCTTCATGGCACATTCTAATTACAGAGTCCTTTTAATTAGAGCTCCCTTAATAACCGTGGGAAGTGATCATGTTGGCTTAATCTACTCCTCCTGGGTTGTCCCTTTCCACGCTTAGACAAATCTCATCACACTTTGCTTGTCTCTCTCCCAAGTTACCACCGCTTTCCCATCAGTCTGCCTCTTCCAATGCCTCATCCCCTGGCTTTCACAGCACTTCTCCATGGACATCTGCTCTGGCCCCCCAAACCTCTAACTCCCTGGACACATGTGGGGGCACTGATAACAGTGCCTCAGTTTTGTGCTCATTTTTTGTGAACCACTGGTGAATGAACCCCAAGTTAGGATTGGGAGATCACACAATGGATAAAGCACTTGCTATGTAAACACAAGGACCTGAGTTCAGGTTCCTCAGAACCCACCTAAAGACAGGTCTGGTAACCTGTACTTATCATCTCAATGTTCCTGTGGTGATGTAGCAAGCAGAGATAGGAGGGTCCCTAGAATACACAAGGGCAAGCTAGCCTGGTATACGCAGCAGATGAACACAAAGAAAGACTCTGCCTCAAATAAGGAAGAAGGCGAGGAATGACAACCAAAGTTGTTCACTGACCTCCACATGCATGTCATGACATATCTACATCTGTGCACGCGCATACACACTCCACAGACAGAGGAGGCAAGTGTTTTAGAATCTCCAAGGCATGTAAGATATACAGAACCATTTCCTGCGTTCGGTGCCACCCTGCCAGCCATATGCCCTTCCTCTGGCTGCCCTGTAGTACCACTGTCCTCCAGAACCACCTTTTGTGTAGAACCTCTCCCTGGAGCACTGTTCCTTATTCCACGGGGCACAGCAAGCATTGCCCCTACACGTTGTCCCCCTCCTGCTGCCAGTGTCTCCCTTGCTGATCTTCAAGCCCAGCGTGTCTCTGGTGATGGCACCCTTAGACCTCACTAGGTCAGAACTGCCCCATAGTAGATGACAGGATCATTAAGAAAAAATCCCTTGCACCTCTCTATTTTAGGTTCCTGCAATAGTGTTCCAGTGGGGTATTGCTTTGGATATCCCGTGAACCAGTTCATAGTGCTGTAGGTCAACCACCAACTGGGTGATTTCAACACCGGATTTATTTCTTCACAGACTTGATACCCAAATCCAAGATCAAAGTATAGACAGTTAGGGTTCTATTGTAGCTGGAATAGGAATATGAATAATTTTATATTTAGATGTATTTAAAAAATGAGTGTAGGGGCTGGGGAGATGGCTCAGGGCTTAAAGTCTTTGTCTTGCAAGGAAAAGGACCTGAGTTTGGATCTCCAGGTCCCACATAAAAATGCCCAGCAATTTATGGCTGTAATTTTGGCACTGGAAGGCTGAGTGTGGAAAACCGCAAAGAAAACAGGCACGCACACTAAGTGCCTTCTGGTACACACACACACACGTGCGCGTGCGCGCGTGCACACACACACACACAATGATTTGGGGATTGTGGGACAGTAGCTTAGACAGGTTTTCTGCTCATGAAGAGGAGAAAACTCCAGTAAACAGAGATAAAGTACATCATTAAAGAAGCAGATGAGATGTCCACATCATCCTGCATAGGATTCCTGGCTGTGTTAATTTACTTTCCCTGTTGCTGCAACAAAATATCTGGCAATTGCAACTGAAGGCAGGAAGGTTTGTTGTGGCTCATGGTTGGAAGGTGCAGTCTATCATGGTGGCAGGAGCATGAGGCAGCTGGTCACATGAAGTCAGGAAGCAGAGAGAGATGGATGCTGGTGCTCAGCTTGCTTTCTCCTTTTGAATTAGTCCAGGACCCCAGCCCAGGGGATGATGCTATCTACATTCAGGGAGAGTCTTTCCATCTGACATGTCCGGACATTTTGAACTCAGTCCATGGGATGGTGCTGCCCACATTCAGGGTGGGTTTCCCAACCTCAGTGAGTCCAGTCTAGAAACTTCCTCATAGACATGTCTAGAGGTTTGTATCTTAGATAATTATAAATTCTGCTAATTTGACAATTAGTATTAACTGTTACACTCACACAAGAAATTTCAATCATTAAAATGTTGAAACTGAAAGTCCTAAAAAATGTCTCAAATCTTTTAGGAGTCTATCAAATCAAAATGTTAAATACTTCAACAAGATGAAGCATCACAATAGATAACATAACAAGAAAACATTGAATTAAAATCAAGTCCAGCAAATCAAGTACCGCATCCTTTACTTCAGTGTCCATCTTCTGTTGCTCATCTTGTGGTCAAGGTGGCTCAAAGATTCTAGGTATTCCCAGTCCCTGTTCGCAGATAAAAGTTGTAGAAGCAGAGTTCCTCTGAACCAGGCTGAATCTCCACTCACAGCCGTCTTCAGCATACATCCCATGGTTCTGGAATCTCCAACACTTTGGGTTCACCTCTGCAGCTATAAGCTTCACCTTTCCTTGCAAGAACTCTACCCTGCCACTTGGTGCCAAGCTTTTGCTGCTCTCTATGAACCCTGAAACCATAAACCAGTACCACCTGAGGGACGCCAGCAGAGTCCACAGGGAGGATGAAATGTAGCTTGGTCCACTGGAGCCACAGCTGTACCAACTTTAGCTTGCTGACTCTGGAAAAGCCTCTTTCTAGGTAGCTGAAACTTCCAAAGGGCAAGAAATGGCTTCAACTTGAGCTTTCAGCCTCTGAAGGAATCCTGATTTTTCAAACCATGGAATAGCCATATGATGGTGTTCACATCTTCCACCATCCCAGTACAAAGCACTAGGTTTTCCTTCAATGATACTCATAACTCCAACAGTGGCAGCTGCTCTGCTGCCTGCCCTTTCCTCATCCAGAATTTCATGGCCATCAACACAGCTCTCCTCCATTAAGCAAACCAGTCCATCATCTTTAAAATTGACTTCACCAAAGTCCTCATTTCCCTCATCACAAATTGGGCCAAAACAATTCACAACTCTCTCAGCATCACTATTTTCCAAATGGCCCACCAAACTCTGCAAAGCGATACTGGTAATCCACAAAGTCAAAATTTTTAAACATTTGAAACTTTATCCAGCAAAACTGTTCAAAAGCCACAGAGTCGACATAGCCAGATTTATCATCAACACCCCACTTCTGGTACCAAATTCTGTTTCAGTCAGCCTGCATGGTTGCTGATAAATGACCATTAAACAGCTTAAGGGAACAAGGGGTTTATTCTCTCTTATGATTACTGGTTACAGTTCTCAGTCCAGCTTGATGGGAGAGCATGTACCAACACCAGGGCCGAGGGAACTGGCCACACCATCACCACATAACAGCTAAGAGATGGACAATCCTTACTTGCCAGACCAGCATGTCTGGCCAAGTGTATGGAAGGATGCCCTATTCACCAGCTCTCTGTGATTTATCCAGGGCCTAATCCCACCCACCATAGGCTGGGCCTTCCCCATCAGCTAGACAATCTCCTTCAGGTTCGCTCTGAGCTTAACTCAACTACTAATTCTCCACAAATGTGCCCAGAGCTCAAATGCACAACAGTCAAGTTGACACCTGTGTCTAACTATGACAATGTGGTAAGAAAATTAAGAGGAAAAGGAGACCTTTGTTAATTAAGCGCATGACTGAGAGTTGTGCATGCATCAAAAGTCTCTTGGTCCTGAACCTTAGGAATTTTGGAGTTTATAAAGAAAATCCACAAACATTGTAATAGGGGTTGAGTCAGATTTAGGTCAGAGAGACTGTTACAGTAGTTATTCTGCAGGTGTTTTGGTTACATACAGAAACTGTTTTGATTACACATCCTGGAGTCAGTTTGGTTATGTATCTGAGCTATGGTTAGGGTCACAGTAAGACCCAGATGTGCTGGTAAGACTTATGCAGGCAGCTGTCTGGAGGCTTGTGGCTGGGGAAAAAAATGTCCAAACAGACACAAAAATGGAGTCAGGGACTGGGTCAGGATAGAAAGGTGTTGTCTCTGTTACTTTATAACTATCCCAGAACCTCATCAAAGAAGTGTATATTTCATCCTTGGTTTTGGGATTGACCATTCAGCTTATTATGGTCAAAAACATTTTTATCAAAGTCAAATTTTGCCAGTTTTAATATCAGGTCCTCAAAGACCAGATGTGACATAGAAGGAGACTGGACATAAACATCCCACTTTGTATGAGAAGATGCTGAACAAACTGAAAAAGGATGCCTTTTCGTGGACCAATGAGAAAAGAGAGTCTTTCAAAGCAGAGTGTCAATCTACACTGTGGAGTCTGATGTATATGCCAAGCCCCAGAAGACACCACTAGAACCCTAATGTGGAAGGAGCACTTGAATTGTAGCTGAGGAACTGTCAGAGCACTGAGGTGGCCTAGCTTGGGAGTAAGACACTTCTTAGGTGGTGAGAAAGTCTCCATACTTTCATCAACTGTGCTTCCAATATGTGTGTGTGTGTGTGTGTGTGTGTGTGTGTGTGTGTGTGTGTGCCAGAAGGCACTTGGGTGGGTGTGTGCCTGTCAGGCCCCGAGAATGACATTAAGAATCATTCTGTCGTTCTGGATTGCTTTACCTCCTTATTGCCTTGCTCTGGAGTTTCCCAGACTCCACCTTCCAGGGTCTGAATTGCAGGCCACCAGCATTTTTTACATGGTATCTGGGATCTGATGTGAGTTCCTTTTGCTTGTGAGGCAAAAGCTTTAACCCCTGAGAAATCTCCTCATTCCCGATAGGTTCTAACGTCTCATTTTAAAAAACAGCCCCTACAACTCCTGGCTGGGGCAGCCAGCAAACATGCAAAACTGACATGAGATCTTTTAAAAGATCATCCAGTCTGGGGCCATGGCTTGGTAGGTTAAGAACTTTCTGGACAAGTGTGAGGATCTGAGCTCATAGTTCTAAAATACGCATAAAGTCAAACCCTGCAGTGCACAACTCTAATCTCAGCATTCCATGGGAACGTGCAGACGAAGGCCTCCCAAGAAGATGGTAGCCCAGCTAGCCTGGTGTTCAGGGTGGCGAAGGACAGGAGGACCTGCTTAAATTAGGTGGAAGGCAAAGACTGACACTTGAGGTTGCCTTCTGACGCATGTGCCATGGCACATGTGTGTCTGCACTCACATACACACACACACACACACACACACACACAGAGTGCTCTTCCCACTATCTGGAGAGAGACTGTCCTCCCACCTCAGTTCGCTCTAGTGCTCCAGTCTCAGCTAAGAGAAAAACAATGGGGGAATACATCAAAAGCCCTGCAGCCCGAGAGACACGTGGGGGAATAGAACGAGCTGTAATTAGAGGGACGCTTGTGAGGGTCACAGCACCAAGACCCAGGGTCCCTAAGAGACTGGAACTTAAGAGAAAGGTTCGCCAATCCCCTCCCTCTCCCTAACTATAACACAGCCCCAACAGGGACCCAGTGTCACAAAGTGAATTACAGCTGAAACTGCAGAACACGGCTTCTCTCTGAGAACAAGTGTATTTCTGCTTAAGCGTCGCCCACACGCACTTTGTCTCTTCCTCCTCACACATCCTCTTACGCTGCTTGCAAGCTTTTGAATATAGATCAAAGTATGCTTATTATTATTTTTCAACTTCTTGTCTGTAGCCATCTCCAATTTAATTTCAGCTCTAATCAGGCAAAGGTTTTTTCCTAGTTATCAGCCTATATTAATTACATGCAATAATGGGTTTCATGATGACAGTTTCACACGTGTAGATACTGTATTTTGATCATATCCACACTCACTTCCCTCTCCTGGGCCTCTGCCATTCCCGCTGACCCCTTTCTCCACCCAACTAGCCACCTTTCCACTCTACTGTCTCTTTTCGTGAACTAGCGAGTTTCGCTAGGGTTACTTGCAGGATGCATGGCCAACTTCCTAGTAGCTACTCCACAGAACAAAATGTCTCTCCCTACCCATCTCAGTTCCACCTTCCTGTTACTGTAATGAGTTTAGGGAACATTTGTAATGAGTTTAGGGTTTCATTCCAGCTTTCGATATCAGAAGTCCCAGCAACACAGTCACCAGTATGAGCAACGGGAGATGGTCAAACCACATCCATAGAAAGAGCTGAGAGATGGTAAGGACCAGCAGGCACCTTCTAGTTTGCCAACTAGTTCTGTCTCCATCCTATCCACATCCTTAGAGAGTGGTCCTACCCACTCAGAGTTGGGTCTTCCTGCCTCAGTTATACATACAATCGTGACCATCACCTACGGGTATACTCAGAGACCTATTTTTTCCAGTGTCAGAATAACACAGGAAACCAACTGCTACACTCCCCTAGCAATCATTCACTGCCTGTGAGTCCTCAGGGAGGTGCGTGTCCTTGTAAGAACCCCACCCTAGCAACCTTTAACCAAGGCAAGGACATTTATCTCCTTCAGTTGGCAATCTTGTATGACAATACCAAATTCCAGCAGAGGCAGAATCTACAGGTTTCGTTCTCTAGTGCAAGGATCCCATACCTCCCACGACTGGTTGTGAGATTATCGTGATGGAAGACAGGGCATGGGAACCACCGCTGGCCACGGCCACCATTGCCTGTGCTGTGCTGAGTCTTACAGGAATTCCGCCACATCCATGTGTCTTCTTGTTGTTTTTGATTGCCTGCAGTTATGAAGAAAATGGAGTGTTCACACAAGAAGTCCCTTGGAGGCTGGGGAGACCGCTCAGTGGATAAAGCACTCAAGCTCACACTTCCAGTGCCCATGTGAGTGCCTGAAAAAGCCAGGGCAGAGTCAGTGAGGTGGCTCGGGGGTTAAGACTCTGTTTCAAAAGCAGAAGGACCTGAGTTCAGATCCCAGATAAAATAAATAAAATGCTGGTGGAAATGGCAGCCTGCACTTCCAGCCCTGGAAAGCACAGAGCCTGGGAAATCTCAGAGCATTCGCATGGATGAAGATAGAACAATCCAGGATCATTTGTGAAGTCACCCTTGGGACTCCATGGATATAACACAGTATCCTCTGATACATACACACACACACACACACACACACACACACACACACACACACACACACACAAACAAACATGGCAGAAAGACAGGGATCCCTACAGCAAGCTGGCTATCTGGACTACTCACATCATCAAGATTCAGGTGCAGTGGAGAAACTGACTCAGTAAATAAAGTGGAAGGTAACTGAGGAAGATGTCTGATGTCAGTCAACCTCAGACTTCCACAGGCACATGCATGCATGCGCTCATATACATGCCAACTTGCTTATGTGAACTCATGCATAACACACACACACATATTTGTTTAAAAAGCCCTTTGCCCACAAAATCTAAAATACTCACTATCTGCCCTCAATAGAAATAATCTTGCCCCTGACATAAACCACAGTGTCTGCCCATTGTCCTTAAATACGTCAATAAACAAAACACTGAGCAGATATTTCAAGTCTTTCTGCCTTTCTTTCTTCAGCTTCATGGGTCAGCGGCTGCAGAAGGTGCAGGTTGGAGCTCTGTATTCAGAGATGACATCTGCAGGGGAAACAAAAACACCTTTGTAGAGATTCTTTGAATGCATGCAAAGCAGAGAAAGCAAAAAGGTGAAGGAGAAGGAAGAAAGATGAGTGAGGACAATACATAAAAAGACCATTCCTTGTCTGACTAGATAATGGCTTTTTTTAGGTGACAAAGAAAATAAAACTAAAATCTAAACAATCTACTTTGGGGGCTAGGGAGATGGCATAGTTAGTTAAGTGCTTGACATGCAAGACCCCTGTTCAGATCTCCAGTCCCCATGCGTAATAAATAATACATAAAAGTAGTTACAACAGCGTATGCCTGTAACCCCAGTCCAGGGAGAAAGTTACAGGAGAATCTCCAGGGCTTGTTCACTAGTCTAGTCAAAGTAGTGAACGTCAGGTTCAGTGAGAGACCAAGTCTCTAAAACTAAGGTGGAAAGTAATTTTAAAAAGACCAGAGACGTTGACATCTGGTTTCCACATGCATGGGCACATTCATACATAGAAATGAGAGATAGATAGATAGGTAGATAGATAGATAGATCAGACAGATGATAGATAGATGATAAATAGATCAGACAGATGATAGATAGACAGATAGATAGATAGATAGATAGATAGATAGATAGATAGATAGATAGATAAAATAACAATGAAATATCTAGTTGTGCCTCTAAGTCCTTTTGATAAAGACATGAAGGATTGCTAACTGCTTCCTGTCTTCTGTATATTTGGGGCTTGGGTTTTTATTGTTTTGTTTGGTTGCAGGTTTAGCTTTGACAAACAGGAATGAGTCCTCCCCTGAGTTATTCTAGATTCCAGACCAGACATATTTTCACAACCTCTGACATCTCAGAAAGCTGAGGGAATCTGTAAGCAAGTACATGGCACAATTAGTTAGACTGGTAATGCTACCTGCTAGGAACCTTGAACTCAAGTCCCATAGTCCTCTCCATCTGCATATATATAGGTATATATATATATATACACACACACATACATATACATATATATGTATATATAATGCAATTTAATTTATAATATCTATTATATAATATTTTTAAAATAACATATTATTTTTAGTGTTGCATACATAGATATAGTGAATTTATGGTATTTTCACCCTTTAATCCACAATCTCATCCCTCTTCCTTTTCCCCTGCCAGACTCCCCCCTGTTTTCAAGTCTTCTCACTTGTGCAGCTCACTATATTTCATCTGGTTTGCCTTTGAGAACGCATGCCCGACATACTTCATGCTCCAGCAAGTATCATAGATCAGTGAGTGTACCATTGAGGAAAACATCTTCCTTTTCTATCTTATCAGCATTAGTCCTCATCAGTCTCTCAAGAAGGTATAGAAGTTCTTGAGAGCTTTCCCCTTCTATGGAGAGAAGATAGAACAATTCTTAGGCAGTTCTTGTGCAAGTAGATATAAATCAGCCATGAAATCATGGCTATCACAGTCCTGACATGTCCTATAGATAGTGTCTGGCTCACCATTGTCCCTCTGCAGGCTCTTAGAATCTGACTGCTCCTTCTTTTGCAATGTATCCTGAGCCTCAGGGTAGAGGGTGAGTGTAGCCTAGATGTCCTGTTCAGGGTCAAGCAGTCTGTACTTACTTATTTACTGCACTTTGGCCAGTTGTGCTTTTCTGTAGTAAACACCTTCTGTTGCAGAAGGAGGCTTCGAGGTGGAGTGCTGAGTGCTTCTCCAACTTATGGGTATAATAACAGGTGCTTAAAAGGCAGTTTAGTCCTCTCCTTTCTTAAGGGCCTGTTGACATCTCATCATCCTCCATGCAACGTATGGGTTCAATTTAGCTACTCACATTCACACTCACTAGAACTGGAGGTTGCAGAATGTTTGGGTTTAAGTGTGCCACCCTGCTCTGTTAGAAAACAGAATAGAAATTGTCTTTCCATTTCTGAATTTCAGATAAATTAGATTTTGATCGGACTGGGTTCATTTTTTTTTTTTTTTTGCCTACAGCTCAGCTGTCAATAATAAATAATGCATGTAAGAGAAAGTAGGAGAGATTTAAATAAAACCTGGGTTTAAAGCAGACTCGTTTTATGGCTTCCTACCATAAAATGGTCTCATTTTCATCAATTTTCTGCCTGTGAAAGATGCTTTCTAAAAAAAAAATCAACTTGTCTCTGAAGAAGAACAGACGCGTGGCTTTTCTTCCAGGATACCACTGAGCTTCTAAGTGCTGATTGGCATTTTATGAGCAGTCTGGCCTTGTCTTTCTTCACCTGCTGATGAAAACAAATCTAGAACTGATCACGCATGCGGAATTCCTTATTAGCTTCTTTCCCCGAGGCTGGAAATAAAGATAAAGCCATTTTCACATTGGAAAACTGCACACACTATTCAAAGGATGTTTGTCCAATCACTGTAAACCATAAGGTTTGTATTATTTTACATGTATATTTTGCAAGTGTGTGGATATACAGTGTACAAAAGTAGACTTGCGTGTGTGTGTGTGTGTGTGTGTGTGTGTGTGTATGTGTGTGTGTGTGCCTGTGGAGGCCCAAGAGTGACATCAGGAATCATTCTGGATTGCTCTACCTTCTTATTATTTTACTCTGGGTTCTTCCAAGTTCTGCCTTCCAGGGCCAGAATTATAGGCTGCCATTTACACTTGGCATTTCCACAAGGGATCTGAGGATCTGAACTCAGGGTCCTTTTACTTGTGAGGCAAAGACTGTAACCCCTGAGTTATTTCAGTCAAGATATGAATTTTTCCAAGTGCCCAACAGAGCTCATTCTTTCATTTGGTCATGGTTGTTTTAAGACGGCAGTTGGTGTTGGTTCTGCACCTGAAGTCATTAACACAGTAATAAGAACTCTTGTTTCCTCATTGGCTGGTGTGTGGCTCTGGAAGAATAGTCCTGTCTTTGAAGTCAGGAAAATAGTGTTCACATTTGACTCTGCCACTGTCAGACATCTAGTTAACAGCCACCCCTAACCTCTGTGGATCATAGCTTGTTCAACTGCTAGATGGTATCTCAGTATTAGATAACCCCAGACAATCCTTTGAGGGGGACATTTATGACTGCGAAATAATAATAAAAAAATCAGCCCAATAGCGGACATTCCTCCAAAGTTTATATTTTCTTATGGAGAAGAGATGCCTGGCTAATGATCTTCACTACTTCTGAAGAAAACACAGTTAAGTATTGTTCAATTTTTAGGTTTAGCGAGGTGTTTTCACCAAAAGGTTTCAAAAGGATCCATACTCTATGCACAATAAATAAGTAGGAAAAAGAATAGACACTTTCTTAAGCAAAAAGAAGAAGTGGAGCTGGAGAGATGACTCAGTGGTTAAAGCACTTGGTCATGTAAGCAAAAGGACCAGAGTTCAGATCCCAGATCCCAGGTAAAAAAAATATCAGGTGGGTATGGTAGCCTGCCTCTAATTGCAGCCCAGGAAGGCAGAGACTGGAAATCCCCAGAGCAAGCTGGCTGACCAGACTTAACCTATTGGCTAGCTCTGGGTTTAATTAGAGACCCAGGCATGCAACAATAAAGTGGAAGAGTGATAGAGGTTGAGTCTTGAGATCAACCTCAGGGCTCCACATGCACCGACAAACATGTTCATGCACCTGCACACATACATGCACATTGCTTGCCCACTCACATGCAGACACACATATACAGATGTGCCCCATGAACTTGTGCTCATGAAAATGGGAAGAAAAAGAATAAGCCAAAAGAGAACCCAGCAACAGTGAGTGAGCATGTATGTGTCAAATATCCCCATCTATGTGGCTGAAGAAAATCAAAAATCAAAGTCACAGGACTTTGCAACGATAACAGCATTGACGGCATGACACACTGATTTCCTAACAGGCCGTTCATTCATGTGTCCACTCACTCATTTGTGTGCTTATTTGGCAACTTTTTGGCATATGTATTTGACAAGGTATTACAACCAGAGATTGGAGCTGGAGAGATGACTTAGGGCTTAAGACTCTGCCTGACAAGCAGAAGCACCTGAGTTCAAATCCCAAATCCCACATAAAGATGTCAAGAAGAAATGACTGCAGCCTATGCTTCCAGTCCTAGAAGGCCAACCTTAGGAAACCCAGAGCAAACCAATAAGAAAGTAAGATAATCCAGGATGATTCCTGATGTCATCCTTACGCCTCTGCAGATACACACAGTGCCCTCAGATACACAAAGACACACACACATACACACACACACACCACACCACACGCAAAGAAAATTATAACCAGAGATTTATGAGTTGTGCTCACCCACCAGGAGTTGGGTGGTCTAACCATAAGTGTCTGTGTAAAGAGGCTGAGAACCTAGTAACTGCTCATCCACAAAGCTGGGCACTTCAGTTGTACCAGTCTGGCACAGAAGGCTGGTAGGTTCTTGGAGAGTCACTGGTCTACAGTCTACATTGAAAGCTCTGGAGGCTGGAGTACAAAGCCAGAGAAGAGCAGCATGGCAGGAACAAGACCAGTGCACTCACCAGCAAGAAGCAAAGGCAGCGAAGAAGAGAACACTGCTTTCCCTGGGACTTCCTGTAACCGGAACAGCCACAAGGCGCCGCCCACTCTGGGGAAGGGTCCTCCTCCCTCATAGACCAGTCCAGAGACATATCTCTATCCATTCCAGACCCAAACAAGTTGATCAGCAAGATTACCTATCATAGCATACAATGAGGCCAAGCACGACTCTTCCAGACAAGACTTGGGCATGAATGGAGAGTTCACTTTCTAATATGGGGCTAACATCCATCAGATAAACAAACAAAGGAAAAGCAAGTATGTTTCAGGAAGGGATTGTGGCATGATAACTACTAAACATGGAATATGTATGGTGCATGCTAGCCATCACCTCAGCAGTGTTATTTAGGGTTATTATTCAAGACTCAACTGAGACTATCTACTTAATAAAGGTGTACAGGGTAAAACCAAATCCCACTTTTTTAAAACTACCATCAGGGTATGGATGAGTTGTTAACAACATTTCAACCTGTTACGTGCAAAGGTCACTAACCAAGTATCTGTTGTTATGGTTTGAGATGTGTCCCCCAGTCTCATGTGTTTGGCAAGGTCATGGCACCTTGAGAGGTGGAGCCTTGCTGGAGGAAGGCAGTCACAAGGGGTGACCCTTGAGGCAGATTAGTCTCACCCTACTTGCAGCTCTCTGCCTTTAAGATGTCTGCAGTGACCTAGCCTTCCCCAGCTTTGGCCAACCAGCTATGCCACCTCCACTTTGAGAGACTGTTTCTCCCCTCTGGAACCATAAGCTGAATAAATCTCTCTTAAGTTGCTTGACTTTGGATGCTATCTCACAGCAATAGTAAAGAGTAACTGCTACATCTGTCCACCCTAGTGGATAGAAAGCTCCTTGGGGGACAGGCAGGGGGAGGATTCACACATCATTTATCTCTGTGCATACTAATGGTAGCAGCATGTTATAAACAATAAATACACAGAATACAATGTTCACATTGAGAGGAAACTCTCAGCTTTCATTAGATTTAAGAGATTTCAAGAGCATCTGCCTGTCTAGTAAAACTCAGTGAAATTGGTGCACCTCTGGTTTCTTTCTGTCTTCTGCCTCCTGCTGACCATAAAATGGCTTCTGCCATGCCTAAGTTGGCCTGTTTCATACATGCCCCTCTCATTCTGGCCTTGAGCTGGCTTGGCTTCTAGTTGGAAGCAGAGTTCTCTACTTACCAGCCCCGTATGCTTCACAGCGAGCAGTAATTTCAAGTCAGACTCCAAGGAACAAAGATTTATAAAAGAGAATGTTCTATACCAAGTTGGAACTTAGTACTGGAATGTAAGAATGGAAAGGGACAGTGACGTCTCATAGATGTTTATTTGATTTCCAGTAGCATTTTGTGGCTTAGGTTATGCTGTGTGTGTGCGTGCATGGGTACATGCGTGCGTGCGTGCATGTGTGTGTGCGCGTGCGTGCGTGTGCGTGTGCGTGTGCGTGTGTGTGTGTGTGTGTGTGTGTGCTGCATACATATGAGTGTCCAGGTGTACATTCGGAATCCAGAGAAAGATGTTAATGTAAAATAACAGAGATATCACCATTTTATCCTGATCCAGCCCCTCCCTGTCTTCATTTTGTACCTGTTCAACCATTTTTAAGCAACGGCCCTCCCTGCCTCCCCAAACAGATGTGTGTGTAAATCCCATGACAGCACACTCAGAGTTTATCATAACCCTGACCATAGCCCAGATATATAATCAAAATTATCCCAGGATTTACAATAGAAAGTTTCCATAGGCAACCAAAACATCTGCAAAATAATTACTGTAACAAGGTCTCTCTGATCTAAATCTAGCTCAACTATTGTTAAGATTTTGGGAATTTTTTAAATAAACTCCAAAATGTCTAAGAGACTTCTGAGGCATGAGCCAAACCACTCTTGATAGCACGCTTAATCAATAAAGGACTCCTGCTCCTCCTAATTGACTTACAGTGCAGTGGCCTGTAACTTTCTCTCATGTGTATAACAAACTGTCTTCCTCTGTCATTCTCTGCCTTATTGCCTTGAGACAGGGTCTTTCATTTATCAAGAAGTTCACCCTTTTTGGCTAGACTGTCTGACAGGCTATCACTAGAATCCATTTATCTCTGTCCCTCAATGTTGGGGTTACAGTCACATGGCTGCTTTTCACAAGACTACTAGGGATTCAAACTCAGTCCTCATCCTGGCACAACAAGCTCTTACCCACTGAGCCATCTCCCCAGCAATTTATGTTGCATTTTAAGTCCAAAACGATTCTGCACATCTGACTGCTTGCTGGAGTGGAGCAGAGTTGTGATCTCTGACCCACTGGTTTTTACAACTTCTGCAGCATGCTGTGTCCCAGAGTTCAGACTTTTCAGTGACATCAGCGAAGTGTGACGGCCCCATTTCCCATTCCTCTTTTCTCTCTCTCACTGCTGCTTTTCCGATTGTAGCCATCCATGGACGCTCTGATCCTGAAGCAGAGGAACTGTTTGTTAAGATGAGAGATGCTCCTCTAACTGTGGCATAGTCACAAAGCAATCCCGATAACGACATGGATGGTGGGCATAATGTGCCTGTGCTTGCTTATGACCGCGCATTTTACTGCACTGTCCCTGGATTGAATGTCCTGCTTGTATATATTAAAGATGACATAAACGACCATTTAGGATGATACACCCAATCCCATGGCTGTATCGGGAATGAGTTTTCCATTGAGAACAGCATTATTGTCCATACAGTGAATTTTCAAATGGATTCCTTCATTTTGATGTAAAGGTAGCTAAGGGAAGGTTAATAGAGCATGTCTCATGCTTCTCTTTCACTAATGTCGCTTCTTGTATTGTTTTGGTAACTTTGAAACACCCAAGTATTCAAAGATTATTTCTACAGTGAGATATCACCAATGCTATTGTCAACAATTCAGATGCACTTGAGAGTTAAAAACCTTGGCAATGTGCTAACAGAAGATAAAATAAGAAATACAGTGACTTCTTTGATAGAATGTAAGTAGCATGTGACCACGCCCCTTCTCTCCCTAGCCCACTTACTTTCTTTATGACTGTCAGGAATAAACCCTTCGATATTATGGACATCACAGAATGCTGCCATTTAAGGTTGAATAATTTGGGAGGAAGAACAGATACCCTGGTCTCTTCCTCTCAGAGTAGCTGAAGAACCACTGACCAGTTTCTTCACATCTTCTAGGATCACTTTTTTTTCCACCTCTCAAACTCTTGCCTGCTCCAGAGTCATTCCTTATAAATTTGGGGTAAGTTACTCGATCATTGAAAAAGTCACTGTGTTAACTCTTTAAACTACAAAACTCATCAATGGTTTTTGCAAACTGGGAAGATGCTTTGATTGGTAAAGCATTTGCCTTGCAAGCATGAGGACCTGCAGTTCAATACCCAGCACTCAAGCTCTTTCTTTTAAGGCAGAAATACCAGCCCTGGGGAGTCAGAGACAGATGGATCCCTTGGAGTTGCTGGCCTGCCAACATACCTACTTGGAGAGTTCCTAGCCTGTGAGAGATACCGTCTCAAAAACCAATGGTGTCCACTATGAACTGCAGACAAGGTTGCCTCTGGCCTGAACATACATATGAACACATATGCATACACACACACAAACAAGCATACATGTGAACATATATACCTACTCATGTGCACACATGCACACATGGACAAACACACACATGCATATCCACACATGCATTCATACACCTGCACACATGAACAAGCACACACACACGGACACACTCATGTGCACACACGTGTAGATACCAAATATTGCTTCTTCAAGCACTGAATTTTGGAAAAGCACATCTGATCACAAGTCTGCTTGGAATCATGTAAATGACTTTCAGATTTTTCCCTCCATGGTCCACATTTCTCTTTCCAGTTAGGAAGGATATGTGGAGATGAAGCCTCACTGCCACCTCATTTCCAACTGAAGGTCCCATGGGACTCATGATAATCACTAGTCTGTGCGGGTCGCCATCTGCCCATCTGTGAACAACTCCACTCAACCTGGAAGACATGAAACCATGTATCACTTGGGTGCTCCTAAGTCTGCTGATGAAATGATGTATTTTGAAAGCCAAATTGGCAGTTTTTCTGATGGGATGACTTTTATAACCTCATCTTCCATCTGATAAGGTATCCCCTTAGTTTGCAATCATAGGTGGGAAACGATTCCACAATGCTAATTAGAACTTTAAGGGGTGTTCTCATAGTTTCTATTCTGTCTTAGAAACCACAAACTTAAAGGAAAGAGAAACCCCAGCAGAGGCAAAGCAAGTGAAGACCTACTTGACACTTTGCTCTAAAATGACCTATCTTCCCTTATCAGTAATTGGTAATTCAATTATTGTTTCACCTGTCCAAGAGATTTGGCATTTGACTCAAGGCAAGAGACAGTTAGTGATGCAGCTCAGTGTGTACAGCGCATGCCTGGCATGCCCAAGGCCCTGTACCCAGCACTATATAAACCAAGCATAATAACTATTCTCTGACACTCTCTCTGGGGAGATTCCACACAAATGGCTATTCACCCCAAAGTAGCAATTATGCCAAAGCCCAACTTAACAAACCAAAGAGTTAACTGAGGTTACTTACAGGAGTAGGGATGAGGGAGGACTCAGAGGCAGCTACATCACCAACATGCCCACCCTAACCTGGGTGAGATTCACAGCAACTGCAACCTCACAGCGCTCTGCTGTGTGACTTGTTCCTAGAGAGTCTCCCCCACCCTGCGGGACTGCTCAGAGCTCCCCCAGACTGCTGGCTGACCAGGGAGTCCCCTACAGATGTTTACCTCTTTCTTTACCTTGGAGAGCTCCATTCCCTCTCTGAAGTTTCTAAGTTTCAGGAAATTCCTGAGACTTACAAGCTGGTTTACTCTATGAGTCTCAGAGGCTTTCCTTCAAGGCTGAATGATTTGGCAGGAAGAGCAAGATGTCCTAGTGTCTTCCTGTCTAAGCAGGTAAAGAACCATCTACCAGTCTCTTCACATTTTCTGGGGTCATTTTTTCCCATCTCTCAAACCTCTAATAGCCTCACAAGGTCGTTCATTGCATATTTAGGATGAGTTACTTGATCATGGAAAGAAGCCATCCCATGGCATGTGTTTCCCCTAGTTTAGACCAAGAACAAAGACCAAGATGTCATCATGGTACATCCAGAGAGAAAAGGCCACACAGCAGTGGCTCACACTGTCATCCCAGTTACTTGGGAAGTAGAGGCAAGACTATTAGCAGTTCAAGGTCATCCTCAAGTACATAGCAAGTTCTAGGTTAATCTGGGCTACCTGAGACCCAGTCTCAATTATTAAAGGGAGATGGGTCTGAAGGAAGAGATGTCTTTGGCTTATGGTCGCCACAATCAAGCAGCTTGCAAGACAAAATCTGCAAATAATGAAATGTCACACTTGGCTGTGTCAATGGTCCAATCGTGATTGAGGGACACTCTCAGCAGTGATTGCTTGGCAATTTCAAGCACTGAAGGGATGAGGTTAAGTGATCTTTCAGCGATACTAACAGGGTAAGATTAGATGACCTTAAGACCAGGTACCGATGAGGTAAAATTAAGTGACAGTACAGCCCAAGTACTGGTGGCATGAAATAAGGTGACCTTCCAGCCCATTACAATTCTTACTTTTTCAAGACTCCTGCCACCAAGTGAGTCTTACAAGCAAACCAAATCTGAGATTTCTATTCTCTGACAACTTCTTAAAGAATTTGTGGCAATGTACATATGGAAGCTCCATGGGAGACAAAGTACTTTAAAACTGAGCTAGGACAGAGTCAACCAGACACATGCAGGTCTTTCCAGCCCCTGGCATGAATGTGTTGAAACTCATAGGTCATAAACATCTTTAATATTTTATTATAGGAAAAAAGCATAAAGCTGAGCAAACTTAGGCTCAAACGCCAGTGACTGAGATACATACATGACTCAAAAAATGGGTTTTACATGCTCATGATTCTAGACGATCGTTTATCATCATGACAGAAGAGTGATACCAGCATCAGGAACTGAAGGGGCTGGTCACGCCATGGCCACAGGAGAAGCTGTATGAGGGCAAAACTCTCTGACATGCCAGTCTTCCAAAGTCAATCAATTCTCTCCCTTTGTCCACTGCCCAGGGAATGGCCCCACCCACTATAGGCCTGGTTTTCTCACATCAGTCACATTATCTCTCACAGACTTTCTTGGAGGCTTGCCTTCACTAAATAATTTTCGCAGGTGTTCCTATAGACTCAACTCTTAAATTGTGACATTGGGGCTGGAGGAATGGCTCAGGGTTAAGACTCTGCCTACCAAGCAGAAGGTCCTGTTTCAGATCCCAGGTCCCACATAAAAACGCCAGACAGAAACAATGGGGAGCCTATACTTCTGGCCCTGGTGAGCGGAGCCTGGGACAATCCAGAGGTAAACAAAAAGTAGGCAGAAGCAACCCAAGATGATTTCCAAAGTCACCCTTGGGCCTCCACAGTGACACAGTACCCTCTCTCTCTCTCTCTCTCTCTCTATCTATCTATCTATCTATCTATCTCACACACACACACACACACACACACACACACACACACACACACTGAAGGAATGAGTAAATAAATAAAGTTGAATTGAGACATTGATATTCAAAGCTAACTTCCTCACTTTTGAAGTGTGGTGTTAGGAGAATTATGATTTAGGATCTGGACTCTTGAATAAATGATCTCTAGTAACAGAATAACCAGAACTGTAGCTGTATTTTTATAAAAGACAGACATTTTAGTAATAATGACTGAAATGTGATCAACACTAATGAAAATGCTTTGACCAGGCACAACTTAGCGTTAGGATCATCTTTTCCAAAGACCATCCTAGAAGGGAGCCTTCCCTGTGACCTTCTTATTCTGTGAAGGAATTGTGTTCTTACTAAAATGAATTCTAGCACAACTGTCTAGGAACTGGTTAGCATCGCTCTGGTTCAGAAAAAATTAATGGAGTAGGAACTAAAGTGGAGAAGGAGAAAGAGGAAGTGGAGAAGGAAGAGAAGGTCAAGGAAGAGGAGAAAGGAGGAGAAGGAATAGGAAGAGGAGGAGCAAGAAGAGGGGAAGGAGGAAGAAAAGGATGAAGAAGAGCAGGAAGAGGAAGAGAAAGAAGATAAAGAGAGTCAAAAGCAGGATTTAAATATATAAGACAGAATTGACTGTCAGTTAAAGAAGGAGGAAGAGGAGAAGGAACAGGAAGAGGAAGAGGAGAGGGAAGAGGAGAGTCAAACATATGGTCTAAATATGACAGGAACGGAAGATTGGCAATTTCCAGACTAGCCCACCAAAGCCCCAATCAGAAAGGATCATGTAGAATAAATGGAAGCAAAGCAAGGGAAGGATAAAGAAAATTCCAAGGATGGACTAAGCTTACTTTTATAAAGTTTCAGGAAAAATGCAAATCCCTTAGCTCATTATGACATGATAAAATTCCACAGACCGTGTGGCTGAGACCACAGACATCCATTTCCCACCATTCTGAAGCCTGAAAAGCCAAGATTGGCAGCAGCAGGACTGGTCACACCTGAGCCCTTACTCTGTATGTGGAGGTCCCCACTATCACAGTATTCTTGCCCAGCCTTTCCTCCATGCATACAGAGGAAAAGCTCTAGGGTCTAGCTTGTGAGGCATGCATGCATGCATGTGCAGATGCGTGCTCGTGTGTTTGACTATTGATGCCTGCTCATGCGGGTGTCCGTGCATGGCATGTGCAGGTGCAGTGCATCTGTGCATGAGCAGGTCATATGACAATCTCAGGTGTCATTCATTCCTCAAGTCTTTATCTTGTTTTGAAGCCACCTCATCACTGGCCTAGAGCTTCCTCCATATAGGCAATCCTGGCTGGTGAGCATTCCCAAGAATCAGTTATCTCTTCCTCCCCAGTGCTAGGACTGCACATCGCACCTGCGCTCTCTCTCTCTCTCTCTCTCTCTCTCTCTCTCTCTCTCTCTCTTTCTCGGGAATTCAGGTCCTTGAGCTTTACCCACGGAGCTCTCCCTCCAATGGTCTTCTCATGAGGACACCCAGTCAGATCGCGCCACACCCCATGACCTCTTCAAGCGTTTAAACTTTACGACAGGCAAGACCACTATCTCCAAACTCAGCTACATCAGGGCACAAGACTCTGGCACCCGCCTTTGGGGGTTACTCAAATCAGTACAAAGCAGACAGCTTATTCCTAATGGTGTAATATATCGTCAGATGCATTCACTTTCATTAATTAAAAAAACAAGATTTGGGCATTCTGGCACTGAGCTCAGGGGTGGGGGGTTCAATTAGCGGGTCGCCGTGGAGCTTAACTGCAGCTCCGCCCCTCCAACTCTCCGCCCCGGCATCCCTCCCTCTCCGGAGCCAGCCCCACCCCTCTATTTCCTCCCCCTCGGCCTGACCCCAGCCCCGAACCATCCCCTGCAGCGCGAGTGCAGGGCGGCTCCACTGGGCGCCCCCAACAGACCCCCATCATGGGCAGCCAGAGCTCCAAGGCTCCCTGAGAAAACGCGACCACCGACCTAGGCAGCGGGCGCTTCTCCCGTGAAGGCCAAGGGACAGCAGACCATGGAACTGGCACTTCTAAAGCCAGGGTTCTGAGGCCAAGCGGGAAGGCACCCCACCCCACAAGGAAATCCCCAAGAAGAAGAAATTCTCTTTCAAGAAGCCTTTCAAACTTAGCGGCCTGTCCTTCAGGAGAAATCAGAAGGAGGGTGGGGTGATTCTCCTGCCTCCTCTCCAACAGAAGAACCGGAGCCGGGACACATCGGCGCCTACAGCGACGAGGGCACTGCCAAGAAGGGAAGGCTCTTCCACCCCCAGGAAGCCAGGAGCCCCCGGCCAAGGGGGCAGAGGCTGGTGCTGCCTCCAGGGAGCAGAAGAGGAGGCAGGAGACCTGAGAGTGGTCTGCATCACTGGCGCGGAGCAGAATGAGGAGCTGGGTGGGGGCAGGTGAGGATCTCTTCACTGCAAAACCTCTGTTCTTGTGAGGTCGCTGATAGACCCCGTGTCCCAGCTGCCTTCCTGTGCCCAGAAAGGAAGGGGATTGTTGCCCCCTCCCAGCCATGTTCTTCCCTCTCCTCTCCCTCCTATGGATTCTCCCATCAGCCATCTGGCTTTCCTCTTTCATTTCCCAAGTTAGGCTCGTGGTGTGAAATGCTCCTGGCCCTACCTCCTTCCCTGCCCCCACTTGGCAGAAGGCATTTCCTGGTTTTCTCCCCAATACTTTTCCAAGTAGGTTTTGTGTATCCTACTCCCCAAATCCTTGAGCCAGAAGTAGGGTGCTTATGCTCCCAAAACCTGAGTGTTCAACCTTCCCCCTGTTCAGTTTTAGTCTCTTGTAGTGTGCCTTGGTGGCACCTGGGCTGGGGAGGATATTGTCTTACTCAAGTTCAAACCTCCATCCTAACCTCTCAGAAGAGGGGGGAAGTGAGCTTGTAAGAACCTAAAGATGGTTCTTCAACGTTGGACAAGACATTCCATTCAAGACAGGACCACTGCAACCAGGAACTCACTGCAATAAGGCTTGTCTTTACCAGACCTGCATAAAGACTGACATATCAACATGCTCCTATAGACTAGCAGAGAACTTAAGAGAGACAAGAACATACAGTGGAAACATACAGGGGACTGAAGTTGGATGAGTAAAAGGAAATACTTCTATCAGTGCAGTGGCCCCAGGAGAGGCAACTTTGTATGCCACAAGATGCCTAAACCCCCACCAGAATAGATAAGCCAGAGGGAACCCTGAGTTCCATAGAAGCAGACAGACACATGGGAGAGAGTGGGATGGGTTGATAAAGGAAAGGGAAGGGATGGGAGGAAAGGAGGGGTGGAGGGAAGCAAGGATGAATACTCAATATGCTGTGAAAATAGAAAAACAAAATAGTAATTTTTTTAAAAAAAGTTCAAACCTCCAGATCGTGAATCACCCGTGTCTCTTTTTTGATCTGGTGAGTAATTATTAGGCTTTCGAGTGGGAGGTCTGTAATGTGAAACTCTTCTTGTTGTCTTTTTTCTCCTGTTGTTGTAAATAACTTTTAATGACCAAACCCCAGATTTTACTTTTTTTCTTTTAATTGCTGAAGCCATTCTCTTCCACCTGGTTTTGCAGTAACATTTGGAAAAGGAGTAAATGTTGTCCCTTTTTTTTTAAAAAAAGACTTTGAAATTCAAATATATATCACAAGCTTACTAGACAAACATTTGGCGGAGGGGCGCGTTCCAGGGCTCCCTCATGCGTATTACGAAGCAGTTCTCAGTTCACCCATGAATAAACCTCTCTTTCACGTGGCTTCTCGTACCTCTTGAGTCTTATTTGAGCCTGTTCACTAAACCAACTGCATCTTCCTTGTCTTATGAAGCCTGGCTACTTTGGATCGACTTCGTAAATCAGCCATGACATGTTCATGAGCCAAATGTGTAGGTCATGACCTTAAGAGGCTTAATTTTTCTCTGTTCTCTAGCCCTTGGTTGACATTAAGATGGTGCCTTTGACTCAGAATGGATGTCGCACAGGGAAGTCCTGACCTCTTCAAGGAGACCCCCACTGATCTGGACCAGAAAGATCATGCTATACGCCCAGAAGCATCCTCGGTGCAGAAAGACCACTAGTTTACTGGGTCCTACAGGAGGTGTGCCTGGAAGATGGCCATTGGATACCAAGCAGCAGGGACCTCTGGTCCTCACAACTGACTGCAAAGAGCTGAGGAGAATCATTTTTGGAGCCATGCGCTGACCTAGCCATGGACTGGAACAAATTCTGAGGCTGGACCGAGTAGTGGACATTTCACCTTTGGAAAAAGCAATTAAATCCAGAGAGTGCGCGGAGCCTTCATCTGCATATTAATTGCATACATGATACTCTCAGAGAAGGCTGCCTGTTGGTTTGCTTCTAAATTAAAGACCACCTTATGTGGATGCTTCACCTCTGCTCACATTGTTGAAATTGCTCATCAGGATGAGTCTAGAAAAACAGCAGTGTTTGTTTCTAAACTTCGGTAGGGAAAAAGTTCTGTGGTCTGGTCTGGAGGGATGACTCAGTGGATAAAGTGCTTGCTGCGGACAGGAGGACCCGAGTTCAGATCCTCAGAATCCCCATGAATCCAGGCACAATAGTACATGTCAGTAATCCCAGAGCTCCTATGGTGAGCTGGGAGGGCAGGGGCATCTTCAGACATGTGCACCCCAGCTAGCCTGATATGTGCAGAGGAAAAGGATGAATAAGAAAGTGTGTCTAAACAACAAGGTGGAAGGTGAGGAACGACCCATAACTGAAGGCAGACCCTGATCTCCAGTTTGTGGATATCCACACTCATCACACAGAAGTACATGCATTATACACACGCCATTCACACATGCATCAGACACACATGCACACACACACACACATGCATGTATGTGTACACAAAGATAAAGAAAAATAGGTGATCATAAAGAAAACTGCAAGGTTGCCATGGCATGAGAAGATAAAATGTCAGTATGAAGAAAGACTGACAGGCAAAATAATTGGCCTAGCCTCTGAAAATGGGCTAAAGCCCCCACATCCTACAAAACTAAAGAGAGCTTCTGATTTGTTGGTTTCTAGTTGCAGGAACATTCCCACTGAGATCATTCCTCACGATCAGGTCTACCACGCCCAAGAACGCCATTCCGGGAGCCAGGTGGCAGAGCGAAGCATTCTGCATCTTTATGTTGCGTTCAGCCCGCTGCTGAGCGTGGGTCACACTGAGAGCTGCGTTCTCAGCCATAGAAATTGATGCACGGAATTAAGTCATAGAGAAACAGGCTTTGGAGGAGCTGGGAAGTGGTCAGTTGGTAAGGTGCTTATCATGCAAGCATGAAGTTTGATCCCCCCAAGAATCCCTGGGGGAAAAGCAGAATGCAGGATGCCTGCCATCTGTTCTGGGGTTCTCTGAGGACCACTGGCCAACTAGTCTAACCAAATTGGTGAGTATTAGGTTCAGTATTAGGCCATCTTTATTTGTTTCTGTCTTCATTGCTTTCTTTAGAGAGAAAATATATTTCCATCAGTACATTCTTTCATGTTTCCACGAACGGAGAAAAACCTCTTCTTTGTCTTCTCACATCTAGGTGTGGACCATGTGACCAGTTCTGAACAATGGGATGTGGAAATGATACTCTCTTCCTCTCCCACCCCAACCCCATAGCAAGTTTCTCCTGCTGAGAGCCTTCCACTTTAGTGGAAACAGGTAGAATCATAGCATGTCCAGGTAGAAGATGAGTTAAACCCCTGGGTCACTTACTGGGGAGTCCTGCCAAAGACAGGACTCTCATCCAAGGCCATTGACATTAGAACTTACGCAAAAGTAAAGCTCAACTAGGCTCTCAAAAGCTTCGGCTTTGCTGAATCTAGCAGCTAGAGGGTACTTTTACTCTAAGCAACACAAAAGAATTTTTATTTCTATTGGCATGGTGATGGCCCTCAAAGGATGAGTGCCTTGTGAAGGAGAGAACAAAATATGAAAATGATTTCAATTACCCAGTAGCTTTAGAAGCACTAAATTGGGTCAATACTATAATCCCTCTAAATCCAACCCTTTTCTTACCCTGACTTTATCCACCATGAAATCCAATGAACATCTGAAAAGGCTGTTTTTCGTGAGTCTGGTATACCCATCAACACCATGACCTAGAGGGGCAGAGTGATACCAGAACACCATTGGTCTGACATGTCCTGGGTCTCTTTCAGATAGGCTATAGGATCAAGTATCTTCTCCTAAGACCAGAGGTGCTCTTGTCCAATGAAGAGTTTGAAATACATTCTATCTAATCTTGCTGCTAGTTCACAATGTAACAATTTTTAGACGTGAATTCTTTTTTCGTGTGCCCCTGCGTGTGTGTGTGTGTGTGTGTGTGTGTGTGTGTGTGTGTGTGTGTGTATGTAAGAGGATACTTGCATGTGTGTGCCTATGGAGGCCGAAAGGTGACATCAGGAATCATCCTGGATTGTTCTATCTCCTTATTGCTTTACTCTGGAAATTTCCAGTTTCCTCCTTCCAGGTGGGAATTACAGAGCACCACCATACCCACCTTGCAATTTTACATGAGATCTGGGGATCTGAACTCAGGGCCATTTGCCTGCAAGGCAAAACAAGAAGTTAACCTCTGACTATCTCCCAGTCCAAAACAGAAGTACTTCAATGGAGAGCTCAAAACCTGCCAATCTATGGAACTTTGGCGTTTGTAAATGAGTATGCCACTTCTCCGGGATATGTGAGGTAGGTATTTTCTATTAGCCATGATTCCCAGAGCTCCTTTGTTTTTCAATGCGTGCACATGTTTTAAATGTGTGCACACGTTCATGTACAAAGCAGGTGCACGTGGAAGCAAGAGGACCATCTCGGGTGTCCTCCCTCAAGCCCTGTTTGCCTTGTTTGTTGAGACAGAGTTTCTTGCTCACCAAGTAGGCAAGGTTGTCTAGCCGGTGGTACCCAGGGATCTGCCTGTCTCCACCTTTCTAGCACTGGGATTACAAGCATGTACCAACACAATTGGCTTTTGTTTAAAACTTAGGGCTCAAACACAGATCCCCATGCTTACATAGCAAGCCTTTTTTTTTTACTCACTGAGCCATCTCCCCAGTGCAGTATTACTCTTTGGCAGGTGTCGTGAAGGTCAGTTGTCCTCACAGGCGCATGTGTTTGAATCCTTAGTACTTGTTTGGGAAGTTCATGACACCTTTAGGAAGTGTAGCTTCTTGGAGAAAGGCATGCCACAAGGGGGGGATCTTGAGGTTAGTTAATCCTCTCTGCTTCTGCTAGGAGTCTGCTCTTACATTTTGTAGTCTGCTCTCTGAACCTGCATAATGGGCGTGACTTGAGCTGTCTCCAGCTTCTGCCAGCTAGCCATGTCTTTTCTACCATAAAAGACTATGTCTGCCCTCTGGAGCCAAAAGCTAAATAAATCTCCTTTAAGTTGCTTAAGTGTGAATGTTGTCTCACTGCAGCACAAAAGAGTAAATGTACACTAGGAAATCATTGCCTCCTTATCATGCGAAGTACTGGGAAAAGATGTCATTCGTGTAAGGGAATCTTCTGCTGGGCCAGAAAGTCTTGTTGAAGCCTCATCTTAGGGCAGGAAGCATGGGCAGAGTCAACATTGGGTTTTCTGCTACACGCAGAGTCCTAGAAGTTTCCCACCAGCAGAGTTTACTCCCTTCATCACGTGGACACACTAAAGATGCATTCATTTCCATGCTCCCATTTCATTCCCCACCAAAAAAACAAAATCCTCACATTGACAGGACACATGGTCTTAGGTCTCACATTGTAGGTCACAACATAAGCCTTCTGGGGCCAATGTGATTTTGTGTGTGTACATATGTGCGTGCATGTATGTATGTGTGCATGTTCCTGTGTGTATGCGTGTGTGTGCATTTGCTCATGCATATGCATGTGTGTGTATGTATGCCCACATGAGCGTGCAGGCATGTGTACAAGAAGGCACTTAGGTATGTGTATCTGTGGGGCCCCAAGGGTGACAGCAGGGATCATCCTGGATTACTGTACCTCCTTATTGCTTTGCTCTGGGGTTTCCCATGCTCTTTGTTCCAGGGTTGGAATTGTAGGCTCCCCACATATCTACCTGACTTTTTTTACATGGGATCCTAAGATCTGAACTCAGATCCTTTTGTTGGTGTGGCACAGGCTTTAATTCCTGAGCCATCTCCCCCAGGCTACAAAAGGTTATCGTGGATCTACGAGACTGCTCAGTGGATCAAGTACCTGTATGTAAACCTCATGACCTTAGTTCAATCCCCAGAGATCACGGGGTGGAAAGAAAGAACTGGTTTCTGAAAATTGTCCTTTGACTTCCATACATGCATGGGCTTGCTCACGCATGTGCTCACTTCCTCTCTCAATGAAAGTTATTGGAGGTAGAACTTGTCCACTTGAATAGGGCTGTCTAATAGCTATGCAGCGCTGTGGCTTCCTACTCAACACAGGTGCAATAACTGATTAATGTGCTACCTTCCGGGCCCTCTAGCATGTGTAAGTGTACAGAGGCAGCAGCCTCTGCATGTGGTGGATAGGGGACAGGCATCACTCTGTAGACACCACCTGGGTTTTTAATTCTGGACAGAAAACTGTCACATTTCTCAGCAGTCTGGCGGCATTGTGTCTGTTGTTGCTATTTGCAAACTGAAGAAGATGCTAGCATTGCTGTGGAGTTTGCCATGACACTCAAAACAGATGATGTGGAGGACGAGTGTTGCTAACATGGTGCCATCTCTTTTTCACCTGCAATTGCCCACTCATTTCTTCTAGGTTTCATTCAAGAGGAGGGTTATGCATGTGACTCCACATCAGCCAATAAGCAGCCACTGGCAAAATGAACTAGGATCATCTGGGATGGGGCCTTCAGCATCATCATAAAAGACGAGATTAAATGTGGCTGTCAATAACTGTTGAGCATCTCATCATCCACCCTTAAAAGCAAGGATTTTTGTCCTGCTGGGGATGTGGCTCAGTTGGTACAATGCTTTCTCTAATGGGTGCCAAACCCTGGGCACCACACCCAGCACTGCGTGAAATGGGCGTGATGATGCGCTGGGGAGGTGGAGGCAAGGAGGATCAGAAGTTGCACTTGACAGGGTTCTCTGAAGAACAGAATCTCTAGATATAATAATATAATAAAAATAAGTTTACTAAATTAACTCACAATAAAAAAGCGTCCTTCAAAGTTGCCTCCTGTAGCTGCTTTGTTCTTGACTAGATGGAAGCTGAAAGATACCGAGAAGGTCTCAAGCCTCTGCTTGGCTGGAGGGTCGAAGACACTGGCCTCTGATGTCAAGGTGGGCTCTGACATCAGCAATGAACACTGAACAGCAGCAAGGCCTAGAGACGAGGCTCCAAAGGCAGCAGGAACAGCAACGAGGTGGAAAGGATGGATTTCTAAATCAAGTCTGAGCCAAGGATGGAAGCAGCAGCACTGAGAAGTCAACGACGCTCGAAGAGTGGACTCAACAGCAAGTCGACACAGATAAGGAAAAAGCAAGTCCCTCCTTTTTGCGCTTCCTATTATCCAGTCCACCACTGGAAAATGCTATTCACTATGGGCTGGGTTTTCCACACCAATGAAGCCAAGCACTTGCAGACTTGTTCAGGGGCCTGCTCCAACCATTAACTCTCCACAGCTGTGCCTCAAACAGTCTGCAAATGTCAAGTTGACACGAAAATGTAATCATAACAGAAGTTTAAAGTGATCCTTGCCACATAGCAAGTTTAAGACTACCTGGGGCTGGGGAGATGGCTTGGCAGTCACAGCACTTGCTTTGCAAGCAAAGGGACCTGAGTTTGGCTCCTCCTATTGCAAAATGCCTGCCTCGTATGGTAGCTGCTTATAATTCTAGCCCTAGAAGGCCAACCCTGGGAATCCCCACAACAAGCTGTCTAGCCAATGGCATGTTCTGGGTTTAGTTAAAGACAGGCTCACAACAATGATGTAGAAGAAAGATCAAGGATGATTCCCAATATCATTCTTGTACCTCCACAGGCACATGCACTTGAGTTCACTTGTGAACATGTATCCCTCCACACACATACATACATGGATCAAATAAACACATGGAAGGAAGGAAGGAAGGAAGAGGAGGAAGAAGGAAGGAAGAAGGAAGGAAGGAAGGAAGGAAAGGAAGGAAGGAAGAGAAGGAGGAAGGGAGGAGAAGGAAGAGAGGAAGGGAAGGAAGGAAGAGGAAGGAAGGAAGGAAGGGAAGGAAGGAAGGAAGGAGGAAGAGAGGAAGGAGGAAGAAGAGGGAGGAAGGAAGGAAGGAAGGAAGGAAGGAAGGCAGGAAGTACGGAGGAAGGAAGGAACGAAGGAAGGAAGGAAGGAAGGAAGGGAGGAAGGGTAGGAGGGAGGGTGGGAGGGAGGGTGGGAGGGAGAGGACAGGGAGGGAAGAAGAGAGGGGGAGAGGGGGCAGGGAGGGAGGAAGGGAGGAGGGTAGGGAAGGAGGGAGGAGAGAGGAAGGGGAAGGGAGGGAAGAGGGGAGGGAGGGAAAGAAGGAGGAAGGGAGGAAGGGAGGGAGGAAAAAATGAGAAAAAAGAAAAGAGAAAGGAAATAAACGTAAAGACTCGTCTGGGTTACATGAGTTCCTACCTACAAAGATAATAATGACAATAAAAAACTTTGTTATTAAACAATACTTCACTATCGCTCATTTAGCTAAAGTCTCTTTCTTTTAGATACCAGATGACCATATAGGAGATATAGGGGCAGGAAAGAAAGTCCGAAGTAGAAAAAAACTTATGAAGAATCCCAACTTCTGCTCTTCTCAACTTGAATCACCATGATTCAGGGAAGAAAAATGACTCCCCAAACTCGAAGGTGTCTCTTGTCTGTTACAGGGACCCCTAAATTAAAATGCTCCATAGACTTCATCTGCTACTAGCAGAACAAAGAGCCCACTGTGGGTTTAATTACTACTGCAAATACAATCCTTGCTCCAAATCATCTCAGGCCAATACGTCAAGGTGTGTGACTTCCTCCTTATGAACAGAACTTTCATTGATTAAAATCAGCCCTTTACTTTCGAGGTTGAGAGTAAAAGTCGTGAGGAAGACATATTCACAATGTGGGGCATGGGTAGAGGTTAGTCAGCAGATTTATCTTCCAAAAAGAAAGCAAACATTTTCATCTGGAGTGATAGACACAACAGAGCTCTATGGGAAACCGGATGTAAATAAAACAAAACCAAAAGCAGTGCTGTGCTCAGAGTGTGGAGGACACTGAGTGGAGAACATATGTGAAGAAGTCGAACCTGAGGGGCCACAAAAGTGAAAAGACTTGAAAATAGGAGGGAACCTGGCAGGGGAGATGAAGGGTGGTGAGGGCAAAGGGAGAAGGGATGGTAGTAGGAATAAGGAGAGAGAAAAATTAAAAATAAGCTATGCCCCAGAAGAGCAATCTATGAGTTGCTACAGCCTTTCTGAGGAAAAAAAAATAGGATTTTTAAACAACACCTTGATTTGCCACTCCAGCACCTTCAATCCATCGCCCTTCTCAGAAGACAGCCAAAGCGAAGATGAAAGTTAGCAAAACACAGGCGAGCATCACAGAGCGGCCCCTCAGCTCAGATCCCAGGGACGCTGTGCTTGAGGGATCAGATGCGAGGCAGGGGGCCTCCCTCTTCTTCACAGACTGCAAGGAAAAAGAGCGGCTCTCCCCAATGTTATGCCCGGATGGCCATTATTTCACATCTCTTTCATCTAACACTGTGATTTAGCTAAATAACATGACTGTGGTTTGCACGTCTGGGGATACATTGGAGAGTCTAAGGAAGATTTCTATGGCTTAGAAAATGATATCGTTGAATCCTTTTTATTTTCTTTAATTTTTACATTTTTATTTGTTTAAATTCCATTGTGCATATTCATTGTACATGGTGCTGCTGCTCCAAGACAACTTCATTAAAGTATATATTGTACATTAAGAATGTCTCTTGCCTTTACACCCCACCCCGCTCCGCCGGTCAGGACGCGGGCGCCCGCGATCCAGCCGGGCCTCACCCCGCGCCCTAGGTAAGTCCCCGTTCGGGCCACGCCCACCAGGACCCCAGGTCAGCCCACAGGGACCCGACTCCGACTCCCACCATCCAGCCGGAGCCGCGCGGGGGCCGAAGGACGAGGAGGACCTCCCCCTGCGCCCGGCCCCGCCCCAGCTGCCCTCGGGTTAAATAGCTCCACGCCGACGTGCCCATCCTCCCTTTTCACCCCACCCCGCTCCGCGCGCTTCCCGACCAGCCTGACCCCGCACCCTAGGTAAGTCTCCGCCCGCGTCCTCCCACCGGGACCCCAGGCCAAATAATTCAGTTTAGTGAAATTGAGAGATCTTAAGAGTTAAAATGACAATGCCAAAGTCAAAGTGCAAGTCCATGAGAAGCAACACTCAAGTAAACAAATTTCCCACTGAAGAAATTAATCCCATAATGTTAGACTCCAACAAGAACAAACCCGCGGAAAAAGGCCAAGAAAGCCTCACCCAGGATAACGACTTTCAAAATATGATCATTACCATGTTCAATACTATGAAAGAGGAAATCCGGGAGGAATTACATAATCAAATCAATCGCATTGAAGAGGAACACAAGAGACATCTGGAGGAGTTGAGAAAAACAGTGCAAGAAACAAAAAGTGAAACCCTACAGCGTCTAAAGCAAGAAATCAACCCCCAAACGATAATTCTTGGGGACTTCAACACCGCCCTCTCTACATGGGATAGATCAACAGGTCAAAAGCTTAACAGAGACACTTTGGAACTTAATCAAACCCTGAAAGAAATGGACCTCACAGATCTCTATCGAACTTTTCACCCACGCACCAAAGAATACACATTTTTCTCAGCAGCACACGGAACTTTCTCCAAATAGATCACATATTGGGCCACAAAATGAATCTACACATGTACAAGAAAGTTGAAATTCTAACCTGTGCCCTATCAGACCACCACGGCCTAAAGCTGGACATCCACAACACATCAAACAAGAGAAAATACACTAACTCCTGGAAACTTAACACTATGATGCTGAATGAGAACTGGATTCAGGAAGAAATTAAAAAGGAAATTCAAGATTTCCTGAAAGTGAATGATAACGAAAATACAACTTACCAAAATCTCTGGGACACAATGAAAGCTGTTCTAAGAGGTAAGTTCATAGCTCTTAATGCCCACATCAAAAAAATGGAAACATCAGAAATAAACAACTTAACAATGCAGCTTAAAGCTTTAGAGAAACTAGAGCAATCTGATCCCAAAAGCAGTAGAAGAGAAGAGATTAGCAAAATAAGGGGAGAAATATCTGAAATCGAGACTAAGAAAACGATAGAAAAAATCAACAAATCGAAAAGCTGGTTCTTTGAAAAAATCAACAAGATTGATACACCCCTAGCTAAACTAACCAAAAGCAAGAGAGAGAAAACCCAAATTAACAAAATTAGAAATGAACATGGAGTTATCACTACGGATACCCAAGAAATCCAGAGAATTATAACATCATATTTCAAAAACTTATACTCTGTGAAGTTTGACAACACAAAAGAGATGGATGAATTTCTAAGTAAACACAACTTACCTAAATTGAATCAGGAAGTTGTGAATTACTTAAATAGTCCTATAACATATAAGGAAATTGAGGAAGTAATCTCGAATCTTCCCACCAAAAAATGTCCTGGACCAGATGGATTCAGCACAGAGTTCTACAAGACATTTAAGGAGTTAATAACACCAATACTCCTTAAACTGTTCCATCAAATAGCAAAGGAAGGAACACTACCAAATTCCTTCTATGAAGCTAATATCGTTTTAATCCCAAAACCTAATAAAGATTCACTTAAAAAAGAAAACTATAGGCCGATCTCCCTGATGAACACAGATGCAAAGATTCTCAACAAAGTCTTAGCAAATCGGATTCAAAAACATATTAAAAAGATCATTCATGGGGACCAAGTAGGCTTCATCCCCGGCACACAAGGTTGGTTCAACATACGCAAATCAATAAATGTAATTCATCATGTAAACCAGTCCAAAGTCCAAGACCACATGATACTCTCGATAGATGCAGAAAAAGCTTTTGACAAGATCCAACAGCCTTTTATGATCAAAACGCTAGAGACAGTAGGAATGGAAGGAACTTTTATCAATATAATAAAAGCTGTATACAACAAGCCCACAGCAAGGATTATGCTCAATGGGGAACAATTGGAAGCATTCCCACTTCGATCAGGAACAAGACAAGGCTGTCCACTCTCACCACTTCTATTCAATATTGTACTTGAAGTCTTAGCCGAAGCCATAAGACAAGAAAGGGACATAAGAGGGATTCAAATTGGCAAGGAAGAAGTCAAGCTATCTCTATTTGCAGATGACATGATCTTATACCTGAGTGATCCCAAAAACTCCACCAGGAAGCTCCTGGAACTAATTGAGAAGTTCAGCAGGGTGGCAGGATACAAAATAAATGTGCATAAATCAGAGGCCTTCCTATATGCCCAGAATGAAAGAAGTGAAAAAGCCTTGAGAGAAACCATGCCATTTACTATAACCCCTAAAAAAATGAAATACCTTGGTATAAACCTAACTAAGGAGGTAAAAGACCTTTACAATGAAAACTTTAAAACCCTAAAGAAAGAAATTGCAGAAGACACCAGAAGGTGGAAAGACCTCCCTTGTTCCTGGATTGGCAGAATCAACATTGTAAAAATGACCATCCTACCAAAGGCAATATACAGATTCAATGCTATACCAATCAAAATCCCAAAGCAATTCTTCAAAGAAGTTGACCAAACAATCTCAAAGTTCATATGGAGGCACAAAAGACCCAGGATAGCAAAAACAATCCTGAGTAACAAAAACACAGCTGGAGGTATTACCATACCAAACCTAAGTCTATACTACAAATCCATAGTTATAAAGACAGCCTGGTACTGGCTCCAAAATAGACACACAGATCAATGGATAAGGATTGAAGACCCAGATATAAGCCCACAAAGTTACAGCCATTTGGTCTTTGACAAAGGGGCCCAAAGAATCCAATGGAAAAAGAACAGCATCTTCAACAAATGGTGTTGGCAAAACTGGATCTCCACATGCAGAAGATTAAAGCTGGACCCGTACTTGTCACCATGTACAAGACTTAATTCCAAATGGATCAAGGACCTTGATATCAGGCCAGAGACTTTAAAAGCCATAGTTGAAAGGATAGGGAACTCCCTCGAGCTGATTGGGCTAGGCCAACACTTCCTAAACAGACATCCAATGGCACAGTCACTGCTACCAACTCTCAACAGTTGGATCTTGTGAAATTAAAGAGCTTCTGTTCAGATAAAGAGATTGTCGCACGAGCTCAAAGGCAACCCACAGAATGGGAGAAAATCTTCACTAACCACATATCTGACAGAGCTCTACTGTCCAGAGTGCACAAAGAACTTAGAAAATTAAACTCCAAGGAAAACACTGGCCCAATTAAAAAATGGGCCCTGGAACTTCAAAGAAACTTTACCAGGGATGAAATTAAAATGTCTAACAATTATCTTAAAAAATGCTCCACTTCCTTCGCCATCAGGGAAATGCAAATCAAAACTTCCCTGAGATATCATCTCACCCCGGTCAGGATGGCAAAAATCCACAGTACAAACAACGACAAATGCTGGAGAGGATGTGGGGAGAGGGGAACTCTCCTACATTGTTGGTGGGAATGCAGGCTCATACAGCCACTCTGGCGAGCCGTCTGGAGATTCTTAAAGAAATTAAAGATTGAAATGCCATATGACCCTGCTATCCCACTTTTGGGAATAACCCCCCAAGCAGCAGAGGTTCGCCTCGATAGCACAAGCTCGACCATGTTCATAGCAGCACTGTTTACAATAGCAAAGTCATGGAATCAACCTAAATGTCCAACAGTTGACGAGTGGATAAGGAAACAGTGGTACATCTATACAATGGAGTACTACTCAGCCATCAAAAATGATGAATTACTGGAATTTGCTGGGAAATGGATGTCATTAGAAAGAATTATATTAAGTGAAGTATCCCAAACCCAGAAAATTAAGCGCCGTATGTACTCCCTAATAGGTGGCTCCTAGTACCAAACTCGCCCAGCCCACATTGGGACACTCAAAAGTAAACCTATGTAACACAGTAATTGCAAGGATTATGAACAAGAGAGATGGGTTAGGAGGGCCACACCAGAAACAAGGAGAGAGGAGACCATGTTACAGCAGAGAAATAGGCCTCCATCAAGGTCTGCAAGTAAGTAATGAGAAACCTGGTTAAGTTCACAGACGTTCTTTCCTGATCTCACCAGAAGGGGAGGGCATATAGTCTAGCAGATAAAAAGTAATCATTGTGCAAATGGGTAATGGACCCCGCCCTCAGTGAGGTTTCCTACTCTTATTACATCTACCCTTGAATGTGCTATTACAACAAGACTCCAGTTTAACAGCTTTTTGTCTCTGGCCAGGGGGTGACATACAGTGCCCAGCAGAATGGAGTGAAGGGAATTGCAGGAGCAGAAAAACTGCAAAAGAAAATCAACAAACCACAATCCAGAACTTCAGAGACTCTATATCAATCACATAGAACTAGGACAGCCTAATCTCTCCCCATCCTGGAGCTCAGGGACATTTGCGGAAGAGGGGGCGGTAAGATTGTAAGAGCAAAAGGATGGGAGGAGCAACGATTTGCAAGATTCTCAACAATAGTTGGGGCCAAAGCAATCATAATGGAACTTTGCATGCCCTGCGCAATGTCCAGCGCACTGTTGCCCTCATAAAGTCTAGCATCTGTTAAGGGCACCGAGACCCCTGGAGGCAAGGGATTGACAGCCATAGTAGTAATCTTATGATTAAGGGGAACAAGAGAAAGGGCTTATGGAAATGCCACTGGGTCCTTATATGTCATCGGAGAGGAGGACCCAGTGGAGAGTTAGGCGCACACAATAAAGGACTCTCTGGGAATTGGGGGGGAGACACTGGGGGAAGGGGAGGGGGGAGGGAGGGAACTGGTAAAAAATTTTAAAATGTATAATTAAATTTTTAATAAAAAAAAAAAAAAGAAAAAAAGAAACAAAAAGTGGCATAGAGCAGTTAAAACAAACTCAAGCAGAGTTTAAAACTGAGCTAAAAGACAAGTTATCTTCAACCCAGAACGCCACAGAGAGTCTTATCAACAGAACTAACGAAGCAGAAAACAGAATTTCAGATCTTGAAGATAAAGTGGGAGTACTATTAACCAGCTCAATGGAAGAGGTTGTTAAAGCCAAAAAGATACTTGAGAGAAATATCCAAGAGATATGGGACACCCTGAAGAAGCCTAATATGCGCATTCATGGAATACCAGAGCAAGAATCTCAAAATACTACCCCTGAGTAAATTTTTCAAACGATCATCAAGGAAAACTTTCCTCATCTAAAAAAAGAGAGGCCCATCCATATACAAGAGGCATTCTGCACCCCAAACAGATACGACCAAAATAGAAGCACACCACAGCAAATAATAGTTAAAACACTCCACATTCAAGATAAAGAACTGGTGCCGAGAGCTTCAAGGGAGAAAAAACAAGTCACTTTTAAAGGTAAACCTATTAAAATAACAAATGACTTCTCAGTCGAAACAGTAAAAGCAAGAAGAGCTTGGAGAGACATACTTCAAGTATTGAATGAGCAAAAATGTCAACCCAGGCTGATTTACCCTGCAAAACTATCCGTCATGATCGAGGGAAAGAAAAATTTTCCAGCACAAAGACAACTTTAAGGGATACATGTCCACCAAACCAGGCCTTCAAAAAATGCTAGAAATGATACTCAAGCATGAAGAAAAAAACAGGCATATCCAGGAGAACAGAAGACAAATATAACACCATTAAAAGCCAAGCAATACATTTATAAAAGTTACTAAACATAATAAATGTCTGGAATTAAAAATAGTTTCTCCATTATAACACTAAATGTTAATGGATTTAATTCACCAATCAAGAGACACAGATTACAAACTTGGATTAAAAATCAAAATCCATCAATCTGCTGCCTGAAGGAAACCCATCTCACCACAAAAGATAGGCACGTTCTAAAAATAAAAGGCTGGTCAACAATTCTACAAGCAAATGGAAGCAGAAAACAGGCAGGGGTAGCCATTATGATATCAGACAAAGTGGACTTCAAACCAAAGAAAATTATAAGAGACACGGATGGATACTACATTTTAGTCACAGGTACAATTCACCAGGAAGACTTCACAATACTGAACATATATGCACCCAATACGGACCCCTCCACATTCATTAAGAAAACCCTACAGCGTCTAAAGCAAGAAATCAACCCCCAAACGATAATTCTTGGGGACTTCAACACCGCCCTCTCAACATGGGATAGATCAACAGGTCAAAAGCTTAACAGAGACACTTTGGAACTTAATCAAACCCTGAAAGAAATGGACCTTACAAACCTCTATCAAACTTTTCACCCACGCACCAAAGAATACACATTTTTCTCAGCAGCACACGGAACTTTCTCCAAAATAGATCACATATTGGGCCACAAAATGAATCTACACATATACAAGAAAGTTGAAATTCTAACCTGTGCCCTGTCAGACCACCACGGCCTAAAGCTGGACATCCACAACACACCAAACAAGAGAAAATACACTAACTTCTGGAAACTTAACACTATGATGCTGAATGAGAACTGGATTCAGGAAGAAATTAAAAAGGAAATTCAAGATTTTCTGAAAGCGAATAATAACGAAAATACAACTTACCAAAATCTCTGGGACACAATGAAAGCTGTTCTAAGAGGTAAGTTCATAGCTCTTAATGCCTACATCAAAAAAATGGAAACATCAGAAATAAACAACTTAACAATGCAGCTTAAAGCTTTAGAGAAACAAGAGCAATCTGATCCCAAAAGTAGTAGAAGAGAGGAGATTAGCAAAATAAGGGGAGAAATATCTGAAATCGAGATTAAGAAAACGATAGAAAAAATCAACCAGTCAAAAAGCTGGTTCTTTGAAAAAATCAACAAGATTGATACACCCCTAGCTAAACTAACCAAAAGCAAGAGAGAGAAAACCCAAATTAACAAAATTAGAAATGAACATGGAGTTATCACTACTGATACCCAAGAAATCCAGAGAATTATAACATCATATTTCAAAAACTTATACTCTGTGAAGTTTGACAACACAAAAGAGATGGATGAATTTCTAAGTAAACACAACTTACCTAAATTGAATCAGGAAGTTGTGAATTATTTAAATAGTCCTATAACATATAAGGAAATTGAGGAAGTAATCTCGAATCTTCCCACCAAAAAATGTTCTGGACCAGATGGATTCAGCACAGAGTTCTACCAGACATTTAAGGAGTTAATAACACCCATACTCCTTAAACTGTTCCATCAAATAGCAAAGGAAGGAACACTACCAAATTCCTTCTATGAAGGTAATATCGCTTTAATCCCAAAACCTAATAAAGATTCACTTAAAAAAGAAAACTATAGGCCGATCTCCCTGATGAACACAGACGCAAAGATTCTCAACAAAGTCTTAGCAAATCGGATTCAAAAACATATTAAAAAGATCATTCATGGGGACCAAGTAGGCTTCATCCCTGACACACAAGGTTGGTTCAACATACGCAAATCAATAAATGCAATTCATCATGTAAACCAGTCCAAAGTCCAAGACCACATGATACTCTCGATAGATGCAGAAAAAGCTTTTGACAAGATCCAACAGCCTTTTATGATCAAAACGCTAGAGACAGTGGGAATGGAAGGAACCTTTATCAATATAATAAAAGCTATATACAACAAGCCCACAGCAAGGATTATGCTCAATGGGGAACAATTGGAAGCATTCCCACTTCGATCAGGAACTAGACAAGGCTGTCCACTCTCACCACTTCTATTCAATGTTGTACTTGAAGTCTTAGCTGAAGCCATAAGACAAGAAAGGGACATAAGAGGGATTCAAATCGGCAAGGAAGAAGTCAAACTATCCCTATTTGCAGATGGCATGATCTTATACCTGAGTGTTCCCAAAAACTCCACCAGGAAGCTCCTGGAACTAATTGAGAAGTTCAGCAGGGTGGCAGGATACAAAATAAATGTGCAAAAATCAGAGGCCTTCCTATATGCCCAGAATGAAAGAAGTGAAAAAGCCTTGAGAGAAACAATCCCATTTACTATAGCCCCCCCAAAAAAATGAAATACCTTGGTATAAACCTAACCAAGGAGGTAAAAGACCTTTACAATGAAAACTTTAAAACCCTAAAGAAAGAAATAGCAGAAGACACCAGAAGGTGGAAAGACCTCCCTTGTTCCTGGATTGGCAGAATCAACATCATAAAAAATGACCATCCTACCAAAGGCAATATACAGATTCAATGCTATACCAATCAAACTCCCAAAGCAATTCTTCAAAGAAGTTGACCAAACAATCTCAAAGTTCATATGGAGGCACAAAAGACCCAGGATAGCAAAAACAATCCTGAGTAACAAAAACACAGCTGGAGGTATTGCCATACCAAACCTTAGTCTATACTACAAATCCGTAGTTATAAAGACAGCCTGGTACTGGCTCCAAAATAGACACACAGATCAATGGATAAGGATTGAAGACCCAGATATAAGCCCACAAAATTACAGCCATTTGGTCTTTGACAAAGGGGCCCAAAGAATCCAATGGAAAAAGAACAGCATCTTCAACAAATGGTGCTGGCAAAACTGGATCTCCACATGCAGAAGATTAAAGCTGGACCCGTACTTGTCACCATGTACAAGACTTAATTCCAAATGGATCAAGGACCTTGATATCAGGCCAGAGACTGCAAAAACCATAGTTGAAAGGATAGGGAACTCCCTCAAGCTGATTGGGCTAGGCCAACAGTTCCTAAACAGACATCCAATGGCACAGTCACTGCTACCAATCTTGTGAAATTAAAGAGCTTCTGTTCAGATAAAGAGATTGTAACGCGAGCTCAAAGGCAACCCACAGAATGGGAGAAAATCTTCACTAACCACACATCTGATAGAACTCTGCTGTCCAGAGTGCACAAGGAACTTAGAAAACTAAACACCAAGGAAACCAATGGCCCAATTAAAAAATGGGCCCTGGAACTTAAAAGAAACTTTACCAGGGATGAAATTAAAATGTCTAACAAATATCTGAAAAAATGCTCCACTTCCTTCGCCATCAGGGAAATGCAAATCAAAACTTCCCTGAGATATCATCTCACCCCGTTCAGGATGGCAAAAATCCACAATACAAACAACAACAAATGCTGGAGAGGATGTGGAGAGAGTGGAACTCTCCTACATTGTTGATGGGAATGCAGGCTCATACAGCCATTCTGACGAGCCGTCTGGAGATTCTTAAAGAAATTAAAGATTGAAATGCCATATGAGCCTGCTATTCCACTTTTGGGAATAACCCCCCATACAGCAGAGGTTCACCTCGATAGCACAAGCATGACCATGTTCATAGCAGCACTGTTTACAATAGCAAAGTCATGGAATCAGCCCAAATGTCCAACAGTTGACAAGTGGATAAGGAAACAGTGGTACATCTATACAATGGAGTACTACTCAGCCATCAAAAATGATGAATTACTGGAATTTGCCAGGAAATGGATGTCATTAGAAACAATGATATTAAGTGAAGTATCCCAGACCCAGAAAATTAAGCGCCATATGTACTCCCTAATAGGTGGCTCCTAGTACCAAACCCACCCAGCCCACCTAGAGACAGTAATTCCAAGGATTATGAATAGGAGGGATGGGGTAGGAGGGCCACACCAGAAACAAGGAGAGAAGGGACCATGTTACAGCAGGGAAAATAGGCCTCCACCAAGGACCCAAATAAGTAATGAGACATATGATTAAGTTCACAGACTTTTGTTCCTGATCATTTACTACTGAGGGGGTGTGATCTCACCAGAAGAGGAGGGCATATAGTCTGGCAGATAAAAAGTAACCATTTTGCAAATGGGTGATAGACCCCTCCCTTACTGTGGTTTCCCACTTTTATTACATCTACCTTTGAATGTGCTTTTATCACAAGACTCTAACAGCTTTTTGTCTCTGGCCAGGGGGTAACATACAATGCCCACCAGGATGGAGTGAAGGGCGTTGCAGGAGCAGCAAAACTGGAAAAGAAAATCAACAAACCACAATCCAGAACTTCAGAGACTCTATATCAACCACCTAGAACTAGGCCAGCTTAGTCTCTCCCCATCTTGAAGCTCAGGGAAATTTGCGGAAGAGGGGGCGGTAAGAGTGTAAGAGCAAAAGGATGGGAGGAGCAATGATATATAAGATACTCTATACTAGTTAGGGCTGAAGCAATCATAATTGGACTTTGCATTCCCTGCGCATTGTCCAACACACTGTTGACCTCACAAAGTCTAGCATCTGCTAAAGGCACCAAGAGCCTTGGAGGTAAAGGATTGGCAGCCACAGCAGTGTTCCTATACCTAAGGGGAACACGGGAAAGGGTTCAGGGAAAGGCCACTGGGTCCTTGTACGTAATCGGAGAGGAGGGCCCAGAGGAAAATCAGACATGCACAAGAAAGGACTCTCTGGGAATTGGGGCGGGAGGCACTGGGGGATGGGGAGGGAGAGGGTGGGGAGAGGGAGCAGGGGGTACGGGGGGAGGAGGAGGAAGGGAGGGAACTGGTGTACCCATTAAGTTTGTATGAGCTGAAATAAAAAAAAAAACTACTAAACATAATAAATGTCTGGAATCAAAAAAAAAAAAGAATGTCTCTTATTGTGGAAGAAAAAAAAAACAACAAAAAACCCTACATTAATCACCAGGAACCAGGCCAGCCTAATCTCTCCCCATCCCAAAGCTCAGGGAAATTTGTGGAAGAGGGGGCGGTAAGATTGTAAGAGCCTAAAGATGGGGAAGAGCAACGATAGGGCTGAAGTAATCATAATAGGACTTTGCATGACCTGAGCAATTACCAACATATCATTGACCCCCCCCAAAGGCTAGCATGGATCACAAACACTAGGATCCTTAGAGGCAAGGGATTAACAGCCACAATAGTGTTCCTATACTAAAGGGAAACACAAGAAAGAGCTCTAGGCAATGCCACTGAGTCCTTACACCTCATCAGAAGAGGAGGACCCAGAGGAAAGTTAGACATGCACAGTAAAGGATGCTCCAGGAATGTGGGGAGGGGGTACTGGGAGTAAGGGAAGGAGGGGAGGAAAGGAATGGGAAAAGGGGGGAGGGAGCAAGGGGATCCAGGGAGGGATGGAGGGAGGGAGGGGAATAGGGTACTATTAAGTTTGTAAAAGTGGAAAAAAATATAAATAAATAAATAGAGCATCTCCTATTGCTTCTCCACCTGCCTCCTTCTCCTCTCCCCTTTTGTGCCCTAAACAAAGTAGGCTAGACTGTCTCTGTTGTCCCAGCACTAGGATTATAACTCTGTGCCACCATGCCTGGCTTTAAAAAAAAAATGGGGGATTCTAAGGATTAAATTCAGATCCTCACACTTTTGAGATAAGCACCATAGCTTCTGATCCGTCTCACCAGTCCCAAGAGATTTCTTTAAATTGGTTGTCCCTTGGTCCTAGAATTCTATTTTAAGATACTTGAAGAAGCAAAGTCAAGATATCCATATCCATTTTGGAATGATTTCCTGAGAGATAAGCTAACTTCTGGTCATCCTGGTTTCTTCCAGTCACTTGAGCTCCATTGAAGAGTCCCTACAATATATACTTGGCCAGACTTACAAGCTAAAGGAATTCTGTCTGAGATGAGCTACACACAAAGAAAAAGGAGCCAGGAAAGAGGGAAGAGAAGGAAATGAAAGGGGGAAGAGAAGTGAAAAGGAAAAGAGGGGAGGAGGAAGTGCATTACTAGAAGGGGGAGTATGGGGGGGCTTGAGTTTTTATAGTTCAGATCCATTTCCCATTCTGCCTCTGCTTCCTGAGTGTGCATGTGACCAGCTACTTCGTGAATAAAGAAAATGGTATAAGGAATTTCAGGGGCTGTGGGATCTTAAGATGGAATCTTCTAGTCTAAACCCATAGGGAGGTTCATGGAAGTGTCTGTGAAAGGCTGGCATTGTTGGAGGCTAGAAAAGCTTCCAGGAAGAGATAGTATATTGAAGACAGCGTAGAAGTGGGCTGAGTGGACCACAGGCATTCATACCGTTCGTGCAATTTTTTCTGTCAGGTTGGAAGAGCCTTATGACATGACTTGCAGACCAGCTGCCCTACATCATAGCTCAGCATAACTTCCTTTTAACAGACCCTCAAATCATTCCTCTCTGGAGAACAGTATATCCAGATGGTCTCCAGAACCATGATTCACCAGCTGCCTTCTTGTTTGAATCACTCACATAAACCCTGAGCATTTCAAGGGTGTCACTCAGTTTCGTGCCACATTCACGCTTGGCCCTGAGTTGCCAGGAAAAGAAAAATTACCCCTAGAATAAATATTTGGAGTTAGAAATCATGACCAGACTGCATAATATTTTTAATTTATGGAAGATCATACCTGGAGCTTCGCCTTCAGATGAATTGGTTTCTTTGGCTTGTGTCTTTACTTTTGTTAAGGTAGAAAAACAATGAATACAAAAAACATAAATTCAGGGGTTGGAGAGATGGATCACAGGGTCAAAGCCTTTGTCTTGCAAGCAAAGGGACTTGAATTCCGATCCCCAGACCCTAGGTAAAAAGTTCCCAGAAGGATATGTGATGGCTTTAATTCCAGCCCTGAAAGGTGGAGCCTGAGAAATCCCAGCATAATAAAATAAATGATAAAATGGAACAACGATCTAGGGTGATGGTTGATGTCACCCTTGGGTCTACACAGGCATGCACACTCTAATGCCCTTTTGTACACACACACACACACACACACACACACATATATTTTCAATGGAAAATCTCAGGACAAACTTGTTCTGAGCAAAGATTGAATCAGAAAAAAAACACATAGATGATACATTGAAAGTAAGATTTGTTTTAATTTTCTAATGATGATATGGGGCTTACAGAGGGAACAAGCATACTGACCTCTATTTTTCTTTCTCTTGTTAATATTACATTAAAAATAAAGGTAAATCCACTTGCTGCTGAAATTTCCTGAGAGAAGCATAGCAGGGTTTGGCCAGACATAGATTTGGACTAAGTAAATTCTTGAGTTCCTGGTTCCCCGCCTTTGTGGTTGATAAACTAACACCATGGTGCTTGCTGAGAGTGAATTTGTTGAACTGTTACAGCTCTTATAAGGGTCACCTCACTATCTTTGTAGCAAACAGTCTGATCTTTGACTATGACTAACATAAGACCTGACAACACGTGGATAGAATTGCTCATGGTAACCTGAAGATCAGGGAGTCCAGAGGAAAAAAATCTAATCCCCTTGGGCTGGAGAGATGGCTCAGGGGTTAATCCTCTGCCTCACAAACAGAAGGACCTGAGTTCAGATCCCAGATCCTGTATAAAAATGGCAGCCAGAAATGGCAGTACCTGCACTTCTAGCCCTGGAAGGCAGAGCCTGGAAAACTCCAAAGCAATGCAATAAGGAGGTAGAGTAATCCAGGATTCCCAGAGTCCCCGTTTGGCTTCCACAAGCACAGCAGCTAGATGTTCTTGCATAGGCCTCAACAGCTCCTGCGTTGTGGCTCCACGGAGTGTAGATGTGAACCTCCCTAACGATGCCCTTCAGTAACAAGAGCACATTCAATATTTCAAATTACGTATGCATTTATATACGGTGAGGTGATAGTTAATGTTAACTGTTTACCTGACACGTAGGAGGCAGGCCTCTGGATCCATTTGACACTGCTTTCCTAGGTTAAGGCTAGCCTCTGGGCATGCCTTAATGAATTTTTTAAAGGTTCTTTATTTTTTTTTTAGTTTTACAAGCATATTGAGTACTAATCCCTGCTTCTCTCCCTCCCCCCTTCCTTCCATTCCTTTTCCTTCCCTGCATCAATCCATTCTACTCCCACCCTCCAACCTGGCTGCTTCTATGGACCACAGGGTTCCCTTTGGTTTGTCTACTCTCATGGGGGTTCAGGCCTCTGTGACACAGCAAGTCACCCTTCTTCAGGCCACTCCACTGATAGGGGCATTTCCCTCACTCATCCAGCTGTAGTCCTAAGGTTTCCCCTGTGTGTCCTTATCTCTCTTCAGTTCCTCATGTAGTCTATGGGGACATGTTGGTAGGTCAGTTTTTATGCAGGTCTGATAAGGACAAATTTCACTGCAGTGAGTTTCTGGATGCAGCATCTTTGCCTTGAATGGAATGTCTTGTCCAACAGTGGACCTTCCCATATTTAGATTCTTACAATCTCACCATCCCCTCTTCCGTGAGGTTTCCTGAGCCTTAGGATGGGGAGATATTATAATGGCCTGATTCTGGGTGAGCATTGCAGGTCACTAGTAATCTTCATTATGGCTGCCCGTTGTTGTCCACTTCACTGCTCTTCTGCTGGCCTATGCTCCATCCTGTCAGGATGTTGAGATTCTCTACCTCTTAATGAGGGAATTTTTGAAAAATTCTTCTTTTATTGTTTCATAAATGATTACACTGAATTTAATGATAGTTTTACTCCTTAAGTCTCATCTTCCCTCCCCCTTCCACTACAACCTTTTTTCCTATCTGCCAGTCTCCCTCCTGTTATCTTTCTTTTGCATGACTGGCCCACTGGGTTTCATTTGGGTGACCTTTGGTGGCATGTGGTTGAGCACTTGCTGGAGCATGAATCACACATCAGTGAGTATACCCCATGAGGAAAGCATTTTCACGAGGAATTGTCTTACTTGCACAGTTGATGTGGGAAGACCCAGCACATTGTGGGGAAGGAATTATCCCCTAGGCTTGAGGTCCAAGATTGCAGAAAGATGGAATGAACGAGCGTGCATACATTAAATCCCTGCTCTCTGCTCTTGACTATAAGTCCTGTTGCCATGACTCCCCTGCCATGATAGACTTTCACCTGGAATTAATTGTGAACCAATTAAACTCCTTCCTCCCCCAAGTCACTTGGGTCAGCTCTTTTGTTCCAGTAACGTGTACTGAAGCTAAGACACATACCTCGAAAGAACTCTTAATGAGTTGGCAATATAGCTCAGTTGGTAGAATGCTCGGCATACCGGAAGCCCTGAACTCCACCCCCAGCGCTGCATGCACTAGGCATGGTGTTGACACACGCTTGTCATCCCAGCACTAGGGAGGTGGAGGCAGAAGGATCATAATGTCAAGGTCACCATAGCTGCATAGTAAGTTTGAGAGCAGTATGGACTACATGAGACCCTATCTCAGAACATTAAAAATAAAAAATTTTTAAATTGCTTCGATTCCCTAACACTACAAAGAGATGCATGTGATACAAGAACAGTCATTGTAAAGACAAGCATAATAGATAAAAGTATAAATTGACTTTATTTGGAAACATGTATCCTAGGATACCATGCCCTGATATCTGCTGGTGCTGAATAAATGATATTTCCTTGTGCCAAGTAATGAACAATATAGCTTGACAAGGCTTCTCAGAAGTTGGAGTCAAAAAAACCCACAAAAGTAATTTCAATCAATAGAACTCTGTGAACTATGTAATATTTTATTCATGGATTTCAGAAGAGATGGCAGGTGATTCTGAATGAACTCAAGTTGATTTAAGTCACTGGTCAGGAATAACCAGAGTATACAACTTCTTCCTTGGAAAAGTGCATCTTTTTTTGTTTGGCATGACCATAATGCATACCCTTCCCAGTTATGGTTAGATGTAGAGAGTAATTACTAAAAGGTGGTGATATATTGGATATTGTTTTAGAAGTACCATTAATAATGAGTCAGTGGGGCTGGGGACATGGCTTAGTGGGTACAGTGCTTGCTATGTAAGGATGAGGACCTGCCTTTGGATCCCCAAGGATCTGTCTTCGGATCCCTAAGACCCACATTAAAAGTTAGGAGTTCAGAGATCTAGATTCAAAGGAATAAGGTAGAGGGGCCAGTGAGGTGCTACAACCTGAAGACCCCAGTTTGGAAGCCCACATAAGTGGAAAGAGAGAACTGAATTCTAAAAATGGTCCTCTTACCTCCACCTGTGCACCATGACATATGTGTATGCATGTTCAATCTCTCTCTCTGTTTTTCTCCCTTTCTGTCTTTCTCTCTCTTGTCTTTTGAACAAATAGAATCTTTAAAAAGATAAAGCAGCTGATTACTGAGAATAACCTCAGACACCTTACATGCAAGTACATGTAAACATGCATACACAGACACAAATCCCACCACATATATATCCAAAAATGGAAAAATAGCAATTTGATGCTTTTCTGTCGTAAAGTTCTTCCTCGTATGTAATTTTCACCAGTTTTCTGTACAATGTTGTTAAGTGGTTCTGAGAGATATTTTTCATTTTTAAAAATAGATCAATAGAAAGCAAGAGAGCTCTTCAACAAAGTTCACGCAGCCAGTAAAGAAGGAAGTCAAGGCTGAAATTCAAGCATTCTGCTTGCAAACTCTCTAAGGTCTAAGTACTACTGGCATGATGTTTTACTTGGAGAGAGGGAAATAGGTCGGAAGCACAGAATTTTCTAGTTGAAAGTTTTGGAAGTTGTCTTTAAGCATTATAATCTGTGGCTCAGAAGTCTGGAGAGATGGCTCAGGGTTAAGACTTTGCCTCAAAAGTAAAAGGACCTGATTTCGGATCCTGAATCCCACATAAAAATGCCAACCAGAAATGATGGTGGCCCTCCACTTACAGTTCTGAAAGGTGGAGCCTGGGGAATCCCAGAATGAAGCAAAGAAGGGGTTGAAGCAATCCAGGATGATCCTTTAGGTCACTGTTGTGCCTCCACTGGCACAAACAGTACCCTCTGATGCACACAGACACACACACATAAATAAATAAATAAATAAATAAATAAATAAATAAATAAATAAATAAATACAAAATTTAAAGAAAATAAACTATGGCTCAATTGATAAAGTACCCACAGCTCCAGCTCAAGCTGGATGACTGAGTTTGGATGCCCAGGTCCCAGGTAAAACTCCATACAGGCCCATACTTAACCCAGTGCACTTATGGAGGTGAAGGCAGAGACCCGAGCATCTCCAAGGTTCAAGGGTCAGCCTGTTTTTCCATAGTACAGAAGAAACATATCTGAAACAAGGTGGAAAGGTGAGAAACAGTACCTGAAGGTTTCCTCTGATCAAACACATGCGTGTACACATACGTACTTGCACAGGCACACATGCATCCGTGCACAGAAGCACACACACATATATTCATATTTGCTGCTGGCATGCATACCCATGCATACACATGCTCTGACATGTGAGCATGTGTACATACACGTGCATACATGCTATGGCATACACGTATCTACCCTCGTGTTGTGATATGCATGTACCTATAACACACACTCTGGCATATTTGTACCTACTCACACACATGCTGTGGCATACACACACTTGTACACACACAAAAACACATGGGGAATGAATTCAGATCTTCATCCTTGTATAAGCACCTCACCAAGGTTATCACAATAGTTCCTGTTTATGTTTATATGTGTGCTTGTATGTGGGATTATGTAATATGTTTATGTGTATAATATGTGTGTACATGAATGTGCATATGTAACCTGTGTTGGATGCATGTGTATGTAGGTACACATGTGATTTTGCATGGGTGTGCATGTAAGTACACATTCGATCATGCATTGGCACGTATGTACATATGCAAGTATGCATGTGTGCATTGACTTTCTCAGCCCCATGGTTCTCACTCCTTCATTCTTATTTATGGATACATAAATACAAGAGGATTCATCAGATAAGCCCTTCTCGTCACTCTGAACCATTTGTCCAACTGAGGGATTTATTTGGCACAACATTATTCTGAAACATTTTAATCCAATCATACTATTGATTTCATTCAAGGATAAATTCTAACCAATTTTTGCTTTTCAAAAGCACTTCTGATTTTGTTTTTTAGTTGTTAGAGTGACAAAACAATCACCTCTTTCAAGCATGCTCATCCATGAATTTCATAACTCTTTCTAAATCCTTTTTTATGTCTCATTTCAAATGAGACAATGGTTTCTAAAGCTTACAGCTTTAATGAGATGGCTCAATGTTGATATTCTATGTCTAGATTCTTCTTCCTACTTCTGCAGATCACAGTTTGCCAAGCATTTGCCATGGAATGGCATGGCCCACATACATGTCCACTTGGGTACTGCCTGCCAATTGACCACTAGAACCTCATTCAGTTATGATTCTCATTGGTATTTTTGTTTGTTCTCATTCAGTTGTTGATCAATGGATTAGTTACTACTCTCATTGCTGTGATCAAGTACCTGAAAAAAAAAGCAAATGGAGGAAGGAAGAGTTTATTCCAGCTCACAGTCTGAGGGATGGTCCATCATGGCAGGAAAGGAATGGAGTGTAAGGCAGCTGGTCAGGTGGCATCCATTTTCAGGAAGCAGAGAGAGATGAATGCTTCCAGAAGCATGCAATTTTTATCAGCTACACCTTAATTGATCTGGGGAGATGTGTGTGTGTGTGTGTGTGTGTGTGTGTGTGTGTGTGTGTGTGTGTGTGTACCACATTTAAAGTCATTAATTCCATTTTATAAAGGCAATAACATACAGGTGTACCTAAAGGCTTATTTCCTTAGGGAATTCTAGACTCTTCCTAGTAACCATAAGGGCCTTATTCCTGCTACATATTTGCTTTTGGACAGTCATGGGTTCTGTTCTAACATCCGTCCCTTTATAACCCAGGAGGATAAAACAATCCCATCTCAAACATTCCAACTGGCCACCATAGACAAAGAGAGCCAGAACACACACTTGTTCTCAACCCGGGCTTCCACGGCCAAAGTAGTTTACATAGATCCAAGTACAGTCACAGAAGTGAAGAAATAGAATTCAAGTGATCATGTTTCAAAATGGGATAAGGAAAAATATCTGGCTAATAATATTAATAACACTACTTTTCCTAAATGCTTAAGGAAGCTGGGTTTTTCTTTTTTTTTTAATTAATACATTTTTATTATTATTTCAGCTCATACAAATTTAATGGGTACACCAGTTCCCTTCTCCCTCCTCCTCCCCCCGTACCCTCTGCTCCTCTTCCCCACCCCCTCCCTTCCCATCCCCCAGTGCCTCCCGCCCCAATTCCCAGAGAGTCCTTTCTTGTGCATGCCTGATTTTCCTCTGGGCCCTCCTCTCCGGTGACATACAAGGACCCAGTGGCCTTTCCCTGAACCCTTTCCCGTGTTCCCCTGAGGTATACGAACACTGCTGTGGCTGCCAATCCTTTGCCTCCAAGGATCTTGGTGCCTTTAGCAGATGCTAGACTTTGTGGGGTCAACAGTGTGTTGGACAATGCGCAGGGCATGTAAAGTCCAATTATGATTGCTTCAGCCCTAACTAGTATGGAGTATCTTACATATCATTGCTCCTCCCATCCTTTTGCTCTTACACTCTTACCGCCCCCTCTTCCGCAAATTTCCCTGAGCTTCAAGATGGGGAGAGACTAAGCTGGCCTAGTTCTAGGTGGTTGATATACAGTCTCTGAAGTTCTGGATTGTGGTTTGTTGATTTTCTTTTCCAGTTTTGCTGCTCCTGCAACGCCCTTCACTCCATCCTGGTGGGCATTGTATGTTACCCCCTGGCCAGAGACAAAAAGCTGTTAGAGTCTTGTGATAAAAGCACATTCAAAGGTAGATCTAATAAAAGTGGGAAACTACAGTGAGGGAGGGGTCTATCACCAATTTGCACAACGGTTACTTTTTATCTGCCAGACTATATGCCCTCCTCTTCTGGTGAGATTATACCCCCTCAGTAGTAAATGATCAGGAACAAAAGTCTGTGAACTTAATCATATGTCTCATTACTTATTTGAGTCCTTGATGGAGGCCTATTTTCTCTGCTGTAACATGGTCCCTTCTTTCCTTATTTCTGGTGTGGCCCTCCTACCCCATCCCTCCTGTTCATAATCCTTGCAATTACTGTCTCTAGGTGGGCTGGGTGGGTTTGGTACTAGGAGCCACCTATTAGGGAGTACATACGGCACTTAATTTTCTGGGTCTGGGATACTTCACTTAATATAATTGTTTCTAATGACATCCATTTCCTGGCAAATTCCAGTAATTCATCATTTTTGATGGCTGAGTAGTACTCCATTGTATAGATGTACCACTGTTTCCTTATCCACTCGTCAACTGTTGGACATTTGGGTTGATTCCATGACTTTCCTATTGTAAACAGTGCTGCTATGAACATGGTCGTGCTTGTGCTATCGAGGTGAACCTCTGCTGTATGGGGGGTTATTCCCAAAAGTGGAATAGCAGGGTCATATGGCATTTCAATCTTTAATTTCTTTAAGAATCTCCAGACGGCTCGCCAGAGTGGCTGTATGAGCCTGCATTCCCACCAGCAATGTAGGAGAGTTCCCCTCTCTCCACATCCTCTCCAGCATTTGCTGTTGTTTGTATTGTGGATTTTTGCCATCCTGACCAGGGTGAGATGATATCTCAGGGAAGTTTTGATTTGCATTTCCCTGATGGCGAAGGAAGTGGAGCATTTTTTAAGATATTTGTTAGACATTTTAATTTCATCCCTGGTAAAGTTTCTTTTAAGTTCCAGGGCCCATTTTTTAATTGGGCCATTGGTTTCCTTGGTGTTTAGTTTTCTAAGTTCTTTGTGCACTCTGGACAGCAGAGTTCTATCAGATGTGTGGTTAGTGAAGATTTTCTCCCATTCTGTGGGTTGCCTTTGAGCTCCTGTTACAATCTCTTTATCTGAACAGTAGCTCTTTAATTTCACAAGATCCCAACTGTTGAGAGTTGGTAGCAGTGACTGTGCCATTGGATGTCTGTTTAGGAAGTGTTGGCCTAGCCCAATCAGCTCGAGGGAGTTCCCTATCTTTTCAACTATGGTTTTTGCAGTCTCTGGCCTGATATCAAGGTCCTTGATTCATTTGGAGTTAAGTCTTGTACATGGTGACAAGTACGGGTCCAGCTTTAATCTTCTGCATGTGGAGATCCAGTTTTGCCAGCACCATTTGTTGAAGATGCTGTTTTTTTCCATTGGATTCTTTGGGACCCTTTGTCAAAGACCAAATGGCTGTAACTTTGTGGGCTTATATCTGGGTCTTCAATCCTTATCCATTGATCTGTGTGTCTATTTTGGAGCCAGTACCAGGCTGTCTTTATAACTATGGACTTGTAGTATAGACTTAGGTTTGGTATGGCAATACCTCCAGCTGTGTTTTTGTTACTCAGGATTGTCTTTGCTATCCTGGGTCTTTTGTTCCTCCATATAAACTTTGAGATTGTTTGGTCAACCTCTTTGAAGAATTGCTTTGGGATTTTAATTGGTATAGCATTGAATCTGTATATTGCCTTTGGTAGGATGGTCATTTTTACAATGTTGATTCTGCCAATCCAGGAACAAGGGAGGTCTTTCCACCTTCTGGTGTCTTCTGCTATTTCTTTCTTTAGGGTTTTAAAGTTTTCGTTGTAAAGGTCTTTTACCTCCTTGGTTAGGTTTATACCAAGGTATTTCATTTTTTTAGGGGCTATAGTAAATGGGATTGTTTCTCTCAAGGCTTTTTCACTTCTTTCATTCTGGGCATATAGGAAGGCCTCTGATTTTTGCACATTTATTTTGTATCCTGCCACCCTGCTGAACTTCTGTACTAGTTCCAGGAGCTTCCTGGTAGAGTTTTTGGGATCGCTCAGGTATAAGATCATGTCATCTGCAAATAGGGATAGTTTGACTTCTTCCTTACCGATTTGAATCCCTCTTATATCCCTTTCTTGTCTTATGGCTTCAGCTAAGACTCCAAGTACAATATTGAATAGAAGTGGTGAGAGTGGACAGCCTTGTCTAGTTCCTGATCGAAGTGGGAATGATTCCAGTTGTTCCCCATTGAGCATAATCCTTGCTGTGGGCTTGTTGTATACAGCTTTTATTATATTGATAAAGGTTTCTTCCATTCCCACTGTCTGCAGCGTTTTGATCATAAAAGGCTGTTGGATTTTGTCAAAAGCTTTTTCTGCATCTATCGAGAGTATCATGTGGTCTTGGACTTTGGACTGGTTACATGATGAATTACATTTATTGGTTTGCGTATGTTGAACCAACCTTGTGTGCCGGGGATGAAGCCTACTTGGTCCCCATGAATGATCTTTTTAATATGTTTTTGAATCCGATTTGCTAAGACTTTGTTGAGAATCTTTGCGTCTGTGTTCATCAGGGAGATCGGCCTATAGTTTTCTTTCTTAAGTGAATCTTTATTAGGTTTTGGGATTAAAACGATATTAGCTTCATAGAAGGAATTTGGTAGTGTTCCTTCCTTTGCTATTTGATGGAACAGTTTAAGGAGTATTGGTGTTATTAACTCCTTAAATGTCTGGTAGAACTCTGTGCTGAATCCATCTGGTCCAGGACATTTTTTGGTGGGAAGATTCGAGATTACTTCTTCAATTTCCTTATATGTTATGGGACTATTTAAATAATTCACAACTTCCTGATTCAATTTAGGTAAGTTGTGTTTACTTAGAAATTCATCCATCTCTTTTGTGTTGTCAAACTTCACAGAGTATAAGTTTTTGAAATATGATGTTATAATTCTCTGGATTTCTTGGGTATCAGTAGTGATAACTCCATGTTCATTTCTAATTTTGTTAATTTGGGTTTTCTCTCTCTTGCTTTTGGTTAGTTTAGCTAGGGGTGTATCAATCTTGTTGATTTTTTCAAAGAACCAGCTTTTTGACTGGTTGATTTTTTCTATCGTTTTCTTAATCTCGATTTCAGATATTTCTCCCCTTATTTTGCTAATCTCCTCTCTTCTACTACTTTTGGGATCAGATTGCTCTAGTTTCTCTAAAGCTTTAAGCTGCATTGTTAAGTTGTTTATTTCTGATGTTTCCATTTTTTTGATGTAGGCATTAAGAGCTATGAACTTACCTCTTAGAACAGCTTTCATTGTGTCCCAGAGATTTTGGTAAGTTTTATTTTCATTATCGTTCACTTTTAGGAAATCTTGAATTTCCTTTTTAATTTGTTCCTTAATCCAGTTCTCATTCAGCATCATAGTGTTAAGTTTCCATGAGTTAGTGTATTTTCTCTTGTTTGTTGTGTTGTGGATGTCCAGCTTTAGGCCGTGGTGGTCTGACAGGGCACAGGTTAGAATTTCAACTTTTTTGTACATGTGTAGATTCGTTTTGTGGCCCAGTATGTGATCTATTTTGGAGAAAGTTCCGTGTGCTGCTGAGAAAAATGTGTATTCTTTGGTACGTGGGTGAAAAGTTCGATAGAGATCTGTAAGGTCCATTTCTTTAAGGTTTTGATTAAGTTCCAAAGTGTCTCTATTAAGCTTTTGACCTGTTGATCTATCCCATGTTGAGAGGGCGGTGTTGAAGTCCCCAAGAATTATCGTTTGGGGGTTGATTTCTTGCTTTAGACGCTGTAGGGTTTTCTTAATGAATGTGGAGGGGCCCGTATTGGGTGCATATATGTTCAGTATTGTGAAGTCTTCCTGGTGAATTGTACCTGTGACTAAAATGTAGTATCCATCCGTATCTCTTATAATTTTCTTTGGTTTGAAGTCCACTTTGTCTGATATCATAATGGCTACCCCTGCCTGTTTTCTGCTTCCATTAGCTTGTAGAATTGTTGACCAGCCTTTTATTTTTAGAGCGTGCCTATCTTTTGTGGTGAGATGGGTTTCCTGCAGGCAGTAGATTGATGGATTGTGATTTTTAATCCAAGTTTGTAATCTGTGTCTCTTGATCGGTGAGTTAATTCCATTAACATTTAGCGTTATAATGGTGAAACTATTTTTGATTCCAGACATTTATTATGTTTAGTAGTTTTTATAAGTATATTGCTTCATTTTTAATGGTGTTATACTTGCCTTCTGCTCTCCTGGATATTCCTGTTTTTTTCTTCACGCTTGAGTATCATTTCTAGCATTTTTTGAAGGCCTGGTTTGGTGGACATGTATCCCTTAAAGTTGTCTTTGTGCTGGAAGATTTTTCTTTCTCCCTCGATCATGACTGATAGTTTTGCAGGGTAAATCAGCCTAGGATGACATTTTTGCTCATTCAATACTTGAAGTATGTCTCTCCCAGCTCTTCTTGCTTTTAGTGTTTCCATTGAGAAGTCATTTGTTATTTTAATAGGTTTACCTTTAAAAGTGACTTGTTTTTTCTCCCTTGAAGCTCTCGGCACCAGTTCTTTATCTTGAATGTGGAGTGTTTTGACTATTATTTGCCGTGGCGTGCTTCTGTTTTGGTCATATCTGTTTGGGGTGCAGAATGCCTCTTGTATATGGATGGGCCTCTCTTTTTTTATATGAGGAAAGTTTTCCTTGATGATCGTTTGGAAAATTTCCTCAGGTGTGGTATTTTGAGATTCTTGCTCTGGTATTCCATGAATACGCATGTTGGGCTTCTTCAGAGTGTCCCATATCTCCTGGATATTTCTCTCAAGCGTCTTTTTGGCTTTAATAATCTCTTTCATTGAGCTGGTTAATACTCCCACTTTATCTTCAAGATCTGAAATTCTGTTTTCTGCTTCGTTAGTTCTGCTGATAAGATTCTCTGTGGAGTTCTGGGTTGAAGATAACTTGTCTTTTAGCTCAGTTTTAAACTCTGCTTGAGTCTGTTTTAACTGCTCTATGCCAGTTTTTGATTCTTGCACTGTTTTTCTCAACTCCTCCATGTGTCTGTTGTGTTCCTCCTCAAAGTGATTGATTCGATTATTTAATTCCTCCCTGATTTCCTCTTTCATAGTATTGAACATGGTAATGATCATATTTTGAAGGTCGTTATCCTGGGTCAGGCTTTCTTGGCCATTTTCCATGGGTTTGTTCTGGTTGGAGTCTAACATTATGGGATTAATTCCTTCAGTGGGAGATTTGTTTACTTGAGTGTTGTGTCTCATGGATTTGCACTTAGACTTTGGCATTGTCGGTTTAGCTCTTAAGATCTTTTAATTTCTGTGCGTTTTTCACTAAACTGAATTATTTGGCCTGGGGCTCTGGGGGCGGGCGGAGACCGATCTTACCTGGGAAAGCTGGATTTTTCTAACAAAATCCCTTTTCTTTTTTTTTTTTTTCCTGGACCTCAATCTTTTTGTAAAATTTTATTTATTCATTTACTTATTTATTTATTTTATATAACTTTTTGGATTCAAAAAAAATTAAGATATGAGGAGACTTCATGAAAAGTTGCTCAGGAAGATTAGCTAAAATCCAAAACACAAAAACAACAAATGTTGGTAAGGATGTGGATACAAGGGAATACCCAGTCATTGTTGATAGGACTATATACTGGAAGACCCACTTTGGAAATCTATATGAAGGTTCTTCAGAAAGATAAACAATGGAACTAGCTACCTTATGATCCAGCTATACCACTTCTGGGAATATTAACAAAGGACTGTACGTCTTACTAAAATTCTTTTTCAAAGTAGATGCTCTCCAATAGCTTCTCTATCTCGCCTGTTGTCTACATACACATTTCCACTTTTCAAAAATATATGGAAAAGAACTTGATGAATCAGTTCTCAGGCATATTCCTCACTCGATTACGCAGAGGGGTGTATTGAAATGGAAAGAACCAAGGCTTTGATTCCACTATGAACTGAGTTCAAATCTCAGTTGCATGACTACATTTCCCGATTAATGTTTTAATAATCTTACCTCTCTGAAATTTCCTGTTCTTCATTTACCAGGAGAAATAATGTTAGAACTGCCTTCCCACATGACTTACAAGTTTAAAATCCTTTATTGCAAGGCCTTCAACAATTCTGCCATTAGACTGGCATTCCATGTGGGAATTTGCAATGTGTCTCTGCTGTCAGATTGAAGAGTATTTCTTGAGCACCTTATTTGACTAAAACAAGCCTTGTTTTGTTACTGGTGCTGATGCTTGCCAGTGCCCCTAAAGAAAAGGCGATTGCTCTTGCATGTGTGTTTCTGAACCTCGCTATTTAGAAATAGCAGACTGTCTGACAAGTAGAGACTCAATTAGGTAGCCAAGCAACCAGGCAGAGTTTTTGTGTGATCCACAACAAAAGCTCAGTGTGAAGTCTAACATTTTACTTGAGAGAAAGCAGCGAGCAAGGCGCCCGTTGGAGACAGAGCCTTCCACCATGGCTGAGTTGAGGTCATCTCTGAAACTCATCCTTCAGTCTTCCTGAGGTGTACCGACTCTGCTAACATCCCCAAGGAGTTTATGGATGGAACGCTTTGGACTTGCAGGTAAAAGGGAGACAGTATGATGCTAGGCTTCTATTCTGAGGGGGAAAAAAATCTAAATCTGAAAACTCCACAGAGAAACATTTTAAGGTTCAAGTGCATTCCTGACATGAACCAGAAGCTTCTACTCAGAGAAGACAGATGTAACAGTGACTCTTAACGATTGCTGTGAGAGAACACCCAAAGTCAATCAACTTAAGGGTGAGAGGGAGGTTTATTTAGTAAGTTCCTGAGGGGAGAAACAGTTTTTCACAGTAGAGGTAGCATAGCTAGCTAGCCAAAGCTGGAGGCAAGCTACGTCACACCCATACAAAAGGATGACAGCTACCAGACTGCTTTCTGAAAAGGCAGACTTCTCCTGGAGATAGGGTGGAACTAATCTACCTCAAGGCCCACCCCTTGTTACCACCTTCCTCTAGCAAGCCTCCATCTCTCAAGGTGCCATGACCTTCCCAAATGAGACTGTGGCAGACACATTTCAAACCATGTAAATAGAGATTCACAGGCTTTGAGAGTTTGTTCCGGGACAGGTGTACAGCACAATGCCAAAGTCCAGACCATTGGATTCCAAGATTTTGATTACATGACTAGGATAGTGGGTCTGGGAAATATCTGCAGATAGACTATCTGAGATGCTCTAGAGCAGTGTGTTGGTCTCAATGTGTCAGACAGCCCCCTGCTTCCAAATAGTGAGACTTCAGAAACACACACAAGAGCAAATCTCAAATTTGGGGTTTTTTTAAAGCATGCCTGGGAAAACAAGGGTTGTTTTTGAAATAAGAGGCAGTCAAGAGGTGACCATCAGTCTAACCACATAATCATTGTGGGATTCATAACTAATGCACACAGGAAACACCAGTCTCATATTTGGGCATAAATAAGAATCATCAGTCAAGATATAAAACCAGTACTGTGTCTGGGACCCACCTCAGACCAAGTGTTGAGTATCTGAGAACCTGTGAGGGTGAGGGCCATGGTTTGAAGGTTGTTGGAAATCGTACAAAGTCACCCTAACAGTCAGGCAGGCCTGAGTACCTCAGTCTCTACTCTAAAGAGCTACGTCAGGTTAAAATCAAGTCACAATGCTGACTAGATATTTTGAGGGCCAGGCACACAGCCCCACTAGTAGAATGTTCGCCCAACATGCACAGAGTCTTAATTTTGATTTCCAGCACCACATAAACCAGGGATGGCAATGCATACCTGTCATGCCAGGATGATCAGAAGTCCAAGGTCACCTTTGGTCTCATAGTGAGTGTGTGGTGAACCTCAGCTGCATGAGACCATGTTTCATAAATGAAAGGAAAGGAAGAACAGAAGTAGAAAAAGAAGACAAATATATTTGAAAGCTTCGGTTTTCTAGTTTCAGTATCATAGAATGTTAAAGCAGATTATCTAACAGGATTAAGGTTTTTTACTTTAGAATATTTACACTGTCTAAAATCATTAAGCAAACCAAGAAAGCACAATTCCAACCCAGACTCTGAGACCTACACTGCTCCCAGTTCAGAGCCTGCCTCTTGCCTTCCAGTTTTACTCTTCCGTGAAACTTCCTCTACATAAGTATATATTGTGGGCTGGAATGTAATTCAGTGATTGACTGCTTATCTAGCTCCATGCACACACACACACATATTTGTTGTGTATGTTTAAAGAATTAGGCACAGTGTTAGATATTTTACAGAGGTTTGGTAGGATTCACGTTCTTATAGAGGCAAAGAGAAGGAGGCTAAGAGAGTTGTAAAGGAATTAGGGATGGGTAGGATCTGAAACCAGATTGTGTGTACCCCTAAATTTTTATCTAGGCGCTCTCCTTAAGTGTTTTCTTTATTAACAAAGCAGATTATGATCAATCTGCTCAGGGCCTGTTACGTTATAGAAAGTTATTTCCTTCCTTGTCAGGGACAGGACACGAACTCAAAGGATTCCTGAGTGCTATTTCTCTGATGAAAAACTTAATATCTGATAAGAGTATGCTGGTTAGTATTAACTGTCTACGTGACATCTGCGAGGCAGGACTCCAGGCACACCTGAGCGGCCAGGCGAGCAAACAAGCAAGCATCCACCCTGCGGCTTCTGTTCTTGCTGTGGATGGGATGTGACAGTCCCCTCAGCTCCTACTGCGGTGATTCACCTGCCGGATGGGCCAACACCGGAACTGAAGGACTCATAAACCCCCCTAACCCTACGGCGTATGATTGGGAACTGCATTGCAGCCCGTAATGAAACAAGGGGACATTAGAAACCTCAGTACTAGAAGCTGATCCTGGACCTGAACGAATCACTTAAAATATAAAAAGAAAATCCTTAAAAGTGAATACACATGGGACTGGGGAGGTGACTCAGGGGTGAAAGTCTTTGCCTCACAAACAAACAGGACATGAGTTTGGATCTCCAGATTCCATGTACAAATGCCAGGCTGTAATGGGGGTGACCAGTAATTCCAGTCCCAGGGTGATTTTCAGTGTCACCCTTGTATTCCCATAGACACACACATTCAAGTGCCCTCTGGTACACACACACACACACACATAAATGCATGAGCTCATTTTTAGATTAAAGCAACCAAATACAGATACATTAATAGCATCTCCACTCTTATCGCAATAAGTCCTCATTATAGTTATCACAAGAGGCTGATTCAGTAAAGACGACTAACTGTTCTCTCTCTCCCTCTCTCTCTGTCTCTATATTTTCTCTAAAAATTTTCAACAAGCCTCTCTTCTTCCAAACATACTCTCCTGTCAGCAGTGAGCTTTGATTTCTGCAGTGTTGCTCTTCAGCAATGGATGTGGATTTTTTGTTTTTTCAGGAACTCAAGAGCATGATAGTAGCTGCCAGGGCTTCTGTTCATTTTCTAGAAAGAGCAGACAAGATCACCTCCCTCGGTGTCAGATTCACTCTCAGCAGGCTTTATGATTGAGAAAATGCATAATATCGCCCTATGTTACCAAGAGCATGTTTGGAGAAAAACAGACATCTTTAACTGGCTAGCTCTCTGGTGGCCCCATGTGGCTTCTCTCCACTGGGGGCCTCTGAGCCTCTGCAGGGCTCCTGAGGCCCAGCCCACCGGAACCAATCCTAAGGTCTTCTCTAAGCACCTACAGGCAGATGCATTTGATGCAGCTCCCTGGGGGTGAGTGGATGACACTGGCTTGCAGACAGCAGTCTTCTTCAGACAAGAGACAGGATGCCACTGGATTCTCTGCGCAGAAAATTTAGCAATGTGAGACCAGACATTCTAAGAAGGCAGGGCATGTCCAGAAAGGAAATTCCAAGAGTGCTCAGGCACAAAATGAGGCAAAGAAAGAATGTTTTAAAAATTTCTTCCTCTTCTCTCTGTCTCTTTCTCTCTGTCTCTCTCAATCATTTCTGTCTCCTAACTCTGCACATTGTACAGTTTTAAGTCTATTTTTTTGACTTTCAGGGATGCCAATAATAGATCAGATTACTCATTGAATCATTTTGCATTCTCTCTACAGCAAGCGATAAATTGACTAAAGATCTTTTTGTTCTCTGTGTGTTTATATGCATGCATGCATGCCTGTGTAGGTATGTACATATGTGTGTGCTATTATGTGTGCCTTTGCAGGTGTGTGCATGTAAGAATACCTGCAGGTGCACATGTATGTGTGTGTGCCAGCACATTGGCATGGGTGCATGTGTAGGTTTTTCCATGTATATGTGTGCATAGGTGTGTGCATATATGAATGTATCTGCAGGAGTATATGTGTGTGTGTGTGTGTGTGTGTGTGTGTGTGTGTGCATGCGTGTCCTGGTACATAGAGTCCAGAGAACCACCTCAGGTATCTTCTCTAGAGCTTTTCAGTTTGTTCTTTAAGACAGGTGCTTTAAGACAGACCTGGAACTCACATTAGATGAGCTGGCTGCATCCTCTTGTTTCCACCATCAGCTCTGGGTAACAAGCGGGTTCTAGGGTCACACTCAGGTACTCATGCTGAAGCACAAGTACTTTACTAACTGAGCCACATTCCTCAACAAATATTAAAATCTTTATGTGGCTCTGTCCTAAGTCCCTCAGGATCCCCAGACCCAGCATTTGGCAAGAGCTCCTCTCTCTCTTTTACTCTCGCTCATCTTTCTGATTCTAATCCTTGACCAAACTCCCCCCATGATTAAATCAATGATAACTTCTATGCCCCAATTTTATGTCAGGCAGCGAGTGTCTGGATGTATGGGAACCCTGAGTGATATAATCTGCAAACACACGTTTCCCTACAGCCTCTAACACTTGCCAGCCAATAACCTACATTGTGGCTTTTAACACTTGGATCGGATGGTGGAAGAGCACGTGCCTAGCACATGTGAGATCATGGTTTGATACTAAAACCAAAACAAAGACTCAGAAAAGAAATCATCCAAACCCACTAGATGTGTTTACTTATACAACTGTGAGATCAGTTTGTGCTAACATAAGTTGGAATTCTTTTGCAAGTATTCCAAGAATCAGGAGAAAGCTTTACATGCATATGAATATATACACACATGGAGTTTTATAGTTAATTGACAGGTAGATGGCAGATAAAGAAAGAGATGATAGATATGTATATAGATAGTAAATAAGTAGACGATAGAAGTAGATAATAGATGATAGATCAATAGATAAACAGGTGGTAGATTGATTGGTATATGATATACAGATGATCTATAGATAATAAAAATAGACAAACAGATGATAGATACATAGGTAGATGATAGATAAATGTTTGCTAAGTGATAAATACATAGATGATTGATTTAGATAAATGGAGAAAAATCATGGATCAATAAGTAGATGACACATCAATAGCTCAATAGATAGGTGATAGACTTAAATATGCATATATAGATATGCACATATATAGATGATGGATGCTTGATAAACAGATATTAGATAAGTAGATGATATATAGATGAAAGAATAGAAAAGTAAATAGATAAATCAACATATAAGTAAATAGATGATGATAGATACATGCATAAATAGATGATAAACAGATAATAGATAATTAGATGATAGATGATAGAATGGTGATAGTAGCTGACAGACAGAAAAGATGGACAGGCAGACAGACAGATGATAGATAGATAGATAGATAGATAGATAGATAGATAGAGAGAGAGAGAGAGAGAGAGAGAGAAGAAAGAGAAGAGAGAGAAGAGAGATACAGTCTTTTCTCTCCCTTGGGCTAGACAATAGGAAAGCAAAGTGAGAAATGAACAGGATAACCACAGGGTACAGAATAATTTCTGGATGAAACATAAGGAAACAGAAAGACACAGGGATGAGGGTCTTGACAGTTGTCTTTAAGAGAGACATCTCAGCTGGCAAAAGGCAAACAAGGAGCTGCCTGTTCAGCTACAGTAGAACAAGAGTCTTCCTGCCTAGGGGGAGACAAAGGAGGCCCTGAGCTGCCAGACAGCCTCGGGGTGTTCAGGAAACAGGAAGGGGACCAGCAGTGATCATGGCACAGGCAGCAAGCAGAAGAATGCGGATGCAAGGACAGTCTGAGCAAGAGCCCAGCCCAGCAGAGGGAGGAACTGCAGGAGGCCTTTGTAAACTTTTAAGCAGAAAAATAGTCTCTAGGATGGATTTGTGAAATGGAAAAAAAGACATTAGTAGGAAAATGGGGAGACAGTTTTTAAAATATCTTTAGCTAATAGCAGTTGCACCAATGTTAGTTTCTGATGTCACCATTTGTACCAAGAGTTAGGGAAGGTGTTAAGCTTACAGGGGTGGGGGGGGGGGACTTATGAGGACTCACCACACTATCTCTGTGCTCTCCTGCCAGCCCCAAATCATTTCAAAATCAGAAGTTTGAGAAAAATGTCATGACCTACTTTTTAATTGAAGAAGATTCTTCTCAGTTAGGAGGCATAGAGCAAGAGTGTGAATACTAGTCAAGAAACTGACTCAGAAAGCTTGATGAGAGAAAATGGAATAAAAAAAAAAGACTTGCTAAAAGGCAAGTTCAAAGTCTGTCTGGAAAGTAGGATACCTAAGACAGGGCAATAGATACTAAGGTGTGTCTGCACATGCTGGGGTGGAGGGCAGACAAAGAGGGGAATAGAGAAATCAAGTTCTAGACTTCTGGCCTGGGAAAAGAAAGTATTACACTGGTTTACCCAGGGGAACACCAGTGGAGGGCAAAATGAAGGTCAGTTCTTAAGTTCAAAAGTATCCTGAAACTCAAAGTCTGGACAACAGATACATAGAAGGTAGCTTAGCTGCAAGCAGAAACATGGTATTTAAATGTTGCTTCATTAAGAAGCAGCTAAGCAAAACCCACTTGATAAGGAAACACAGGGGATGGTAACTTCCAAAAAGGAACCAACAAAATTTCAAAACTAAGAGCGAAAGACAGCCTGCAGAAAACAGGAAACTTGAATGTTTTCATCATGCTTACATTTTGTCTTCTGTCTTGATTAGGTCTTTAACAGAAATGCGTCCATAGGGCACTGCCAAGGAAAGGAACTTCTGTTTATGCTTCAGCATGGTAGGATAGGGGAAGGAATAGCAGGTGACACAAGATTATATGCCACCTTTAGAAAGATCTCCCAAGGAAAGGAATTTTGTTAGTATTTTGAAATGTAGCCTCTTTCTGGTGATAACGTCTAAGTTGTATCTGCAGATAGAAAACATACATCTGTGTTTATCCTGTATTTACCCATCCCTATTCAAACACCTATACAAAACAAATCATCCATTTGTCCACACAAGGAGAAATATCTGAAAAAAAACCATGGCTGAATTTTTTTACTAGTAAATGTATAAGCAACTTCTACATGTGAACTGAAAATATTAGCATAAAAAATTCTGTTATTTTTCAAAGATTTGGGTGCTAAGAGTGGATGCCTCCTAAGCAACTTTGATGAACTGTCGAACAGTATGGAATTCTCAAGAGAAGACAAACGACAAGCCATGCTTGCTGTCACGTTTGTCTGCATGTTTGTAATAAATCCACAACAAATACTTTAGAGGAAAGAAGATTTTATTCTTGCTTATCATTCTAGTCACAGATCATAGTGCAGTTTGGTAGGGAAGCTCATACCAACATCAGGAGCCAAGGGAGCTGGCCACACCATATCCACAAAAATTGCTGAGAGAGGAGCAGACCTCCTCATTTGCCAGACCTTGAGTCTGCCAATGTGCGCTGAAGTCTGCCAAACTACTGCACCAGCTCTCTCCATTTTACCCACCTACCCAGGGAATGGTCCCACCCACCATGCGCTGGGTCTTCCCCATCAATTACATAATTCCCACAAGCTTCTTCAGGACTTGCCTTAATTTCACATCTACTGTAGCATCATACACACACACACACACACACACATATGCACACACACACGACTTTATGTATCTATATACAAGCCTGAAACCAGAAAATAAGAGAAAGCACATCTTTGTCTTTCTGGGACTGGCTTAATGTTTTTATAATTGTCTCCACCTGTACCCATAACACAACTCCATTCTTATGGTCATAAAAGAAACTCCATGTGTGTAGTCAAACCATCTTTTCTTTGTGCATTCCTCGGTTGCTGGATACCTGAGTTAGCTAATGGAAACTTTTCTTCCAGTTTGTGTTTATTTCATTTGACCTAAGATGATAAGACATCCTGCCCTTTTGCAACAAAAAAAATTCCCTGGTTCTCATAAAACCAACCTACTAAAAAAAGTTGGGTCAAGTAATGTTAGGTGGAAGCCACCAACCCATGACTAGGAAACTGCTCCTGACAGTTTCCTGTTACTGTGGAATACGGGGATTCACAGTGAGAGAATTAAGCACCCCTACATTCTTCAGCTCACTTTAGTCCTATCTGTTGTCCTCCTGGGCATGGTCTCCTACCCACTGTTGAGCAGTGAGTCTAACCCCAAGCATGTACTACCGCAGGCATCAACGTCTGTACTGTTGACCTCAGTGGTGTGGGCAGATCAGATAACTGCTTGGACATAGACTTCCATTCACCAGGCAGTTACTTCAGTATAGCAGTCCAAATGGGGAGGGAAAAGGGAATAAAGAGACAGAAAACGCTCTTTATTAGTTAGGGAGTTGTTGGCGCTCCCTGCTGAGCCCATTGAGAACAACTCCCAGAGGAAGTCCACCCTTCAAGGAAAGCGCGGAGATACCCCACGAAGCCATTGTTCCAGCCAATTGCTGGAACTCCATTTGTAAGGGGATCACCTGGTGGGTGACATCACTTCCTTTCTTAAAAGCACTCCCTGCTTTTCTGTGTTTTAACTCCGTTTTCTTTTTGTAGGCTGAACCCCCTGCTGAATTCTTCAGACAGATGCCACTCACCCCAGCCTCCCCTCCCCGGCGGTGGGTAAAATGGCAAACCATGAAAGTTCTCTCCATCAAGTCAATTGACGGAGGGCAGGTGGCAGGTACCCAAGGAGGCTGCGGCTCTCCACACTGCTTCCTGTCTCCAAGATCAAACACGGGGACCACGGGAAGAACAGGTGATCAGCGGGCGACCACAGATGACTGCACTCGATTTCTGGATGAGTCGGGCAACTCAGACGAGATGGATGGCCCCATTTCAAATGACTTCAGAAGTATCAAAGGAGGGCTCTGTAGTTCCCGCACGCGCCTTCAGACTCCAACATGATTTCCCCCATCCTGCTGGCGTTACTATTGAGAGAGAGAGGGAAATTGTGGGGAAAAAAGGCTTGTTCACCATCCAGCTTCTTTCCGCCCTACCCTTTTTTTTTTTCAAAGGGAAATGCGAAGTTGGTACATGAGTTTTAGAATAAGTTTTAGAATAACAAGCCCATGTTCACAGAAATGTGTGTGTAACACAAGATTGGTGTGCTGAGTAAAAATTCAAAACATTTTTTTCATTGCGCATGGGGATTATTGTACACCCACTACAATGCCCCTCTCCCCCCAAAGTATTTATTTCCATGCTGGTAATTGATTTAAGTATTTACTTTATTCAGCAATGGAAATCCAAACAACTCACTAAAACAAATATCAGATTTTTATGCACACTAATATGAAGCCTGAATTTCCTTCTGTGGAGATAGCTACAGGTGTCAATTTGACAATCGAAGGCTTGAACTTTGGGCATATTTGTAGAGAATTAGTAGTTGAGTTAAGCCATGAGCAAACCTGCCAGAGATTGTGTAACTGATGGGGAGACCCAGCCTATGGTGAGTGGGACTAGTCCATGAACAGACAGGTAAGATGAAGGAAGTCAATTCACTAAATTTCATTTTTACACAGCTGATGACCTATCACCATACTATTTTATATCTTGCTTTTTCCACTTAGAAATCTTTGCACCAGGTCTTACCTATGTATACCTCTTCTTTTTTAATGGTTATGTCTCATCCCTTAAAATATCTCTCTCCAGAATTTACTTGTCTTGTTTCCTACTGATTAGCATGCTTGCAAGTTTCCCTTTTTTTTTTCTATCAAAAGCAATGCAACAATTAATATTCTTACATAGAGCTTTTAAATTTGGCTCCATTGATTCCCTAAGATAAAACTTTCGAGTGGGACCTTCTGGGGAAACATCCTTGTACTTGTTCAGATGCTAACGAACTGCTCTCCTAGTACCTGACTCTATCTCAGTGCTCACCAATGACACTGTCCCATATAGTTATTAAATTAAACACATTCAAACTTAATTTTTCTCCATTTCAGAGTCTAAAAATGCAGTTTACTCTTTCATATACCTTAGGTTAATTACTAGTGAACCTGGGGTGCAATCAACAAAGACTAAAAAGTCAACAGTTTCATATGCTGTAACTACATGAAAAGAGGCAAATAAATAGAAGATTATGATAATTGATATAGAAACATGATAGATAAACAAATGATAACTGATAGATATACATGGGGTAGATAATTGATAGAGATAGAGAGATGATAGATAAATGATACACAGATAGATCATAGATTGAAGATTGATAAGTAGCTAAAAGTATAGTATGACCTAAAATGTAAGATGGTATATTTTCTTGTTCTTTTTAGAAATGTCTTAACTACTTCTACATTTTTTTCTATGTAAACATACACCAATGTCATCTTTTCTTAAGCAAATTAATACTTTAATTTAAAATGTCAAATAAGTCACATTCACATTTCAATTTAGTAATGGCCAATGTGTTCACAAGATTGAACTCTTTTATTCTTCTATTTACAGCCTTGTAAATAGGAAATCCTGATACATTTCAGTGGACAATCAATTTCTCTTTCATATATGTCTTGCATATTTTTATTAATTTTTGTTCCTACATACAAGTATTAAGACTCTTATAACAATCTTTCTTCTTTTATGTTTTCTAATTTTGTGTCTTTCAGAGGAATTATTAATTTTTGAATATAAATTTCGCAATCTAATATATATACTTTATTTCTATTAAACAATTTAATTTCCTTGACTTCTAAATACATGATCATAACATGTATATATAACCATAACATTTCTATAATTCTATTTCTTTCTTACATCTGATTCTGTCAGGTCATATATACAAAACTAATATTTTACTATCAGGGAAAGTTATGAAAGTTGAGAATTACATCAAGAAAGAGAAGCATTCATCAATTTCATTTAATGTGATTAATGATTTTGTCAAATCTTTCCACTGAATTTTATAAATGCCACGATATAAAACCTTTCAAAAATCCGTGAAAATTACTATGTTATATCATTTTGTCTCATAAGTAACTGTTTCAACAGATTTACTAAACTATAAACATTTAAAATCGAACCATCCTTGCATTCCCAATAATTATAGTTATTCCATGTAATCTTTCATATGTTGCTGAATTTCATTTCTGAAAGTAATGTTTTCTTTCAGATTTGTATATCAGTATTTATTAATAACATTGATTTTTAGGAGATAAATTCTCCATCTCTCTCAATGTTCTGGAAAGCCCTGGAATAATTCAGGTAACACTTGAATAGTTTGATCTTTGGAGATGGGGAAAATCTCTTCTAATGTTCTGGCTGGTAGAAAAATAGCTGCTTGATTAAAACATTTTCATTTTTCTGATACACTTAATATATTTTAATTCCTTTGAAATTTTATATATAATTCTTACATTCTATGTAATGTAGAATATTTTAAATTTTTCATTTCTCAGGAAAAAGTCTTTGTAAATATAATAGAGATACATAATTTGATCATTTTTTAAATCTGAGTGTATTTCGATGTCTAGTTAAATAAGAGTTCAAATCAGCCTTTGGCTATTGAGAAACACATTGACACTTATCCGTGTGACTCCTCTAATTCAAAAAGTCAACAATAAAGAGAATCACAAAACATAGAAAGTAATTGACGTGTGTGTGTGTGTGTGTGTGTGTGTGTGTGTGTGTGTATGTATTGTGTTATAATGGGTATTTGAGGAGGATTCTGATTAAACGATTAGTCATGAACTCTTATTGTAAAATTCAACTCATACTGCAAAGTAATATTTGCATAAATATTAAAGTCTACTCCAGTTTTCTTTACAGTATCCTAAACCTAAAAGGTCAATGATTTTCCCAGGTTTTCAAATTTGTAAAAAGGCTGAGCTGAGATTGAAGAACATGACTTGAAATTTTAATGTTATTTTTTGTATGCTATATATATTTCTTTTTTCAGATAGTATAAAGAATTGTAGGTGGCTAATTGGAGTTTTACAGTTTGCAGATTAAAAGCAATATTTAGATAGCCTTGATTTCTCGAGATAAAATGCTATTGGTAATTCTGAAGGGCTTTTTACTTATCATTGTTATTATTATTATTTTATTATTATGTGTATATGTTTGGGGGTGTGCATGTACCATACCATACATGGAGGTCAGAGGACAACTCTGTAGGATCAGTTGCTCCCTTCCCTCTTTATTTTTTTTCATGTCTTTCTTTTTTTTTATTAAAAATTTAATTATACATTTTAAATTTTTTTTACCAGTTCCCTCCCTCCCCCCTCCTCCCCCCGAACCCCCTCCTGCCCCTCCCCATCCCCCAGTGCCTACCCCCCAATTCCCAGAGAGTCCTTTATTGTGTACGCCTAACTCTCCACTGGGTCCTCCTCTCCGATGACATATAAGGACCCAGTGGCATTTCCATAAGCCCTTTCTCTTGTTCCCCTTAAGCATAAGATCACTACTATGGCTGTCAATCCCTTGCCTCCAGGGGTCTCGGTGCCCTTAACAGATGCTAGACTTTATGAGGGCAACAGTGCGCTGGACATTGCGCAGGGCATGCAAAGTCCCATTATGATTGATTTGGCCCCAACCATTGTTGAGAATCTTGCAAATCGTTGCTCCTCCCATCCTTTTGCTCTTACAATCTTACCGCCCCTCTTCCCCAAATGTCCCTGAGCACCAGGATGGGGAGAGATTAGGCTGTCCTAGTTCTATGTGATTGATATAGAGTCTCTGAAGTTCTGGATTGTGGTTTGTTGATTTTCTTTTGCAGTTTCGGTGCTCCTGCAATTCCCTTCACTCCATTCTGCTGGGCACTGTATGTCACTCCCTGGCCAGAGACAAAAAGCTGTTAAACTGGAGTCTTGTTATAATAGCACATTCAAGGGTAGATGTAATAAGAGTAGGAAACCTCAGTGAGGGAGGAGTCCATCACCCATTTGCAAAATGATTACTTTTTATCTGCTAGACTATATGCCCTCCCCTTCTGGTGAGATCAGGAAAGAACGTCTGTGAACTTAACCAGGTTTCTCATTACTTACTTGAAGACCTTGATGGAGGCCTATTTTCTCTGCTGTAACATGGTCCCCTCTCTCCTTGTTTCTGGTGTGGCCCTCCTACCCCATCTCTCTTGTTCATAATCCTTGCAATTACTGTGTTACATAGGTTTATTTTTGAGTGTCTCAATGTGGGCTGGGTGAGTTTGGTACTAGGAGCCACCTATTATGAAGTACATACGGCTGCTTAATTTTCTGGGTTTGGGATACTTCACTTAATATAATTCTTTCTAATGACATCCATTTCCCAGCAAATTCCAGTAATTCATCATTTTTGATGGCTGAGTAGTACTCCATTGTATAGATGTACCACTGTTTCCTTATCCACTCGTCAACTGTTGGACATTTAGGTTGATTCCATGACTTTGCTATTGTAAACAGTGCTGCTATGAACATGTTCGAGCTTGTGCTATCGAGGCGAACCTCTGCTGTATGGGGGGTTATTCCCAAAAGTGGGATAGCAGGGTCATATGGCATTTCAATCTTTAACTTCTTTAAGAATCTCCAGACGGCTCGCCAGAGTGGCTGTATGAGCCTGCATTCCCACCAACAATGTAGGAGAGTTCCCCTCTCTCCACATCCTCTCCAGCATTTGTCGTTGTTTGTATTGTGGATTTTTGCCATCCTGACCGGGGTGAGATGAGATCTCAGGGAAGTTTTGATTTGCATTTCCCTGATGGCGAAGGAAGTGGAGCATTTTTTAAGATATTTGTTAGACATTTTAATTTCATCCCTGGTAAAGTTTCTTTGAAGTTCCAGGGCCCATTTTTTAATTGGGCCAGTGTTTTCCTTGGAGTTTAGTTTTCTAAGTTCTTTGTGCACTCTGGACAGTAGAGCTCTGTCAGATATGTGGTTAGTGAAGATTTTCTCCCATTCTGTGGGTTGCCTTTGAGCTCGTGTGACAATCTCTTTATCTGAACAGAAGCTCTTTAATTTCACAAGATCCCAACTGTTGAGAGTTGGTAGCAGTGACTGTGCCATTGGATGTCTGTTTAGGAGGTGTTGGCCTAGCCCAATCAGCTCGAGGGAGTTCCCTATCCTTTCAACTATGGTTTTTAAAGTCTCTGGCCTGATATCAAGGTCCTTGATCCATTTGGAATTAAGTCTTGTACATGGTGACAAGTACGGGTCCAGCTTTAATCTTCTGCATGTGGAGATCCAGTTTTGCCAGCACCATTTGTTAAAGATGCTGTTCTTTTTCCATTGGATTCTTTGGGACCCTTTGTCAAAGACCAAATGGCTGTAATTTTGTGGGCTTATATCTGGGTCTTCAATCCTTATTCATTGATCTGTGTGTCTATTTTGGAGCCAGTAACAGGCTGTCTTTATAACTATGGATTTGTAGTATAGACTTAGGTTTGGTATGGTAATACCTCCAGCTGTGTTTTTGTTACTCAGGATTGTCTTTGCTATCCTGGGTCTTTTGTGCCTCCATATGAACTTTGAGATTGTTTGGTCAACTTCTTTGAAGAATTGCTTTGGGAGTTTGATTGGTATAGCATTGAATCTGTATATTGCCTTTGGTAGGATGGTCATTTTTACGATGTTGATTCTGCCAATCCAGGAACAAGGGAGGTCTTTCCACCTTCTGGTGTCTTCTGCTATTTCTTTCTTTAGGGTTTTAAAGTTTTCATTGTAAAGGTCTTTTACCTCCTTGGTTAGGTTTATACCAAGGTATTCATTTTTTTAGGGGCTATAGTAAATGGGATTGTTTCTCTCAAGGCTTTTTCACTTCTTTCATTCTGGGCATATAGGAAGGCCTCTGATTTTTGCACATTTATTTTGTATCCTGCCACTCTGCTGAACTTCTCAATTAGTTCCAGGAGCTTCCTGGTGGAGTTTTTGGGATCACTCAGGTATAAGATTATGTCATCTGCAAATAAGGATAACTTGACTTCTTCCTTGCCGATTTGAATCCCTCTTATGTCCCTTTCTTGTCTTATGGCTTCAGCTAAGACTTCAAGTACAATATTGAATAGAAGTGGTGAGAGTGGACAGCCTTGTCTAGTTCCTGATCGAAGTGGGAATGATTCCAATTGTTCCCCATTGAGCACAATCCTTGCTGTGGGCTTGTTGTATATAGCTTTTATTATATTGATTAAGGTTCCTTCCATTCCCACTGTCTCTAGCGTTTTGATCATAAAAGGCTGTTGGATTTTGTCAAAAGCTTTTTCTGCATCTATCGAGAGTATCATGTGGTCTTGGACTTTGGACTGGTTTACATGATGAATTACATTAATTGATTTGCGTATGTTGAACCAACCTTGTGTGCCGGGGATGAAGCCTACTTGGTCCCCATGAATGATCTTTTTAATATGTTTTTGAATCCGATTTGCTAAGACTTTGTTGAGAATCTTTGCGTCTGTGTTCATCAGGGAGATCGGCCTATAGTTTTCTTTCTTAAGTGAATCTTTATTAGGTTTTGGGATTAAAACGATATTAGCTTCATAGAAGGAATTTGGTAGTGTTCCTTCCTTTGCTATTTGATGGAACAGTTTAAGGAGTATTGGTGTTATTAACTCCTTAAATGTCTGGTAGAACTCTGTGCTGAATCCATCTGGTGCAGGACATTTTTGGTGGGAAGATTCGAGATTATTTCCTCAATTTCCTTGTATGTTATAGGACTATTTAAATAATTCACAACTTCCTGATTCAATTTAGGTAAGTTGTGTTTACTTAGAAATTCATCCATCTCTTTTGTGTTGTCAAACTTCACAGAGTATAAGTTCTTGAAATATGATGTTATAATTCTCTGGATTTCTTGGGTATCAGTAGTGATAACTCCATGTTCATTTCTAATTTTGTTAATTTGGGTTTTCTCTCTCTTGCTTTTGGTTAGTTTAGTTAGGGGTGTATCAATCTTGTTTATTTTTTCAAAGAACCAGCTTTTTGATTGGTTGATTTTTTCTATCGTTTTCTTAATCTCGATTTCAGATATTTCTCCCCTTATTTTGCTAATCTCTTCTCTTCTACTGCTTTTGGGATCAGATTGCTCTAGTTTCTCTAAAGCTTTAAGTTGCATTGTTAAGTTGTTTATTTCTGATGTTTCCATTTTTTTTGACGTAGGCATTAAGAGCTATGAACTTACCTCTTAGAACAGCTTTCATTGTGTCCCAGAGATTTTGGTAGGTTGTATTTTCGTTATCATTCACTTTCAGGAAATCTTGAATTTCCTTTTCAATTTCTTCCTGAATCCAGTTCTCATTCAGCATCATAGTGTTAAGTTTCCAGGAGTTAGTGTATTTTCTCTTGTTTGATGTGTTTTGGATATCCAGCTTTAGGCCGTGGTGGTCTGATAGGGCACAGGTTAGAATTTCAACTTTCTTGTATATGTGTAGATTCATATTGTGGCCCAATATGTGATCTATTTTGGAGAAAGTTCCATGTGCTGCTGAGAAAAATGTGTATTCTTTGGTGCGTGGGTGAAAAGTTCGATAGAGATCTGTAAGGTCCATTTCTTTCAGGGTTTGATTAAGTTCCAAAGTGTCTCTGTTAAGCTTTTGACCTGTTGATCTATCCCATGTTGAGAGGGCGGTGTTGAAGTCCCCAAGAATTATCGTTTGGGGGTTGATTTCTTGCTTTAGACGCTGTAGGGTTTTCTTAATGAATGTGGAGGGGCCCGTATTGGGTGCATATATGTTCAGTATTGTGAAGTCTTCCTGGTGAATTGTACCTGTGACTAAAATGTAGTATCCATCCGTGTCTCTTATAATTTTCTTTGGTTTGAAATCCACTTTGTCTGATAGCATAATGGCTACCCCTGCCTGTTTTCTGCTTCCATTTGCTTGTAGAATTGTTGACCAGCCTTTTATTTTTAGAGCGTGCCTATCTTTTGTGGTGAGATGGGTTTCCTGCAGGCAGTAGATTGATGGATTGTGATTTTTAATCCAAGTTTGTAATCTGTGTCTCTTGATCGGTTAGTTAATTCCATTAGCATTTAGTGTTATAATGGAGAAACTATTGTTAATTCCAGACATTTATTATGTTTAGTAGCTTTTATAAGTATATTGCTTCGCCTTTAATGGTGTTATATTTGCCTTCTGTTCTCCTGGATATGCCTGTTTTTTTTCTTCACGCTTGAGTATCATTTCTAGCATTTTTTGAAGGCCTTTTTTGGTGGACATGTATCCCTTAAAGTTGTCTTTGTGCTGGAAAATTTTTCTTTCTCCCTCGATCATGACTGATAGTTTTGCAGGGTAAATCAGCCTGGGTTGACATTTTTGCTCATTCAATACTTGAAGTATGTCTCTCCAAGCTCTTCTTGCTTTTACTGTTTCGACTGAGAAGTCATTTGTTATTTTAATAGGTTTACCTTTAAAAGTGACTTGTTTTTTCTCCCTTGAAGCTCTCAGCACCAGTTCTTTATCTTGAATGTGGAGTGTTTTAACTATTATTTGCCGTGGCGTGCTTCTATTTTGGTCGTATCTGTTTGGGGTGCGGAATGCCTCTTGTATATGAATGGGCCTCTCTTTTTTTAGATGAGGAAAGTTTTGATGATCGTTTGAAAAATTTCCTCAGGGGTGGTATTTTGAGATTCTTGCTCTGGTATTCCATGAATACGCATGTTAGGCTTCTTCAGGGTGTCCCATATCGCCTGGATATTTCTCTCAAGTATCTTAACAACCTCTTCCATTGAGCTGGTTAGTACTCCCACTTTATCTTCAAGGTCTGAAATTCTGTTTTCTGCTTCATTAGTTCTGTTGATAAGACTCTCTGTGGCGTTCTGGGTTGAAGATAACTTGTCTTTTAGCTCAGTTTTAAACTCTGCTTGAGTTTGTTTTAACTGCTCTATGCCACTTTTTGTTCTTGCACTGTTTTTCTCAACTCCTCCAGATGTCTGTTGTGTTCCTCTTCAAAGCGATTGATTCGATTGTGTAATTCCTCCCTGATTTCCTCTTTCATAGTATTGAACATGGTAATGATCATATTTTGAAAGACCTTATCCTGGGTGAGGCTTTCTTAGCCTTTTTCCATGGGTTTGTTCTTGTTGGAGTCTAACATTATGGGATTAATTTCTTCAGTGGGAAATTTGTTTACTTGAGTGTTGCTTCTCATGGATTTGCACTTTGACTTTGGCATTGTCATTTTAACTCTTAAGATCTCTCAATTTCACTAAACTGAATTATTTGGCCTGGGGTACTGGTGGGCGGGGCTCAAACGGGGACTTACCTAGGGCGCGGGGTGAGGCCCGGCTGGACCGCAGGCGTGTCCCAACTGGTGGAGCGGGGTGGGGTGAAAAGGGAGGATGGGCGCGTCGGCGTGGAGCTATTTAACCCGAGGGCAGCTGGGGTGGGGCCCGGGCACAGGGGGAGGTCCCCCTCGTCCCTCGGCCCCCGCGCGGCTCCGGCTGGATGGTGGGAGTCGGAGCCGGGTCCCTGTGGTCTGACCTGGGGTCCTGGTGGGCAGGGCCCGAACGGGGGACTTACCTAGGGCACGAGGTGAGGCCCGGCTGGACCGCGCGTGCAGGTCCCGACCGGCGGAGCGGGGTGGGGTGAAAAAGTCCATTCCCTCTTTATATGGTGTCATAGTTAGATACAGTGTCAACTTGACAGTTGAGGGCTCAGTGGTGGGCGGAACTAGTCCCTGGGCAAGTAAATAAGATGGAGGGAACTGTCTGAGGAAGTTGACATCCTTCTGTATGCTTGTCCTTCTCAGGCATCCTATGGAAGTAGTATGGCCAGTTTCTCAGCCCTTGGTGTTAGTGTTGACTCTCCTGACATGTTGGACAAGAAACTATAATCAGACAAGCCAGAACAAAGTCCCTCGTTCCCCTATAAGTCATTTGATCATGAATTTATCAGCAACAATGCAGGCTAACTGCAGCATGTGGCTTCAGGAGTCAAACTCAAGTCATCAGACTTGCCCAGCAAGTGCTTTTACTCACTGAGCCATCTCGCTGGTCCCACTTTGGAGTACTTCTAGAAATCATATCATACAAAAAAGTGATTTGAAGAAACGCAGATTTTAAACCAGATCAGGAGGTACCAGTGTGGGAAAGATGGCTATGTTGGCAGAAGAAAAGACTTTTGGTGTCCAGACTGAAGAATGCTCTAGAAAGATACAAAGTGCTCAAAGATGGAATTGCTGGTGCCATTATTGGTACTCAGCCAAGCTCTGCATTTGAGCCTGGGAATGAGTATCTGCATATAGACTTTTCACACAGAAAGTATTTTAGGTTAATGATCAATTCCAACTGGGAATCTCATGGGAACTTTGTAGACTCTGAATTCTTTGCAAACCATTTTCATTTATAATTTCATGTCTTCTGTCAGCTACATGTCAGGTCTGAGATGTCTAGAATATCTTTTCTGACTTGGAAGTATGAGCCAAATTCTTTTCCCGTGAGGTTCATAGATACTCTGGACTTCAACCTTCAAATGTGAAAACACTTTACTAGAACTCAAAATCTCACATTCTGGGATGAAAGATTCCTTGCAGAAGTTAAATTAATTCTTTTTTTTTGATCATTCTCCTTTTTGTGTTTCTCTCTCTTTCACAATCTCTTCTATGTTTTCAAATATACAGAAAAATCATGGATAGATAAGGATGATAGATGTATGGATAGATAGATGATGATGATGAAGATAGATAGATACAGATAGATAGGTAACTGATAGTTAATAGACAGATGCATATGATAGATGAGAGATAGGGAGAGGATATATATGTAGTACATAGATATATATGTATTATAAATCACTGATTGATGATAGATGATAGATGAAAAATATAAATAGATTGGATAGATGATAAAAAGATATGTTGGATAGATAATATTTAAATAAATGGGTAGTGATAGATAATGAAAAATAGGTGATAACTAGATAAGTATGTTGAATAGATGATAGATGATAAATAAGTAGATATATGATAGATAAATAGATATAAATTACAGATTAATAAATATCATAGATGGATAGATAGATACATAGATAAAAATTGATAGAAATATAAATAGATGGATAGATGATAGATAAATAGAAATTAGTTGGATAAATAGAATAAAAAACATCTTTTTTTTCCTTTGTTCTCAAAATCTCAAGCCATTTTGAATCAGAGCTCACCCTCCAGATGGTAGTAGTGTTTGGGCATCAAGAAGGGATAACACGCCCAGGAGATCAACGTAATACTAAGTCTAAAGCAAAGTCAGGCTGAGAGACTTAAGCTTCCAAGAGAAGTCAGGCTTCAGTACTATAAGTAGCCTTGTGTCCTAGGCAAGAAAGTGAGCACAAAAAACATAATTCTATGACCACATGATTTATATTCTTCAACCAAACTACCAGAAGTCATTTTGACAGGTCTACATCAAATACTTAGTCCAGTGATGTTGACATTGCCTTAGATGTTTGTGAGTGACTCTTTTTATATAGTTACAGGATTGTATTTCACATGTGTTTTAGACTGCTGTTCTTTAAGCAAAATAGCTGCCATCTTTGTTGACCAGCAGTAACTACTCACAAGAGATCATCAATAAAAGCCTTGCTAACTGTTGGCATGACCTCAGAAGCAGAGCAAGTGGGGAAAAAAATCACTCAACTCTCCCCTGGGATTCTGGGTGTCACAGTTGTTCTCTTTCTGCTGCTGTAGAACAACACTTAGACTCAAACAACACAAAGTGAGAAAAGAGAGATTTATTTGGTTTCTGGCTCCACAAGGGAGATGCAGTCCATCGTGCCAGAAAACAGATCCAGAAGGGAAATATAGTCCATTATAGCAGAAAAGGCAATGGCAGGCAGCAGAAGCTGGAGGAAGATTAAGTCAAGTTCATGATGGAGGCTTAGAAGCAAACAGCAGACTATTAACAGCAGAAGCAGAGTGGGACTAACCAACGTCAAGCCCCCCCACCACCACACACACACACCATGACATGAGAAGGTTCCACATCCTAAAGTTGCCACAACCTTCCCAAACATCAACTAAGGTTTCAGATACATGAGCTTGTGGGGGACAACTCACATTCAAACCATGACACTCATGCACCTCCAGACTCTCTGTATGCAATTCTGCCCTAATTTTATGTGGCCTAATGTTCTCAAGGTCTCATGCAAGTGTATGTAGTCTGGAGCAAGGTAATAGAAGAGGGACCCCATCTATGCAGCCATGGAGAAACCATCATCCAAGTTAGGGATCAGACTTGCTGGCTGTGCAGCTGCTCTAGAGTCACCCACTTTCCTAGAAGGACCCATCACCCATCCTGATGAACTCATCAGTTCATCCTTAGACTTTGGTATCATTGTTACATTAGTCTGTCCTTCAAACTTCATCTGGGATTGGTTGATGTTTGTGTGATGTCTCTCCAAGAAGACAGTCACACAACAACAAATAGGTTTGGCTAATTTTATTTCATTGATTTGGCTAATTTTCTCCCATCATTTTTCAGTACTGTCATAGATGTGACATGATCTTTTGCAATTTTAATTCGATCTCTTTTTCAAGGCTGGCAGCAAGCTACTCTAGAGACTTATCTTTGAGGAGCATTTTTCTGAGTATCTTTAAACAATGCCAAGTAATTTGGAAGGTAGAATTGGTATGTGATGGTTTAACCATGTAAAGGAAAATTTTCTAAAAGACAATGATTTGCATTTTCATCTGACTCTGAGGATGGGTTGTGAAGTAGGAAGATGTGTTTTAAACTGTGAACCCACCATTGAATAAAACATCTGACTGAGCATTTTACTATGGAGTGCAATACTCTGGAGTATTTGTTTCCTGACACAAAGAAGAGCAGAATAAGGACACCTGAGGTTAAACGCTCAATTTTCCCTGTCTCACAATTCTACAGTCTTCAAGATGTATTTTAAAGCATTTTATTCTCCAACAGAATTAAAACAATTGATGTCAGGATAAAGCAATGATCCAGTTCCTGGTGGGTTACACGTGACTCTGTGACATGGCTAAAGAGTAGAGAGAACTTTGCATTAGAAGCAACCGCCCACGTCCTGTCTCCCTCGTAGGCATTTCAAGGACGCCTCCCACAGATGATGGCTGGCTCATTCTGTGTCTGTTCTGTTCTTGCAAACACGGACACTCAAAGGACCAACTGCCTTGGTCACTTGGCTAGCAGGAACACAGGCTTCGTTAGTGATCAAAACCTGCCCGGTGAGTGTCTTGATGTTATTTTTAGCATCCTAAGTGCCACTGCTTTCGAATCTCAGTAAAGCCATTATCCACAACGCTGTTAGAAGTTGATTTGCTGCAAGTTTGGCCCCTGGAACATCGGGTGTCCTTGCTCTTGGCTCTTCCGTGGGTCAGGGAACAAATGTCTCTCTCCCATCCCACTTTTAACAGAGGGCTGAGGCTGCTCCCTTCCTTGGTTTCCCACTTCTGTCCTTCTGCTCTTTGAAAGAAATAAAAGCATTCTCACACGCATTATATCTACCTAAAGTACAGCGACCCTGTTGCTAATACAAAGAGCAAGCATTCTTCTGTCAAGACCTGGTTCTCCCCAAGTCCTCTCTATTTCTGAATCTATATCCCCCAAATCATAAGACTTAACTTTTATGTAATTGAGATTTGCTTTATAGTCTTGGGGGCAGTTTCTTTTTTTCTAGTTATGGTTTCTGTTACTTTTGATTTGGAGCACAGAGGGCTTTACAACCTGGATGTTAGATGATCAAGACACTGGTGTTGGTGACAAGCCAGGTAGAACAACATAGGGACAACAGCAGGAGGGGAAGCATCACTGTAAAGGTATTTCCAGTGGCCAAGGATTTAACATGTCAACATGCGGTAGAGATGGTAGCAGCAAACAGGATAGAAAGATACAGTCTATGGCGTATTCACCATGCATGCATGAGGACCCAAGTTCAATCCCAAAAAGCTAAATAAAGTTCAAGTGTGGTGACAGACAATCACAATATTAGCACTGGAAAAGTAGACAAAAGGATGCTTGGAATTCACTGGTGAGCCACCTACACTATGTTGTAAGTTCCAGGTCAGTGAGAGTAGACAATGAACAGATTAGATTAACAAGTAAAAGACAAATAGATGATTGATAGATAGATAAATAGATGATAGGTATATTAAACAGATTGATGATAGATAGGTAATAACAAATGATAATAATGATAGATGACAAAGATAATTGATAGATGATAGAAATGTGAAATAGATTGATGATAAACATATAGAATAATTATGGATTGATAGCTAGATAGATAATTAGAAGATAGGTAGATAATAAACATAGATGATGATGATAGATAGTAGATTTTATATATATATAAAGATAGATAATGATGGTGGTATATATGCACAGATATAGATAATGATAATTGTCATAGTTTGATAACAGGTGTCGACTTGACAATTGAAGGTTCAAGTTTTGGGTACAGTTGTCAAGAACTAGTCAGTAAGCCTGCAGGAGACTGTTGAGTTAATGAGGAACCCCAGCCCATGGTGGATGAGACTAGTCCATGGGCAGGTAGATTAGTTAGAGGGAACTTGTTAGGAAAGTTGGCATTCTTCAGTATACTTGGCCAGCCATGCTGTTCTGGCAAGTCCTTCTCTCAGCAATGGATTTGACATGTGACCAGTTCCCTTGGCTCCTGTATTGAGAGCTCTCCTGCCAAGTTGAATTAAGAGATATAACTGAAAATTGTAAGAAGGAATAAAACCCCTTGATCCCCCTTAAGTCATTTGGCTAAGAATTTATCAGCAACATGCAGACAAACTGTGACAATAATGATGATGATAGATTATATATAGAGAGATAGATAGATGACAGATAATAGGGACACCAATAGATTATAGATGATAGATCGACAATAAACAGATAATAAATAGATGATAAGTGGGCAGGTAGACAGATGATGATGGTAGATAAATAGATAGATATAGATAGATGATAGATATGGTTATATAGGTAAATGCTAGATAAATAGTAAACAGATACTTAGATAATAGTAGATAAATTGAAATAAGTATATGTATGCATGCACATATGGATGTCCGTGTATGCATTCATACATATATGTGCACATAGATTATTCTAGCAGGTACAGTGATTATAGCCTTAACACCTTAACGACAGATGTGTTTTGGCTCAGCAAATACCCATTCTGAATCATCAATGGGCCTTTGACCACTAATAGAGAGAACTGGCCAGCACTCCCTGACCTGAGAGCAGAGTTTCCCTTTCCAGCTTCCTTCATAAAGCCTCTTAAAGTGTTCTGAAAAAAACAGTAGACGTGCGACTCCTTCCAAAGAGCTGAACTGCAGAAGGCAAGTCGTGATCCTGCTGCCTCTTCTGATGCTTGGGCCCCGCTGCTGAATCTAACCACATGGAGCTCCGCATCTACTTCTTTTGTGCCCTACAACCAATCTCTGCCCCCAGGGAATCTTAGCCAGGGTTGCCTCCCCAGCCTTCTGTGCAATCCGTTTGACATCATGTGACTGCTCTGGACAGGTCTGCCTGCCTTAGGTCTGACCTCCTTCACCAGCCCCACCTTTGTCTAGTGGGCTTGAATCATCTGCCATAGTAGATACCTATACAAATGTTAAGCTCTTGTAGCCAACTCCAGCTGGTGGCTGGCTGGCTTCTGTCCTCTTACAATGGGGAAGTTGCCATACTGTCTGGGGGACACCCTCACCCAAGCTAAGTATGTCAACTGCATATAATCTGAAGGAGACAACTTCTTGCTGTCTCTGTAGCTTTCTACTCTGTCTCAAAGACCAGCTCTCTCATTCTGGGAATCCCCCTTCCTTACCTTTACACCCCTTTGTGCAGGTGGAATCCACCAGGAACCACACAATGGCAGTTGAACTTAGTAAACATGCTGCTTGCCGGGATAATTACTTTCCTACATGGCTTTGTCCCAACCTCTGCAGCAGTGATCCGTAAAGTGGTTCTGGACCCACCTGCGGATGGCTGGCCTGAGAGCTGGTTGGAAGTGTCATTTCTTGCTCCCTGTTTCAGATCTACTGAACCAGGGACTCCAGAGGAGCAACTCAAAAATAAGTGGGTGTCAAGCCTGGGGATTCTGAGAACACTCAACTCTGGGGACGATGATCCTGGAAAAATGTCCTTTCTATCCTGGCCGAATCTGTCCACTCTTTTTATCATGTGCGTGTGTGTATGTGTGTGTGCGTGTGCACATGTGTGTGTTGTATGCATCACTATGCCTGAGCACACATGTGCATACATGTCTCTGTATTTTTATGTGCCCATATTTTCATACACTGTGTATTTGTATCTGTATATATTTTTGCATGCCAGTGTGTATACATGCATGTGTATATGAAGATATATGTGTGTGTGGTTTTTGTATGTGTACATGATTCTATGTATAGCTATGTATGTTCACACATATGCATATGTGCTGTGTATATTGTATGAATGTTGTGTGCATGTGTATATAATCATATGTGTGTGTAGTTTTTGTATCTGTGTGCACATCTCTGTGTATGGCTATGTATGTTCATGCATGCACATGTGTGTGGTGTGTGTGCTGTGTATGTTGTATGAATGTTGTGTGCATGTGTATATGATCATATGTGTGTAGTTTTTGTAACTGTGTGCACATCTCTATGTATGGCTACGTATGTTCATGCGTGCATATGTATGTGGTGTATATTACATGAATCTGAGTATGTCTGTATGCGTGCATGTATGTGTGTGAGTATACATCTATGTGTGTGTTATATGTGTCTGTGTATCTGTGTTTGAGCATATGCTCACATATGTGTGTGTGTGTGTGTGTGTGTGTGTGTGTGCATATGTACATGCTCGTGAACCAGAAGTCAACCTCAGGTGCAGTTCCCCAGACATCATCCACATTGTTTTCTGAAACAAAGTCTCTCACTGGCCTGGAGCTGACCAGTCAGGCAAAGATGGCTGGCCATTGAGCTCAGGGAGATGTCTGTCTCTGTTGCCCTGCTCAGCAGTGGAATTACACACACCTCCACACCTGATTTTTTAATGTGGGATCAAACCAGGTCCTCCTGTTTGCAAGCTTTACTGACTTAGCTTTCTCCCCGGCCTCCTTCCTTCCATCACATCTGGAGTTTAGCATAAGCAGCATTCACTTCTAGTTACTTTCTCTTGGTTAGTGGGTTATTACCTAATCCACGATTGTTATCCTGCCCTTAATAAAACATTAATACTTGATCAGGCCCAGCTTGCACGGGCTCTGTAAGTCTAAGTTCCATTGATCCTGAAGCAATGTCAGCATTCACCGCAAATAAGGCACATTCTGGAACCAACAGTACCGGACATATGTCCTGCTGTCTCGACTAATGGCTTCCCAGATCTGCAATGCAGCTGCTGATCTCATGCGGCAGCGTGTATCTTGTTATCCTCCGAGGAGCAGCGTCCATGAGATTGGCTATTTAAGAACTCCAGGAGAAGGCAGAGGCTCGGTTTATGGCATCTTTAATCATCTCGATTTTCCCCCCCAAAGCATCATAAGCAATTGAGAACCAACTTCAAAAATAAATCAGAACATCTTCCTGGTAAAAAATCGATACGCAGAGAGTTTTGAAACCTACTGTCCTGTTGAATATAAACTACCTTATCACGCTGGTGGAGATGCTTGGCTGAAGCCAGCCAGAGGTCTATAAAACCTAATCGCACCCCTGATACAAACAGGCACAACCATTCCAGTCACTCTGCATTTACCAGCCTGTATCTGCAAGCCCGAGGCAAACGGTGCTCTAGGGCCTGAAGGAAACTCTTGCAGGTAACAGAAAATGCTAAACTTGTGGATAGCTAGACCTTGGAGTATCAGGGCATGCAGACATTGAAACCAAAGTGAACAGCTAGCTGCTTTGACCACGGTGGCGGCCGATGATGGTGATGGTGGTGTATGTATGTGTGTATGGAGTTCAGCTCACCTGGACACACAGGCACAGAAGCCAGAGGTGGCTTCCTTCATTGCTCTCCATTTTACTTGTTGAAGTCAGAGGGTCTCACTGGACCTGAAGCTTACTGGTCTGGCAAGAGTAGCTGACCAGCAAGGCCTAGGTAGCCTTCTGTCTCTGACCCCCCAGTGCTAGGTCTATAGGCACATACCACTATGAATGCTGGGAATTAGAATGCAGGTCCTTATTCTTCTCTAGCCAGCACTTTATCCATCGAACCATCTCCTCAGGCCCCAGTGGTTGGCTTGGATGAGCACCTCAAAGATCCACATGTATCTTCACAGATTTATTTCTGTCCATGTTTCTTATTTCCCTTCTGCGTCACCTGTTCCCAGCCAGCTGAGCATAATTTATGGGTCTGGAGTTCAATAAAAACATTTGCTTGAGGAATGATTGAGAGGATGATGAGGACCCTCTGGGGAGTTTGGAGGCCTGTGTTCATGGTGCCATTAGACGCAAGCATTTTTGTGGTACTAGAAATTGGGACAAGAAGGACTTTGTTTTTGCAGAAAGCATAGGTCCAGAAGCAGAGAGAGTGCTGCCCTGATTCTGACACAAGTAGGAGCAACTGTAGTGTAAGCCCAACCTAGAAGTGGGTCCTACATCTTCAATCTAGCACCATTACACACAAGGACATGCCTGCTCGCTAGAGCGTATTTCACATGCTTAGATCTGTGCTTATTTGATGGACCGGATGGCAAAATTGCCAGGGGTCCTGGAAAGAAGGGCTTGTAAGGAGAGGTGGGGGGAATAGAGAGAGGTTAGTATGGGATAAGATACACAAATTCATCATATTTGTACATGAAATTCTTCAAAGAAATAAAGAAAAAAATTGCCAGGAGTCAACTCACATGGGAATATTTTGAGTTTCTACTTTCTGTCCAAAAGCAATTTTACCACCAGATCTAGACAATGATTGACATAACAACATTCCCCTGTGGACAAGGGAAGGACTCAGGAGGAGAAACAACTACACTAAAAGAAGAGGAACCTCTCCACGTGTGAATTTGCCCACTAAAGGGCCACATATATTACCATAAAGACCTGGCTCCTTACCAGCACAGGCACCCCTAAGGGAGCCCTGTGTTCCACACATGCAGAGGGACAGCAGGGCAAGTGGGACATGGTTGAACTAGCAAAGAGAGAGGAAAGTCGGAGAAGAGAGGGAATGAAAGGAAATGGGAATGAGACAGGCAAGGATAGAAACTCATTTTGTCTGTATATGAAAAAGTCAAGAAAAGATTCTTGGCAGTGACTACAATGAGGAAGTCTGGTAGAATTTAACTTAGATACAAAGCCCAATACCTACATCAGATAATGTATCTACAGGCTTTGTGCATGTGCTGTTCAAGTGAGCTACATCACAGGCCTGGGACTGTGATTCATGCCACTCCCAAGGCAGAGCCACTCCCAAAGGTGACAGGAGGCTGCCTCCTCTTAGGACATTTGTCTTACCTGAACGCCACTTCTCATTGAGTAGCCTCTGGAGCAAGACTTTCATTTGATAAATTGTCATCTGCCATTTAAGATCCCTGAGAAGCTGGCTCTGGAAGTGGGGTCTCCCCCCCTCCACTGTCAGCTTCAGACTGGAACATGTGTCTCAAAGTATCCTACACTTCCCCTTGCTCAGGAACCCCATACACACACACCAAGTCTCACAAGGAGAAAGGAGGACAGCAAAGGGGCTGTGTCCTTGAGAACAGAAAAGCAAGTTGTTGGAGTAAAAACCCTGTGTCCTGGAGCACAGTTGAAAACAAGTCCATCCCTGCCACCTTCCCAAAGCTGAAGATTCAGCTACTGTTCATCCTGTGATATAAAATCCCTATAGTGGAACCTGCTGGGGCCTCCCTATGAGGAGCTCCAGCTGACCACCTCCACCTTCCAAGTCATTTCCATGTATAAGATGTCATGTAGATGCCACATTTGTCCTTTTACTCAAAGCCCTACTATAGGGGACCCTCTGCTCTGCCCAGAACTCTTTAAATAGGAGACTCCAGCTGACGGACTCTCTGGGGTTTTCTTAGTCATTTTGGCTGGATGTCTGTGAGCCCCTGGTTTGATGATATTTCACTATCTATCCGCTACTTCTCTCTTCATGCTATCTGTAATTTTCTCTCCTCTTCTTGCTTGCTGCATACTTAACAAGCTCACTCAAAACCCAAAGCAACTATCATAGACCACTCTCTAGATCATATGGCACACACCCTGAGCCTTTAAATAGGTCATTACTTGGAAATGGTTCATCTTTTTATTATTTCTATTTTTTTATGAGACAGCTTCTCACCACCCTGCAACTCATCAAGCTAGCCTGACAGGCCAGTGCAACCCAGAAATCCACCTGTCTCTGCCTCCCAGTGCTGGGATTTCAGGTGCACGCCACCACGCCCATCTTCCCTACTTGGTTCCAGGAATTAAACTCACATCCTCCTTGGAATAACAGGGTGGCATACGTTTATAATCTCAGTGGTGGAGAGGTAAAAAGCGGTAAAGTCTTAGGTGGTCAGTCACCTAAGCATTCTTAGTGAGTTCTAAGCAAGTAAGTGATGCAAAAAAAAAAAAAAAAAAAAGTGGATGGAACCTAAAAAAATGGTAGTTAAGGTTGACCTCTGGCTACACACAAACGCACATACACACAAAGAATCACTCGAACCTCAGTAAAATATGACACCCTTTTAATAAAGTATATTGTAAAAGCACTTTAAAATACACAGATATAAAATTAAATATAAACTGTATGCTTCTAGTCCCTACTCAATGACAAAAGCTAAACCGTAGTTAAGTGTAGTACATTCAGCACTGGAATTAATACAGTTCAAGTCCACATTAATTTTTAATGTGACAGATTACATTGCTCTGCTGAAATTAAATGGTTATTGTTGCATTTAAGAGAGAAAAAAAGCGCATCACCTCAAAACTAATTTAGTTTTTAATCTGTTTTTACAATAACTGCCTACAAGAGTGACTGTTTGCCTGAGCACCGATACTACGAAATGGTATCGGTGACTTCTGGGCTCTGGTTCCAACGTTACAGCTAATCAAAATTCTACCAATGTATAGTTCTTACAAGATCCTCACTATGATCTCTGTGAAACTAGTTCCTGTGCATTCTGGGACAGGTGGTTTCAGCTATCAACACTTGTGAGGTGGGCTTCTGGACTCACCTATGAGAAATCATTTAGCCAAGAAAGACCTGTGAAGGAGCCTATAGGAGACTGTCTTAATTCCATAGTGGGCTGGACCTTCCCTAAGCAGGTGCTTTTGACCTTGGTGTGGCCACTTCCCTTTCTTCCTGCTGCTGACTCTCCTGCCAAACTGTAATTTGGCATGGCGAACGTGAATGCAATGCCCTTTTTTCTCTAAACTGTTTACATCAGGTATTTATGACAGCAACCAAGTTACAAAACTGAAACACAGTTTTTGTGTGTGTTATGTGTATGTGTGTGTGTCTGTGTGTATGTGTGTCTGCGTGTGTCTCTGTGTATCAGAAGGTACTCTATGTGCCTATAGAGGCCCAATGGTGACTTGGAAATCATCCTGGATTTCTTCAATTGTTCTACCTCCTTTTTGTTTTGTTCTAGAGTGTTCCAGGCTCTACCTTCCAGGATGGGAAGAGTCTCCATTTTTACCTGGCATTTTTATGTGGAATCTGGGATCTGAACTTGGGTCCTTCTGCTTGAGAGGCAGAGGCTTAACCTTTGAACCTTCTCTCCAACTACAAAACTGAGACACATTCTAAGAAATCATGATATTGTAAAAATACAGATTAGAGGGTTCTTTTATGTAATTATTGCTGAATTTGAAAACACAATTTTCACCAGAGGTGTCTCCAGCCAACCAACAGATTGTGTCTAGAACCCAGCTCTAGGACAATTACATGTATTGGCAGGTTTCTCAGCCCTTTGGTGTGCCATTCTATGAACCTGCTCTGGCAAGTTCCCTTGCTCCTCTTGACCTATGACATCTCTCTGTCTCTCTGTCTCTGTCTCTGTCTCTCTCTCTCTCTTTCTCGCTCTCTCTCTCTTGTGAAATGTTAATCTCAACCATGGAGAGGTTCTCTTAAATTCTTGTTCACATTCAGTTTTGTGAGCTATTTCTGCTTCCTTTACCATCTTCCTTTATGCCCTTGGGCAATAAGCCACCTTTGAGGAACTAACCAGTGTATTTCCCCCATTTCCAAGTACTAATGTGATTTTTGTCTTTTTGTCTACTGACTGAGCCCTAACTAGTCAAAAAAGAGACTTTACCCTAAGCAAACCTCCAGGCTCATTAAAGCAGGCAACCCTTATTAAAATTCATGGATCATACTCACACCCAAAGACAAAAAAGTAGGAAGGAACCTGATGGAACAGGATGGTTTTCAGTGGGAAATCCAGGGGTGGGGATGAGGTAGGGTTGTATGGGGTGAAAATGGCAACAATTTCTCATATACATATATGAAACTATAAAGGAATTAAAATAAGAAATTAAAAGGGGTAAACAAAATTAGGTAGAGTTTAGAACTAGAGTATCATCAAGCTGTATTATACAGATTCTTTAAATAGAGAGTATTCCGGAACCTCCAAATACATATCACTTTGAAAACCACAGGATTGAAAGAGCATTTTTCATGATAAAATTGGTGAAACTTGATGGCCAATTGAATGCCGCATCCTAGGGGAAGAACAAAAGGAAAGATGTTTTGCTCCCGGAAGTTTAGTGAATGGTAAAGCTGTCCCGTGGATACTGTAAGAAGATCTCCAGCCAAGTCTTGAAGGCGAGGGCATTAAGGTGAGAGGAAAGAGGAAAGAGAGGAGGCAGACAAAAGTTTGAGACCACGAAGCAAAATCAATATCCAAAGAAAGAGCAAGGAAGAAGAGCAAGGAAGTGGGGGGAGGGAAGAGAGCTGGAAAGAACTCAGGCAGCGAAGTATAAGCATGAGGACTTAAGTACCACAGCTGGAAGCCACATAGAAAAGATGGCACCACAGTGCATGTTTGTGACCCCAGCACTTGGGAGGCAGAGACAGGGGGATCCTTGGGGTTTGCTGGCTGGCCAGCCTACTCTACTCAATAGATTGTGGGTCAATGAGTGATACTACCTCCAAAAGAAAAGCAGATAGAATCTGAGAAGTACTGTACAAAAAATGAAGAAAAAAAGAGAAGAAAAAGGAAGAGGGGGAAGGGGAAAAAAGAGGAAGAGGAGGAAAAAGATGAGAAAGAGAAGGGGAGAAGAAGAGGAAGAAAGGAAGAGGAAGAAGAGAAGGAAGAGAAGAGAGAGGAGGAAGAGGAACAGAAGGAAGATAAGGAGGAGGAGTAAAGAAGAGGAGGAGGATGGTGGAGGAAGGAAGGAGCCTTCTTTAGCTCATCTTTGAGAAAGCCTTGGCATGTTCAACAGGGAGCTCTGATGCTTTGCAGATTGTCCGTGGGGAGTGTAGCTTCTGCTGAGAACTTACACATGTCTTCTGATGCACAGCAAAGCCAACAGTCCTGCATACATAGATCTTTTTCTTGTGGTTCCCTACTGCTTCTGGTTTTAACACACCCCACTGAACCCACCTGCTTTTCCATGAGCCTTAGGTGTTCAAACACACTCATGCTTCCCAACCTCTTCATCTATGGGCTGTTCCCTAAGCCTGAAACCTTCTTGCTGCAGAATGCAACATGGTTTGCTTGTTAATTTTCTTCTGGTCTCTGCTCAAATGTTACCTGGTCTGCAAGGCTCTGCCTGGTCACCCATCAAAATAATTCTAGTCTCACTCAAAATGCACCTCTCCTATCAAAGTAACACCTCTCCATTAACATAACACCTCTCCAGGTTCTGAGATGATTCAATGGTTAAAACACTTGCCCATAAGCAAAATGAGCAAAGTTTGGACCCCTAGATTCCAGGTAAAATGCCAGGTAGATGGAAATCATGACCTGTGAATCTCCAGAACAAACTGACTAGCCAAACTAGCGCTAATGGTACACCCTAGATAGGATTAGAAACACTGTTTTCAAAAGAATAAGGTGGAAGAGCAATCAAGAATTATTCTGGATCAACCTTGGAATGCCACATGAATGTATACACGTGCCTGTGAAACCACACACACATGCTCACAGAAATGGAAAAAGAAATAGTATTTTCCTCACTAAAATAATGCCCTTCCTTTGCATGCCCTGCGCAATGTTCAGCGCACTGTTGCCCTCATAAAGTCTAGCATCTGTTAAGGGCACCGAGACCCCTGGAGGCAAGGGATTGACAGCCATAGTAGTGATCTTATGCTTAAGGGGAACAAGAGAAAGGGCTTATGGAAATGCCACTGGGTCCTTATATGTCATCGGAGAGGAGGACCCAGTGGAGAGTTAGGCGTACACAATAAAGGACTCTCTGGGAATTGGGGGGGGAGGCACTGGGGGAAGGGGAGGGGGAGGAGGGGGTGCGGGGGGAGGAGGGGGAGGGAGGGAACTGGTAAAAAATTTTAAAATGTATAATTAAATTTTTAATAAAAAAAAAATAATGCCCCTCCACTAGAGTAATATCACTTCCACTAAAATAGCAATGCTCCATAAAACTCTGTGCCCTTAAGTGAACACATTGTACATGGCCTTTAGTTTGTGTGTGTGTGTTTCTTTTCTCTATGTTCCCATCAAAAAAAAATCTCAAGAATGCAAGGACCTTGGTCCCAGTCTTGTGGAATAGTTACTGACCCATCATAAACCCCTTAAGCACTTGGTGAATGAATTCATGGATGTACTCACTGATCAGTTGTAGTTATAGGCAAAGACTGGGGCAGATGAAGTTTGGTGGTCCAAGATAAGGATGACTCCAAAAACAAGCAGACAACTCTCCTTTAAGAGCTCATTCTTACCATGGAAGTAGGGCGCAAGACAATCAGATTGCTGGTAGTTATGATAATCTTGCTGAAAGATGAGGTTGGCATGGCCTAGGACAGCAATGGGAAGGAGAGATTCGAACTCACTTGAGAGACAGTTAAGAGCCACCAACCATGGAAAACAGTTATCAAGGATGAAGGGAAGGAGGAGGTGAAATAAAATAAGGTATCAAAATAGGTAGAGAATTCTAGAAATACAGAGTCTTTCCATAGATGATCGTAAGATCATCCCTGACCATGTAAAGTTTCAAATTGAGACGTCAAGGAGGCAGATGAGGATTAATGTGTGGAGCTTGGCAGAGAAATCGGAGCCGATGATGTAGGTTGATAAGCCATCTGCATATAGATAGTGATTGAAGCTTTAGGAATTGCTTGGGGAGTCAGTGCAGAATGTAAGAAAAGAATATCTACTAATGAGCCTTGAAGAATTCCAATATTTAATAACCAAGCTAAGCCTTTTCATCCTCCAGAGGAGACAGAGGAGGGCTGAGCTTATAAGTAAAGAGGAAAAAACTAAGATAAGTCCATCATGAAAATCAAGGGTAAAGTGCGTCTCTGAGATAAGACTGTTCAATTCTGTTGGACTATTAAACAACGACTGGTTGTACTTAGTCACGTAGAAGTCACTGGAGATTTTGGTGAGATGTTTGATGAGCTGTTGAGACTGAGCATGGCTTGAAATGGATGGAAGAATGAGGGAGCCAATTCTTCTAAGAGGCTTGGAATGACTGGTTACAGACAGAGCAGTCTAATGGATTCATCTGTATCTCTCCTACTAGCCACAATGGAAATTGAAGCTTAAACACATAAAGCAAGGTTGAGACTGTGGCTCTGAGCATAGAGCTCTTGCCTAGCATGTATGGAGCCCTGGGTTCCATCCCAAGAAATGTATAAACAGGGCATGGTGGTATGCACATGTGATCTGAACACTCAGGAGGTGGAGGCGGGAGGATTTGGAGTTCAAGGTCATCCTCTTCTCCATAGTGAGTTCAAGGCCAGCCTAGGCTCCAGGAGACCCTTGTCTTAAAGCAACAACATTAACAAACATAAAACAACTCCCAGAAGACTAAAGGATGATAAAAATATCTATAGACTAGATTATGACTTCAAAACTGAAGAAATGACCAGGAAAAAATTTTTGAACAAATATCCAGATGGCAAATATGACATTAAAAGGTGCTTAATAGAGGCGGTCAGAATAAACTCATGATAGAACCTTGTGTCCATTGAAGGTTAAAATTAAAAATACAGACAATGGCAAGAGATGGCAAGACTTCAGATGAATATGAAGTCCAGTCCACTGCTGGTGTGCATGCAAAACAGTTCCTGTAGAAGCCGCTTTCGCCATTTCATACAGAGTTAAGCATGTGCTCACCCATATGACTTAGGAGCTCATATCCAGGGACCAAATGCAGAGAAATAAAGACACTCAGGCTGGAGAGATGGCTCAGTGAAGTCAAGCGCTTCCCTTGCAAACATGAGGACCTGAGTTCAAACCCCAGAACTCACATAAACAGCTGGACCTGGTGGAGTATACTTATAATCCAGCACTGGGGAGACAGAAACAATGGACTAGCTGGGGATCACTGATCAACCAACCTAGCCTACTTGAGGGTCAACCAATCCTCAAGCAGTGAGAAAGTCTGTCTCAAGAAAGAGCATAAGACTGGTCAATACGAACAGTGAGATTTGTCTATTTTGCTGCTGGGCCGCCAGCCCAGCCCCCATTGCCTGGATGTGAAGCTTCATGTCACCTAACTTGAAGTTCCTCCTTGTAGTGATACCCTGTCTTTTTCTTTCATATCTTGGATCTTTTGTTACATCGTGATCGTTAGCTACATGTGTCAGTATGACAATTGAAGACCTGAGCTCCGGGCACATTTTTAAAGAATTAGTAGTTGAGTTAAGCCTGACAAAATCTGCAGGACATTGTCTAATTGATGAAGGCCCAGCCCATGGTATATGAGACTTTCCCTGGACGGGGAGATAATATGGAGGGGCCAAGATTCAATTAATTGACATTCTTCAGCATACTTGGCCAGACATACTATCTGGAAAGTCAAGTTTGCCCCTCTCTCCACAATTCTGTGGATATGGCGTGGCCAGTTCCCTTGGCCCCTTGTGTTAGGATGATCTGTCCTACCAAGCTGGAGTAAAAACTGTAACTGGACAATCAAAAGCCAAAAATAAAACCTTTTGTTTCCTCAAGCTGTTTGGTCCTGAATACATGAGCAATGCACAAGCAAACTGCAAAAGAGCTCCTGCTAGATCTATCTTCAGCTGGTGCTAGCGCTCAGCCTACCCTTCTGCAAACTGTAAGTCCATCACCCTCAGTAGCCCAACCTAGTATTTCACATCAGCCCAGGACCGTATCACTCGGTAAGCTTCCTGTTGATCCTAGATTATACAACAAAATCGCACTATCTATCTGAAGGAACATAGTATTTAAAGGAAGGGGGCAAGTGGCCTTCTAGCTGCTCTAAAAAAGCTAGGTCATATAGGCAGAGACTCCAGGATAGACGAAGAGGGAAGAAAATCCACACATCCCAATCCTAAACCAGCATCAATGCATGAGAAGTTTCTGTAGGGAGGGAGGTTTGGCCTCATGTCCCACAACCTCAGCCTCAGTCGGAACATCTGCTATTGCAAAGTTCAGCCTTCCTGAGCACATACATCAGTTACATAATGAACTTTCAATAACAGCACAAGATGCCCTCGGGTTAACAGACGCTTCTGTCATTTCTCTCCCGCACGTGCCACCCCAATCCGTTTAGTATCGATCTCCCGACACCATCTCAGCCTTAATGTAATTCTCGCCACCAAAGTGGAGTCAACAGATAGTTCTGGAAGCACCTAAGCATGTTATATTTTTTATTCATCAGATGAGTCCTGTTTGGATTACCAGGCAGCCCCAGTCACCGGGTGCTTCATTACAAAAGGGGCCATCTGGGAGACTTGCCATATAGTTACAGGAACAGGAGAAGAATGACTAAGAGAAGGAATGACTAAGAGAAGAACACTTCATGTGGCACTTGGGCTTCAAACCTTTTTCTACAATCAGAAACACCTGAGTTTGTACTTCCAGATTCCATGTTAAGAAACGAGGGGGAATTGGTAGCATCTTGACTTCTGACCCTGGAAGGTAGAGCCTGAAAAACCCCACAACAAAACAAAAAGGAGGCAGAGCAATCCAGGATGATTCCTGAAGTCAGCTTTTGGTCTCTACAGGCACGCACAGTGCCCTCTGATAAATACACACACACACACAAAAAAAAAAAAATTACTATGTGTGTATGTGTGTGTCTATGTAGTTATGTGAGCACATGTGTGCACATGCATGCACAGTTCAGAGTTTGGCATCAAGTATCTTTGTCCGTTGCTTTCCACCTTACTTATGTGTAGCATGCATACAGATAAGAGAACACATGTATTCAGGCATGTGGGAGGAAGGAGACGATATTGGGTGGGTATCTTCCACAATCATTTTACATTATTTGTTAATGTTTTATTATTTATAAAAAGAGGGCTGGAGAGATGGCTCAGGGGTTAAGCCTCTGCCTTGCAGATGGAGGGTCCTGAGTTTGGATCCTAGATCCCACGTTTAGACCCCCCGGGGGGAGGAAGGGGAGGGCTGTGCTTCTGGTCCTGGTGGGCAGAACCTGTAAATCCCCGGGCAGAGTAAACAAGGAGGAGGTGGAGGCAGTCCACGGTGGTTCCCAAATTCGCCCTTGATTCCACACATACACACACACACACACACATACATACACACACGCACACACACACAATTGAATAAATTTAAAAAAAAAGGGAGACAGAGACAACAGAATGTATGGATGCTGTGGTGCATCGGTGAGGTCAAAGGTCAGCCTTCAAAAGTCCCTTCTCTCCTTCTACCATGTGGGCTTCCGGGAATCAAATTCAGATTGCCAGGTTTACAAGCAAGTGCCTTATGCTGAGCTATCTCCCAGCACCCTAACATTTTTTTGAGACAGGGCCTCTCACTAAGCCCGGCTGTCACTGAGTCATTGAGTCTGACTATCCAGTTAGCCCTGGGGTTACCTGAGTTACCACCTCCCAGCCCTGGGATTACTTGTGCCTGGCTTTTGCTGTGGGTGCTTGGGTTGGAACTCAGGTCCTTGTGCCTGCAGGGCAAGCACTTTACCAATTGAGGCATCTCCCCAGACTCAGAAATGAAAGTGCTTAGCTCACACCCCACACTTACTACATCAAAAAGCCACTATATGTTGATGCAGGTTAATGTCAACGTTTGACAGTGCAAGTTCCAGGGGTGTGTTCTCCAGTGCCCATTCTCTGACAGGGAGGAACCACAGGGGAAGGGAGAGGTCACACATCTCCCTCAGGCTTCAGTCTTGGGAGCCCAAACCCCAGGATTCCCTAATAGTGCACCTTCAAGCTTTCTCTCAGGGTCTGTCTTATAAATTGTCCTAGCCACAGGTCACAGAGATGGCCAAGAAGAAGCGTGAGGATGGAGCCGTCCATCAAAACCTATGCAATGGAGTTCCTTCACGAGTCTGGATGGAAGGGGAAGGGATGACACAGAAGAGCTTGATGGTAACCAGGGAGGGGACCAGGGCGCAGAGATCCCTGTGCTGTTCTACTGAAACAGAGAGCCCAGATAATCTGAGCTCTCTAACTTTAGACCAGGTTTTCCAGAGCGATTCATACTTTGGGACACAGTAAACCAAGTGTGTTGATAATAAACAGGGTTCAAGATTTTTAAAGGAGAATGCAGAGCTGGTGAGATGGATCAGCAGGCAAGGTACCTGGTTGCAAATCTGGAGCCCTGGAAGTTGGATCCCTGAAAGCCCGTATGGTGGAAGGAAGAAACTGACTTCTGAAAGTTGTCCTTTGATTTCCACCTGTGTGCCATGGCATGTGTCCCCCTATCTCTCAAATAAATAAATAGTTTTTCAAATAAAGCAAAAGAAAAATGCAAAGGTAAAACAAAGGGGAATATATATTTTATATACTTAGACATATATTTGCATATATTTACATGTGTTTGCATACATTTGCATAGTGTATATATATGTAAATCCTAAATCTTGATAATAGCTTGAGTCACATAATAACAACAATAAAAAGGAATTACAACCTGATCATAGCAGTAAAACCCCATACACTGTGTTTCTACCTTGCAGATAAATAACACAATTGAATTGAGTTTTATAAGAATCCACCGCTATCAAACACAAACATATTTAAATGGAATCATTTCACACTTCTATTTATGAATGAAAAACCACCTCAAGTCACTTCAAACACTCCTGGCACTTTAGAAGATTATTCGTAGGTTCATCATACTTGAACCTGGCTAACACCCAGCGTTCACACACTGCTTCCCACAAGGACCCTGAGCCTTGGAGAGGTAATATGGCAGGTTGCACATAGCGCATCAACCAGATGTTCAGAGATGGACTCCTAATGTTCTGGCTCCTTATCTGCTCTTCCAATCAGACTGCAGCTTTGAGACCAAAGAGGGGTCCGGCTTACATCCAAAAAGGACAGAGAAATAACACAAGCAACTCATAACGCTTGTAGGACAGAAATGAAAGGTGATCAAATTTTCCCAGGTCAACAGTGGGCAGATTGAAGAGTCAATGTCAACATGTTCTGAGCTTCTCTCCTCCCCCTCTGAGTTGCAAAGTGTTTCCCTTAAAAACAGGTACCCAAGCCACCCGTGGGAAAATCAAGAGTATGGAGAATACAATGTAAGAGACACACTAATTCTGCTTGAGGGAGAATTTTCTGCATGGCAAGGGAGCATTTTCCTTCAGCAAGAGAAAAATTGAGGCTTGCCTTTTCAGCTAATAATGGTACCCCTCCAATTTCCATCCACTTACACAGCACTTGCTCAGCAGTTGTAAGTATTCAGGCACTGGGCTCACCAAATTGACGATCCTTGCTCTCTCACCCTCCCCTCTTCAGTCCAGCCTTGTCTCTCCCATCCTCCTGTCCCTCTATATGCATGGACCATAGGGCTCCCTTTGGGGTGCTTGTGTTGGTAAGTGAGTCAGATATCTGTGTAGTATATGTGGTGTTTCAGTGGGCAAAGTCACAGACCCACCTAAGACTTACTGCACTTAAGAATTAAGTCTTTGATGTGCCAGGAGACAGTCTTCCAATCATGCCATAGATTTCATCTGGTTTTTAACTGGTGGAACGAACCTAAACAATAAGGACTTTAGCTAATTTAAGTTACTCAGTTACATAAGTCTAATGCTTTCCATATTGATATGAGTAAGAAAAAACGACATGAATAAACTGGTATTGAAAATATAAGTATTGGCTGTATTAGCTTGAATATGAAACAAAAGCTTTATAAGTAATGGGAGACATATACACCATATACACATATACACCATATACACATATACACCAAAAAGCTAAACTCTTCTTTGGAATTCCTTGATTAGCCCAGGATAGTGTTTTCTAGTGCATGCTGAGCCTACGCTGTCCAGCACCATCCAGTGGAACTGTCTCTGCCCTCCCACTCTGTGATATCAGAACACTCGATGCCTTCCCAGGCTACTGTCAGACCAGCATCCTTTCCAGCCTGTGGTTCATGTTTGTGTCTGTTGTCCCAAATGTCTCATATTTATCCACAAGTGCCAAGGCAGGAAGTTAACAGCAGACTTCACACACATGCCCAGAATTTCAATGAGCAGGGAGTGCCATAGCCCTCTCTGAGAACTGAATGTAAGCAGAGAGAAGCATTGCGTCTGTTCTGGAGGAGGCTTATGGTGTGGTGGGTGAGTTAACACAGGGGTTACGCTGGCTCTCTGCAGTTGAAACATTCTCTAGACGGAAGCATAGCTCTATCCAGGATGGATGAATGGATGGATAGATAGATAGATAGATAGATAGATAGATAGATAGATAGATAGATAGATAGATAGATAGAGATAGGTAGATAGATAGATAGATAGATAGATAGATAGATAGATAGATAGATAGATAGATAGATAGCTCTCTCCCTCATATTCAAAGAGATAGTCCAGAATCCAAGTTTAGAAAACTAATGTGAAACCTATGTCTGAGTGTGAAAGGGACACAAGAACATAGATACTGTCAGAAGCTGAGAGCACATTCTGGAAGCAAAGCAAGCCACTTACCACTGAGACCATTAAAGGAAGGTGAAGATCCAGTTCATGCTGTGCCAAATGAGTGCCAAAGAGAAGGACTGGGCTTTGAACGTGTCTGCCAAGCTACACGGAAGAAAATAACTGCACCCCTCTTGCCATTCCCAAAGGATTCGTGGAGATCAAGTCAATTACTAGATATTCAATTGTTTAATTAAATTGTGTATGTGATATAGGTATATAATGTTGAGTGTGTACATGTGTGTATGATGTATGTGCATCATGTGAGCAGCATTTTCTCTGCATTGTTGCTGATGAATTCATGACAAAATGGTTTAAGGAAACAAGGGACTTTATTTTGGTATGTGATTGTCCAGTTACATTTCTTAGTCCAGCTTGGCAGGAGAGTACACAACAATACCAGGGGCCAAGGGAACTGGCCACACCATATTCACAGAGCTGCTAAGAGGGACAATCCTCACACGCCAGATCAGCATGTCTGACCAAGAACACTGAATAATATCAGCTTCCTTAACCAGATCCCTTCAATCTGTCCATCTGCCTAGGGATTAGTTCCACCCACAATAGGCTGGGACTTCCCTTCAATTATACAATTTCCTGAAGGTTTGCTCAGGGTTTAACTCAACTACTAATTCTTCACAATCTTGTCCCAGAGTTCAAGTCTTCAATTGTCAACTTGACACTTGTATCTACTTATGGTAACGTGTGTGATATATGCGTATGCATATCTGATATTTGTGTCATGTGTGTATATAATTTATGTGTATGTGTGCATGATGCATGTGTATATGATATATGTATATGTATCTATATGATGTGTGCATATAGCTGATGTGTGTACGTGTATATGATATGTGTGTGCCTATATGTAGCTTTGATGCATGTGTTTAGTACATATGTATTTGTACATATGTGTGGCATATGTGTATGATGTATGCATATGATATGTACATGTGCACACTATGTGTGACATAAGCTGTTATATGTGTGTATGTGTTTTATGATATGTTTGTCATGTATGTGTATAGGTTATATGAGTATAGTGTGTACATAATTTATGTATGAGAAGTGTGTGTAATATGTATATATATAAATGTGTATGCTTTGTGTACAGGTATATATGATGTGTATGATATGCATGTATATATATGTGTGTGTGCTGTGTAGGATATATGCATATGCATGTGCATGTGGCGTATGGTGTGCATGTGCAAATGTGTGTACTTATGTGTGTATGATGTGTGTGTTGTGTTTGCCATAGTGTACATGCGGAGGTCAGAGGACAACCTTGAGTGTAGCTCTTCACCTTCTACCTTGCCCAGACAAGCTCTGCTGTTGTTTGAGACTGTGTGTTCTGAGCTGAGTGACTGGAGCTTCCAGAGACTGTCCTGCTGTGTCCACCTCCCATCTCTACGTAGGAGCAGCTGAATGACTCACACATGACCACATCTGGATTTTCAGGGCTCTGACGGTCCAAACCCACATCCTCACACTTTGGTGGTGAGCACGTTGCCCCCTGCCACCTCCTCAGCCCATAGACATTTAGTTTTTTAATACTGGAGCTATGGATGGTAGAAAAAGTAGGGAGTGGAAAACTACCGGAAACTTGCTATTATCCCTCTTGGGATTCCTTGGCTCAGAGAGTGGACAGTTTACTAAACATGTGTTCTACCCAACATGACTATGGGTGAAGAGGATCCTCCCTTTCTAGCTCATCAGAGAGGCTTCTGGGGTATGCCTGTTGCTTTGGGGTTTCGCCTTATCTGCTTTTCCCACTTAGGAGGAACTGTTATTAATAACTATATTAAAATTAAACAGGAAGGACTTGGTGACCCTCCGTCTGAGTTCCAGCTCCTGCCAGGGTCTCAGCTGGTAACACAGGAACCGATTTCTGACTTGGAAACAGGGAAAAATTGAAGAGATGGTTATCATCATCTATGCTTCTCTCTTTATTCATCTAGTGTGTGTGGAGGGGGTGATGTGTATGTGCGTACGTATGTGTGCTTGTCTATCTGTGGTGGCCAGAAGACAATCTCCAGTGTCATCCTCAGGAGCACCATCCACCTCCTCTGAGACAAGGTCTTTCATTAGCCTGGAACTTACCAATTAGGCTAATCTGCCTAACCAGCAACCCCCAGGGACCCACCTCTCTTTGTGTTACCAAAACTGGGATTGTAGACGCAGGTGTGTGCCACCACACCAAGACTGCTCTTCTTTTAATTCCTTGGTACTTTCATACATGAATATAATGAATCGATATCATTTTTGCCCTTTACTAGCTGACCACATCCCTGCTCCTTTCCACTGCATACTTTCTAGCCAGTCTCCCCTCTACACGTGTGAAACCGCTGGATTTCATCAGGGATGCAGATCTTGGCAAATGCCTGAGTTCTTGCTGGGGTATGGGAGACTTATCAGTGGGTAAATCACTGAGGAAAGCAGCTCACTTTCTCCTGTCTGGCATTAGCCTCCAATAGTCTTTCAGAGAGGTGTGACGTCTCTTGAGATCCCCCACCCATGGTGAAATGTTGATAAGCCAACGACTGTGCAAGTCCTGTGGAAGTGGACATCTCTGCAGTGAGTTTTTGGGTGCAGCAGCCTCATGACCAGAGAACGCTGCCTGGCAGCAACTCTTCCTACCTTAGGCTCTTACATTCTTTCAGCCTCCTCTTCAATGAGGTTCTTTGAGACTTGGGATGGGTGAGGGACACCCAGGAGTTTTTACATGGGTTCTAGGGACCAATCTCAGGTCTTCATGCTTGCAAGGCATGCACTTTATTGGCTGAGCCATCTCCCCAACCTTACCAGCCCTTTTCAGATGCAAATTTAGCTCCTCTTCTTAAAGAACACTCCCCAGGATGCTGGGCAGTTGGAACAAATGTGCTCAGACACTGCCATCTGTGAACCATTAACCCTTTCTCATCTTCAGTAGGACAAGCGACATCACCAGAGCTGCTGCCCCTGCCATCCACACTGGTGGAAACTATGATCTGGGTCATGGACCACGTGATGGGCTTAAGAACTTCATGACTCGTTGGGTGAGTGATGGGCAACTACTCACTGCAAAGTGAGTAGTTACCAGATGTGAAATACATGCAGGAAATGGAAACTGGAACTCCTACGACAGGGACAGTCGACTGCAAGGGTTTTGCTATTTCTTACAAGTTATCTCATAGAGCGATTTTTTTTTAATTTTCATGTTTTCATTTTATGTATCAGAGAAGGCTTTAAGCAACCATAGCTAAAATCGTACATTTTTAATTTTTGAGGTGAGTATCAGAACTCTGGCCTATTTTGAAACCTCTTTGATAAGGAAGAATGGATAACTTACACATAACATTTCAATGCTTTAGTAGTATATATTAACGCTATCTAAGAATGAGATTCATGGTGATATGTTCATACATATGTATGATATATCATGATCCTATTCATATCCCTGCCATCCTCCTTGGTCCCCGCTTATTCCCACTGATTCCTTCCTCTTCCAGAGTATCCCCCCATTTCTACTTTCCTATCATTGGTTTTAATGGCCCACTATTGCATTAGGGTTACTTACAAGAGCATGTGGAGGGATTATACATAGGAGCATGGTTGGGGGTTACTCATAGGAGCACGGGCACCTTCCCAGTGACTATACCATTGAAGAAAATGTCTCTCCCTCCCCCTTAGCTACAATGACCTGTCTACAGATGCATAGGAAGGGTCTTGTCCTACTGAGCCCCTCCCTCTTAACTGCCATGAAAAGTCTCAAGAGCCTCAGGAAGGGGTGAGGCCTGGTGAGCCCCTCCCCCTTAGCTACCATGAACTGTTTGTCTGCAGACCCCAAAGAAGGGGTAAGTCCCTATGGGTCCTTTTCCCCTCCTTGAAGCAAAGTGGAAAGGCTCAATCTTGTGCAAGAAATCTTCAACAAGAGGGCTACTGTAGCAGTATCACTGCCCAAACAAGCAAATTAGAAACTCAGATCTGTAAGGAATTAAGATTTGCTTGGAAAGATAGTCACCCAAAATGTCTGAGCTCCAAAACCATTAACATATGCAAACGCAGCCAGGTGTTTACATATTACTGCGGAAAGCATGTGCTTTCATTTAGATCAGCTAATTGCTCCTCTAAATTAATTGAACACATTTCCAATTTCAAATTTGCTTGTGCATATATGAAGAAATAACACCATTAGCAGAAAAATAGCATTCGAACCAGTCAATAAAACCCGTTACATCCACACTGTCAGCTTCTGTAATTGGAGAAAAAAAAAATCACTTAATTCCAGTCATGGGCCCGTTTGCAATTCCGTTTTCAGAAGCAAAACCTTCAGAAGTCCATTCGATTGAAGGAGTCATGTCTGACATTATTGCAAATGTTGTTGTTGATCTGAGTTAAAATGTTTAACCTTGAGGATAAAATTATTTGTTGGGGGCTACAGTAAGAATACAAATTTTGGTGGAACACACTGTTAAGGGGAAAACCGGATTTATACTTGAAGAAAACTACAGGAACAAAACCAGTAACAACAACAACAAAAACGAAGCTCATATTTAACAAGATGCAGTGCACACAAACTTTGTAACCTGATTTGAATTACAAGGATATTTTTACTAATTTATAAATAGGATGCTAGACTACCAAAGCTGCAAAGTATTTGTTAGGGAATCAACTCTGAATATCCTCAAATAATTAGGACACACTTTCTCTCCTTGTCCTCCCACATCAGTCCGTTTTTGCAAATGTTTGTGCTTCTGAAGATCTGCTTTGTAAATGAGACTCTCTACCCTATAATAGCATTAATCTCTTGTTGAGAAATTTTCAATGATTTTATTGCATTTTATTAAGAACTGGCTGGAGATCTTTAGCCAATTTATTCAACAAATGAAACACTCCCGACATCTTCCGTTTTCCAGGACTCTTGTGATTTGGAGTTATCTTGAAGGAAGGCACTGAAATTTACCCCCTGCTACGTAAGAGTCGGACACAAGAGAGTCACCAGCGAACGTTCAAACGGTCGACAAGATTTCATCTTGAAATCACGCAGCTGGGGTTGAGAGTTCCTCTATGCATGGCAAGGAATGTTGATACGGCTTTTCTTTCTAGTTAAAAGGAATGAGCAATGGCAGTAGTAAAAAAGAATTGGGATCATTTCAGCGACGGGTTGGTTTTATTAAAATGGTTTTCATGAAATTCCAAGTGGAAAGTAGGCAGTAACTTTAATGCCACTTGAGTTAAATGCTTCCACATTTCCAAACTGAAAAAAAAAAAAAATAGGAATCCAGAGCACCCCTCCATGCAGCAAATTTTATACCAGGCTTGCTAATTACATTAGTACCACAGAAAATTTCTCAGCTAGAATATTATGGTCTACAAAAATATCAATAAGAATGTCATCGACTTCACATTTTCTAGGCATGGAACTTCGATGAACCTTGAAGGAAACATATTTACAAATTTTTAAAAATAAAAATGTTTTGAAATACATATTCTGTTTTTTCCCTCTTACCATATTTCTGTTTTATTTACTGTCTTTTCTGTCTTCACTTATCATGTGTGTGACTTGACATATGTGTATGTAAGTGCAGCCTCACATGTGCTACAGGGTATGTGTGGAAGTCAGAGGGCAAACTGCAGAAGTCTCTTCTCTCCCTCCACTGTCGGAGTTCCGGGAATGTACTAGTTAGATACAGGAGTCAACTTGAAAATCGAAGACTGAGCTTTGGGCATATCTGTGAAGAATCAATTCTAACTAGTACATATGTCATAGTAAAAGGAATTAGAAGTGCTTTAATAGTTATCCCTATTGCATATTTTTATTTTTAATGTGCAATATTTTTAATACGTTTGTTCCTAGTATTGTGCTAATGTTATACTTCTAAAGAATACAGACTTGGGGGCCAACAGATGACTAAGAGGTTGAAAGTACTTTCCGCCAAGTCTTATGACCTGAGTTCAATTCCTGGAGCTCCGGTAGTGGGACGAGCCTTGAGCAAGCCTGGGGCAGATTATTTAATTGATGAGGGAAGAGCCTGCCTATAGTGGGTGGAATCATTTCCTGGGAGGTGGGTAAGATGGAGACAGGTGGTTCAGCAGTTTGGCAGTCTTTGGCATATTGGAATGCAGGCATTCTAGTAAGGAAGGAAGTATGTCCCTTTCTCAGTAATTCTCATAGATGTGTGTGGCCAGTTCCCTGTCTCCTGATGTTACTATGAGCTCTCCTGACAAGTAGGACTGTGAACTGTAACTCAAAGCATCAGCTGAAATAAACCCATTGTTCCCCCAAGCTGTGTGGTTGCATATTTATCAGCAATATGAAAACACGCCTGCCTGTATTATAAAACTCTCAGAGAGAGAGAAAGAAGAGGAAATGGGACCAGATTATCAGACCTCAAAGCTTACCCCCCAATGATGTACTTCCTCCAGCAAGGCTCCACTTCCTAAAAGTTCCACAACCTTCCCCTACAGCACCACCTGCTGGGAACCAAGTGTTCACAAACATGAGCCTGTTAGGGACATTTGACATTCAAATCATGACACCTTGCTATCAATCAAATTCTGCAATGAGCAACCTCCAGCATGCCTCTTCTATGCTGTGGGTGAGCTGCTCTGAGGGTTGCTGAATAGCAGACTCTCTTCCACCAAGTGTGTGTGTAGTATCCATGTGTCTGCACACAGATGAAAGCCAGAGTGTAATGTCAGGTGTCTTCCTTAATCATTGCCCTCTTTAGGCTTTATAACAGGGTCTTTTGCTGAACCTAAAGTTCAAGCTACCTCTCCCCAGCTCCCTTTAATGGTTATTTTGTCCCCAACTATTACATAGCTTTTCCTTCTTGTCAGCTCTGGGTGAGGACCAGTGGTCCCATGCTCCATTTACATGATATTCCTTCACAATCTGATGAAGTTTCCATTTGCATTTCTCAGGTTACTGGTGTGGGAGAGCATCTGTTGGTAGTCACATTCTCATTCAAGATCTGTCCCTCTGTCACTCACCAAATCATCATTTGTACTGACTTGTTCTAGTCCGTTTCTCATAGCTCATTGTTGGTTTGCAAGAGCGCCTTGTATTTTCGAGGTTAAGTCTTTGCTGCTTTCAAAAAACGTGTATGTCTTCTCCCAGCCCATTATTCAATCTGTTAACATCATCTGTGTCTCCTTTTTTTCAAACAGAGGTCCTTTTATCATTTTTTGCATGAATTTAAGGGATGCATATGTATTTACATGAATGCATGCATGGTTATGTGTATGTATGTGCCTGTAGAGGCTGGAAGTTGACCCTGGTGTCTTCTTTGATTACTCTCCACTTTGTTGTTGGCAGGGCTTCTGTGAGATAGTCCAGCATGTGAGGCTTCTACTTGTAAGACAGGTGACCTGAGTTCAATCCCCAGAACTCCAAATGACGGAAGGAAAGAACTGACTTCTGAAAGTTGTCTTCTGACCTCCTCCATGTGCCGTGTCATATACGTATGTGCTCCTACTCTGTATGTCTCTGTCTCTCTTTCTCTCTCTCATAAGTAATTGAACCCAGAGCTCGCTGAGTGACAGAACTAACCAACTTGCCCTGGGGGTTCCCTGCCTCTGCCTCTCAAATGATAGGCAGCCACCATGGTATCCAGTTTTTACATGGGTTCTGGGGATCCAAACTCAGGCCTTCACATTTGCAGGGTAAGCGCCTTAACCCTTGAGCCACTTCCCCAACTGCAATCACTCATACAGTTAAATCTATAAATCTTTTGTTTTGTGATATACACTTTGCCTTTCCAATATCACCGGGAAGCACCACACATTTTCCTTTCCTATGCTATAGTTTATCATGCAAAGGCTTTGATATCCATGTAGTTCATCTAGTCTGTGGCATGAGCACAGATCCAACTAATTTTTCCATGTAAGAGTGCACATTTTTCCCAGCCCAGTTGACATCTTGCTTCCTGACACCAAACTTGCTGCACAAGAAGTGTCTATATCCATGTGACACGAATACACAACCCAGCAAGTTAGGGGAGCAAAGTTTTTTTTTTTTTATCATGCTCACAGTTTCAGGTTACAGTCTACTACCACAGCAGGAGGAGCTGAGGGAACTGGCTATACCATGTCCACAGGAGACCTAAGAGACGGATATCATTTCTAGCTTGCCAGTTTACCAAAGACAACCAGTTCTCTCTCTATTTTATCCACCTGCCTGGGGATCCAGAGAATAGTACTCTAGCCCAAGTCTTCCCACATCAATTAAATAATCTCCTTCAGGCTGGCTGACAGGGCTGCCTTGATTAAACATCTTTTCCCAGCTCTCAAAAGTCAAGTTGCTACATCTTACTGATACGGCAATTCTGATGACCTAAGTTTGGTCCCCAGAGCACACAAGATCAAAGACAAGAAGCGACTACCAAAAATTGTCTCCTGACCTCCCCATGTGCACCATGGCATATGTGTATTCACACACATGCATACATACTGATGTGGACATACCTGTACACGTGCAGGCAAATGCCCACTCATAGATGCACACATATTCACTCACACGTGCAGACACACATACAGATATCACACACACACACACACACACACACACACATACACATAGACAGACACACACACACACACATACAGACACACATACACACACACACACACACAAAGTTTTCCTGCAGCTGCTCTGCATCTGTGCAGAGATTCTGGGCATCTCTATAATGCCAGGTCCTTACACCATAAATCCAACATAAAACCCCATTTCTGAAGACCTGACTCAACCTTTCTCTGCAAAAGTCATTATGAATTCATAGTTTTGTTGCTGGCACTCTTGATGGAGAATGCTATTTTGTTCTTTCTGCTTTGTGAAGCTTATGTTTCTGGGGTGAAAGTCAGCCACTGCCTATTTTTAGAAATTCTTGCATCTGATGGATAAGGGTCAAAGACCCAAATATAAGCCCACACAATTACAGACATTTGATCTTTGACAAAGGGGCCAAAAAAATCCAATGGAAAAAGAACAACATCTTCAACAAATGTTGCTGGCAAAACTGGATGTTCACATGTAGAAGAATAAAACTGGACCCGATACTTGTCACCATATACAAGACTTAATTCCAAATGGATCAAGGGCCTCAATATAAGGCCAGAAACTATAAAAATCTTAGTTGAAAGGGTAGAGAACTCCCTCGAGCTGATTGGGCTAGGCCAACAGTTCCTAAACAGAAATCCAATAACACAGTCACTACGACCAACACTCAACAGATGGGATCTTATGAAATTAAAGAGCTTCTGTTCAGATAGAGATTGTAGCTCGAGCTCAAAGGCAACCCACAGAATGGGAGAAAATCTTCACTAACACATATCTGATAGAAGCTCTACTTATCCAGAGTGCACAAAGAACTTAGAAAACTAAACACCAAGGAAATCAATGGCCCAATTAAAAAATGGCCCATGGAACTCAAAAGAAACTTTACCAGGGACAAAACTGAAATATCTAACAAATATCTTTAAAAATGCTCCTCATCTTTAGCCATCAGGGAAATGCAAATCAAAACCTCCCTGAGATATCATCTCACCCTGGTCAGTATGGCAAAAATCCACAATACAAACAAGACCAAATGCTGGAGAGGATATGGCGAGAGGGAACTCTCCTACATTGCTGGTGGGAATGCAAGCTCATACAACCACTCTGGGGAGCAGTCTGGCGATTCTTTAAAAAGTTAAAGATTGAAAAGCCATATGACCCTGCTATTCCACTTTGGGGAATAATCCCCCATAAAGCAAAAATTCATCTCGATGGCACAAGTGCGACTATGTTCATAGCAGCACTGTTTACAATAGCAAAGTCATGGACTCAACCCAAATGACCAAGAGTCGATGAGTGCATAAGGAAAATGTGGTAGATTTATACAATGGAATACTACTCAGCCATCAAAAATGATGAATTAATGAAATTTGCCAGGAAATGGATGGAATTAGAAACAATTATATTGAGTGAAGTATCACAGACACAGAAAATTAAGTGCCATATGTACTCCCTAATAGGTGGATCCTAGTACCAAACCCACATAGTGACATACTCAAAGATAAATCTCTGTAATACCTATAGTAATTGCAAAGATTATAAACAGGAGGAATGGGGAAGGAGGTCCCGCCAGAAATAAGGAGAGAGGGGATCATGCTACAGCCGAGAAAATAGGCCACCATCAAGTACTGCAAGTAAGTAGTGAGACATCTGGTTAAGTTCACTTGCAACTGGTCACTTGCAACTGAGGGGGTTTGATCTCACCAGTCAGGGAGGGCATAGAGTCTGGCAGATAGATGGTAACCATCCTGCAAATGGGAGACTGACACTCCCCCCGCCCACTGCAGTCTCCTACTCTTTTTCCATCTACCTTTGAATCTACTCTTCTAGTAAGACTCTATTTTAACAGCCTTTTATCTCTGGCTAGGAGGTGACATCCAATACCCATCAGGATGGAGCCGAGGGCAGTGCAGGAACAGCAAAACTGGAAAAAAAATCAACAAACCATAATTCAGAACATCAGAGACCCTACATTAATCACCTGGAACCAGGCCAGCCTAATCTCTCCCCATCCTAAAGCTCAGGGAAATTTACAGAAGAGGGGGCAGTAAGATTGTTAAGAGCCTAAAGATGGGGAAGAGTAACGATATACAAGATACTCCACACAAGTTATGGGCGAAGTAATTATAATAAGACTTTGCATGACCTGTGCAATGACCAACATATCATTGACCCCCAAAGTCTAGCATGGATCACAGGCACCTAGGATCCTTAGAGGCAAAGTATTAACAGCCACAATAGTGTTCCTATACTAAAGGGTAACACAAAAAAGGGCTTTAGACAATGCTACTGAGTCCTTACATCTCATCAGAGAGGAGGACCCAGAGGGAAGTTTGACATTCACACTAAATGATGCTCCAGGGATGGGGGGAGGGGCACTTAGAGAAAGGGAGGGGAATAAAGGAAGGGGAAAAGGGGGAGGAGCAAGATCAGGGGAGGGGTGGAGGGAGAGAAGGGACCTGGGTACCTATTAAGTTTGTATGAGTGGTAAAAAGAAAAAAAAAGAAAAAAGAAATTCTTGCATCTGGCCCTTTCAGAATCCCCCTCTTTGTTAACCCACTGGGTTTATCAGTGTAGGTAAACACTGTCATCTTATTGAAAACACTGGGTGATAATCACCATTCTTTGCTTTGTCTTGATCTGAACTTAAAAGCAACAGGTCATATTCCTTTGTCACAAAAGATATTTTTGTACAGACTTTGGAAATTCAAGTAAATTGCCTTCTGGTCCATTTACGTGTTTAATATCACAAGTAAGTATCAAAGTTTATCAAATGCTGTGTGTGCATTTGTGTGTGCATACATATCTGTATACATATATACATGTGTCAGGTATGTTTATACGTGTTCACATGTGTGTAGAGGTCATTAAGTCAACCTCAATTGTCATTTTTCAAGTATCTTATACCACAAGTAAGTATCAAAGTTTATGCTCCCTGTGTTTGTATTATGTGCATGTGTATATATGTATGTGTGTGCACATGTGTATAGAGGTCATAGGTTAACCTCAGGTTCATTTCTCAACTATCTTATACCAAAGTAAGTGTCAAAATTTATCAAATGCTCTGTGAATGCATGTGTTCATGCATGTGTATATGTACATATGTATGTGTTTGTGTGTATGTGTGTACATGTGTGTGGAAGTCACAGGTCAATATCGAGTATCATCCACTGTTCTCAAGGGCCATTCACTTTTTTTTCTTTTGAGAGAGGGTCTCAGTCACTAATCCAGCTAACCTGACTGGCCAGCAAGACCAGGAGGCCACAAGTCTTCACCTCTCCCCAATGCCAGGCTCGCAAGCCTGGGTTGCAGTGCCCAGCTTTTTTATCTGACTTCTTTTGGAAAAAAAAGAAAGTGGAGGTGTCTGTGGTTAACAGGAGTCTTTACTAGAACAGAGAGTTGTGAGGGACATGGCTTGGCCTAACTGCAGGAGAGCATCTAGACAGAAATGACCGCTTCAGGTAGGGAGAGGCAACCACCACGGCTGCAGGGAGGAGTGTTGGGGCCGGGGGAGTCTCTGCAGAAAATCCACGGGCCAAATGGAGATGTGACCTTCACAGCCTTTCCAGTGGGATGGGAAGTCTCCCATCACATGACGCAGGTTCGTGCCAGGGGTCAAGTCTACTGACCTGGGCAGTGAGGAAAGGAGGTTGTCAGAACTCTCGGAGGAGCAAGACTTGGTCCCTGTAAGACCCAGCTGCTGGGGCTTCAATCTAACAGGTCCTAGGGAATGACACAGGTCATGTTCATACAGTACTTTACAGACCCAGCCACCTCCCGATTCTCCCATGCTGTTTGATGTCTCCTCTTATAGGAGAGTCTTACTTTTCTCTTTTGCCCATTACCATAACTCCTGTACCGACAGATTCCCCAAGAGGTTGATTCCTTACATTCCCCAAATCAGCCTGAGGTATTGTGTGATATGATGTTGGATCCAGTTGGCCAATATTTCATATTGCACTGACATGGTTTATAAACAAATGTTTCCCCATACACTGAAGGCCCAAAGCAAATACCAAATTCATGTAGACACATGGGACTGTGCGGCTGACCATTCGGGAGGCATGGGAGAAGGAAAAGCATCAGAACACAGCCCCTCTCTCCACCTATCCTCCATGTCACATGCCCAGTTCCCCAGGCTACATCCTGGGAAATGGTATGTGGCGTTTTAAGGAGAGGTTGCTGGAAAAAGAATCACATCAGCCCTTGTTACAGAAAAACAGAATGGTTCTAGAATTTGTTCTAATATTCCAGATGTTTTTATTTCTTCTCATACAAACTTAACAGGTACACCGGTCCCCTCCCTCCCTCCACTTTCCCCGACCCCCCTGCCTCTTCCCTACCCTCCCCATCCCTCCCCATTCCCCAGTGCCTCCCCCCTTCCCAATCCCCGGAGCATCCTTTAAGGTGCATGCCAAACTCTCCTCTGGGTCCTCCTCTCCGATGAGGTGCAAGAACCCAGGGACATTTCCCAGAACTCTTTCCTTGAGCTTAGGAACATTACTGTGACTGTCAGTTCCTAGCCTCCAAGGATCCTAGTGCCTTTAGTCCATGCTAGACTTTGTGGAGTCAATAATGTGTTGGACATAGCGCAGGTCATGCAAAGTCTTATTATGATTGCTTTCGGCCCTAACTTGTGTGGAGTATCTTGCATATCATTACTCCTCCCATCCTTGCGCTCTTACACTCTTACCGCCCCCTCTTTCGCAAATTTCCCTGAGCTTCAGGGTGAGGAGAGATTAGGCTGGCCCAGTTCCAGGTGATTGATATAGACTCTCTGATGTTCTAAATTATGGTTTCTTTTTTTTTTTCAGGTTTGCTGCTCCTGCAGTGCCCATGGCTCCATCCTGATGGGTATTGGATGTCTCTCCCTGGCCAGAGATTAAAAACCTGTTAAATTATGGTCTTGTTATAAGAGTATATTCAAAGGTAGATGGAATAAAAGTAGGAGACCGTAGTGAGAGAGGGGTCAATCACCCATTTGCAAAATGGTTACTTTCTATCTGGCAGCCTATATGCCCTCCCCTTCTGCTGAGATCATACCCCATCAGTGGCAAATGATCAAGAAGGAAAGTCTGTGAACTTAACCAGATGTCTCATTACTTACTTGCAGTCCTTGATGATGGCCTATTTTCTCTGCTGTAACATGGTCCCCTCTTTCCTTGTTTCTGGTGGGGCCCTCCTTCCCCATCCTTCCTGTTTATAATCTTTACAATTACTGTAGGTATTACAGAGATTTGTCTTTGAGTGTCTCTAAGTGGGTTTGGTATTATGATCCACCTATTAGGGAGTACATATGGCACTTAATTTTCCATGTCTGGGATACTTCGCTCAATATAATTGTTTCTAATTCCATCCGTTTCTTGGCAAATTTCATTAATTCATCATTTTTGATGGCTGAGTAGTACTCCATTGTATAAATGTACCACATTTTCCTTATCTACTCATCAACTGTTGGACATTTGGGTTGATTCCATGGCTTTGCTATTGTAAACAGTGCTGTTATGAACATGGTTGTGCTTGTGCTATCGAGGTGAATTTTTGCTATATGGGAGGTTACTCCCAAAAGTGGAATAGCAGGGTCATATGGCATTTCAATCTTTAACTTCTTTAAAAATCACCAGATGGATCGCCAGAGTGGTTGTATGAGCCTGCATTCCCCCAGCAATGTAGGAGAGTTCCCCTCTCTCCACATTCTCTCCAGCATTTGGTATTGTTTGTATTGTTGATTTTTGCCATCCTGACAGGGATGAGATGAGATCTCAGGAAAGTTTTGATTTGCATTTCCCTGATAGCTAAGGATGTGGAACATTTTTAAAGATATTTCTTAGACATTTTAATTTCGTCTTTGGTAAAGTTTCTTTTAAGTTCCAAAGCCCATTTTTTAATTGGTCCATTTATTTCCTTGGTGTTTAGTTTTCTAAGTTCTTTGTACACTCTGGATAATAGAGCTCTATCATATATGTGGTTTGTGAAGATTTTCTCCCATTCTGTGGGTTGCCTTTGAGCTCAAGTTACAATCTCTTTATCTGAACAGAAGCTCTTTAATTTCACAAGATCCCAACTGTTGAGTGTTGGTTGTAGTGACTGTGCTATTGGACGTCCGTTTAAGAACTGTTGGCCTAGCCCAATCAGCTGGAGGGAGTTCCCTACCCTTTCAACTATGGTTTCTATAGTCTCTGGTCTTATATCAAGGTCCTTGATCCATTTGGAATTAAGTCTTGTACATGGTACCCCAGGCCAAATAATTCAGTTTAGTGAAATTGAGAGATCTTAAGAGTGAAAATGACAATGCCAAAGTCAAAGTGCAAATCCATGAGAAGCAACACTCAAGTAAACAAATTTCCCACTGAAGAAATTAATCCCATAATGTTAGATTCCAACAAGAACAAACCCGCAGAAAAAGGCCAAGAAAGCCTGACCCAGGATAACGACTTTCAAAATGTGATCATTACCATGTTCAATACTATGAAAGAGGAAATCTGGGAGGAATTACATAATCGAATCAATCGCTTTGAAGAGGAACACAACAGACATCTGGAGGAGTTGAGAAAAACAGTGCAAGAAACAAAAAGTGGCATAGAGCAGTTAAAACAAACTCAAGCAGAGTTTAAAACTGAGCTAAAAGACAAGTTATCTTCAACCCAGAACGCCACAGAGAGTCTTATCAACAGAACTAATGAAGCAGAAAACAGAATTTCAGACCTTGAAGATAAAGTGGGAGTACTAACCAGCTCAATGGAAGAGGTTGTTAAAGCCAAAAAGATACTTGAGAGAAATATCCAAGAGATATGGGACACCCTGAAGAAGCCTAACATGCGTATTCATGGAATACCGGAGCAAGAATATCAAAATACCACCCCTGAGGAAATTTTTCAAACGATCATCAAGGAAAACTTTCCTCATCTAAAAAAAGAGAGGCCCATTCATATACAAGAGGCATTCCGCACCCCAAACAGATACGACCAAACTAGAAGCACACCGCGGCAAATAATAGTTAAAACACTCCACATTCAAGATAAAGAACTGGTGCTGAGAGCTTCAAGGGAGAAAAAACAAGTCACTTTTAAAGGCAAACCTATTAAAATAACAAATGACTTCTCAGTCGAAACAGTAAAAGCAAGAAGAGCTTGGAGAGACATACTTCAAGTATTGAATGAGCAAAAATGTCAACCCAGGCTGATTTACCCTGCAAAACTATCAGTCATGATCGAGGGAGAAAGAAAAATTTTCCAGCACAAAGACAACTTTAAGGGATACATGGCCACCAAACCAGGCCTTCAAAAACTGCTAGAAATGATACTCAAGCGTGAAGAAAAAAACAGGCATATCCAGGAGAACAGAAGGCAAATATAACACCATTAAAAGCGAAGCAATATACTTATAAAAGCTACTAAACATAATAAATGTCTGGAATTAACAATAGTTTCTCCATTATAACACTAAATGTTAATGGACTTAATTCACCCATCAAGAGACACAGATTACAAACTTGGATTAAAAATCACAATCCATCAATCTGTTGCCTGCAGGAAACCCATCTCACCACAAAAGATAGGCACGCTCTAAAAATAAAAGGCTGGTCAACAATTCTACAAGCAAATGGAAGCAGAAAACAGGCAGGGGTAGCCATTATGCTATCAGACAAAGTGGATTTCAAACCAAAAAAAATTATAAGAGACACGGATGGATACTACATTTTAGTCACAGGTACAATTCACCAGGAAGATTTCACAATACTGAACATATATGCACCCAATACGGGCCCCTCCACATTCATTAAGAAAACCCTACAGCATCTAAAGCATGAAATCAACCCCCAAACGATAATTCTTGGGGACTTCAACACCGCCCTCTCTACATGGGATAGATCAACAGGTCAAAAGCTTAACAGAGACACTTTGGAACTTAATCAAACCCTGAAAGAAATGGACCTCACAGATCTCTATCGAACTTTTCACCCACGCACCAAAGAATACACATTTTTCTCAGCAGCACACGGAACTTTCTCCAAAATAGATCACATACTGGGCCACAAAATGAATCTAGATGTAGGGCGCCGCCCTACATGCATCCTCCATTACAAGATGGCGCCGACTCCGGCAGACTGCGCAGGCGCCGGGTAACTGACCATCCTTGGTTTCCCGCCTCTCCCTTTGATGTAGTATGGCCTGACGAGCAACAGCCAATCAGGTGCTGCCACGTCCAAGATGGGACAGAATCCCTATATAAGGGTGGCAGTTTAGGCAGTTGGGGTCTCCGCTTCTACTCTGAAAGCTTATGCTCTCCCTCTCAAGACGCATTAAAGCTTTACTGCAGAAGGATCCTGTGCGTGTGCCGCGTTGTTCTTGCTGGCGAGACGGTTGCGCGGGACATTTGGTGCCGAAACCCGGGAATTTGAGACCTTGTCATCGTCAGCACCACCGGAGACCCCTTGACTGCAAGGAGGATTCAGAACTGCAGGGTAAGTACACTTCAGAGAGGTATGCCTTTTCTGTCTTGAAGAAGTCCAGGATAGCATATCAGAAACTGAGCGTAGTGAGAGGTTAGGCGCGCACAAAAAAAAAAAAGAAACCCCTTCCCTAAAGACAAAAAGGGCCTTCCCGATGAAGTTAAGGACACGGGAATGTTTTTGCCAGACTACAGGGACCCCCCCCCCGCTACTACATCAAAGGGAGGGGCTAGTTTATACCCTATAAGTGAGCTTAAAGCTTTAAATCTAGATAGCTCCACTGACTCTGAGGAGTCAGGAGATGAGGTACTGAGTACCGAAGAGAAAGCTGCTAGGTATGAAGAAGAGAGATACCGACGATAAAGAATTAAATTGCTCAATAGGATCTTGCTTTTATACCATATGCTGGAATGCCACCACACATCCTCTACCCACATGCCCCGCTTTGTCCCTATACCCGTTGATGCCCCAGGATCCATAACCCTGTTTAGACACAAAAGAGATTTTGGGATCACCGCTGCTATTGTCAGCATCGTTGCCACCGTGGCCGTTACCGCTTCACTCACGGCCTTGGCCTTGGCGTTTTCCGGCCAGGTCCAAATGGCTAAGGTTGTTAATGAACTATCATCCTCGGTGTCCACAGCCATGGACAAACAAGTCTCGGCTAATACCCAAATACAGGGAGGGCTTATGCTGGTTAATCAGTGCATAGATCTGGCCCAAGAACAAATAGATATTCTATGGCAGCTGGCCCAGCTAGGATGCGAACAAAAGCTTCCAGGCCTATGCGTTACATCTGTTCAATATACGAACTTTACCCAGGCCGCTAACTTGTCAAAAAGCCTCTCTCAGTTTATATTACAGAATTGGACCGCCAACTTTGAACAGACCCTCCGAGAACTAAGAGTTGCCATCATTCAAGTCAATTCCACACGCCTTGATCTGTCCTTAACTGAAGGACTGTCTACATGGATCTCCTCAGCCTTCTCTTGCTTCAAAGAATGGGTGGGGGTGGGATTGTTTGGAACTGCTCTTTGTTGTGGACTAGTATTACTTCTTTGGCTGGTATGTAGGCTCAAGGCACGAACAAAGAGAGACAAGGTGGTTATTGCCCAAGCGCTTGTGGCCCTAGAACACGGGACCTCCACTGATATTTGGCTAACTATGCTCAAACAGTAGGCCGCCAGTCAGACAGTTCTTGCACACCCAGGGCATGGACCCATTGCACGAGGTAGAATGTCTGGCCAGAGCAGCCCATGAGGGATGTCGAGCAAAGCATCGCACAGAGGATTACATGCTCCTCTGGGAGGCATGTTGTCCAGCATGAGGGTTGCCTGCCCTAGTTTCCCTCTCCTGGAAAAACGGCAGAGGACAGGTCGAGAGCACTCCGGGTCATATTAAGACCTAGTAGCAGCGCTCGGACACAGTCTTAATGTTTGTAACAGGAGGCACAACCTCTGCCTCTATCCCTCATCACATGGGTGACCTACTCGCTTGGTTATAGTTGCTTGGCTATATCATTATATATAAAAAAAGGGGGAGATGTAGGGCGCCGCCCTACATGCATCCTCCATTACAAGATGGCGCCGACTCCGGCAGACTGCGCAGGCGCCGGGTAACTGACCATCCTTGGTTTCCCGCCTCTCCCTTTGATGTAGTATGGCCTGACGAGCAACAGCCAATCAGGTGCTGCCACGTCCAAGATGGGACAGAATCCCTATATAAGGGTGGCAGTTTAGGCAGTTGGGGTCTCCGCTTCTACTCTGAAAGCTTATGCTCTCCCTCTCAAGACGCATTAAAGCTTTACTGCAGAAGGATCCTGTGCGTGTGCCGCGTTGTTCTTGCTGGCGAGACGGTTGCGCGGGACATCTACACATATACAAGAAAGTTGAAATTCTAACCTGTGCCCTATCAGACCACCACGGCCTAAAGCTGGACATCCACAACACATCAAACAAGAGAAAATACACTAACTCCTGGAAACTTAACACTATGATGCTGAATGAGAACTGGATTCAGGAAGAAATTAAAAAGGAAATTCAAGATTTCCTGAAAGTGAATGATAACGAAAATACAACTTACCAAAATCTCTGGGACACAATGAAAGCTGTTCTAAGAGGTAAGTTCATAGCTCTTAATGCCCACGTCAAAAAAATGGAAACATCAGAAATAAACAACTTAACAATGCAGCTTAAAGCTTTAGAGAAACTAGAGCAATCTGATCCCAAAAACAGTAGAAGAGAAGAGATTAGCAAAATAAGGGGAGAAATATCTGAAATCGAGACTAAGAAAACGATAGAAAAAATCAACCAATCAAAAAGCTGGTTCTTTGAAAAAATCAACAAGATTGATACACCCCTAGCTAAACTAACCAAAAGCAAGAGAGAGAAACCCAAATTAACAAAATTAGAAATGAACATGGAGTTATCACTACTGATACCCAAGAAATCCAGAGAATTATAACATCATATTTCAAAAACTTATACTCTGTGAAGTTTGACAACACAAAAGAGATGGATGAATTTCTAAGTAAACACAACTTACCTAAATTGAATCAGGAAGTTGTGAATTATTTAAATAGTCCTATAACATATAAGGAAATTGAGGAAGTAATCTCGAATCTTCCCACCAAAAATGTCCTGGACCAGATGGATTCAGCACAGAGTTCTACCAGACATTTAAGGAGTTAATAACACCAATACTCCTTAAACTGTTCCATCAAATAGCAAAGGAAGGAACACTACCAAATTCCTTCTATGAAGCTAATATCGTTTTAATCCCAAAACCTAATAAAGATTCACTTAAAAAAGAAAACTATAGGCCGATCTCCCTGATGAACACAGACGCAAAGATTCTCAACAAAGTCTTAGCAAATCGGATTCAAAAACATATTAAAAAGGTCATTCATGGGGACCAAGTAGGCTTCATCCCCGGCACACAAGGTTGGTTCAACATACGCAAATCAATAAATGTAATTCATCATGTAAACCAGTCCAAAGTCCAAGACCACATGATACTCTCGATAGATGCAGAAAAAGCTTTTGACAAGATCCAACAGCCTTTTATGATCAAAACGCTAGAGACAGTAGGAATGGAAGGAACCTTTATCAATATAATAAAAGCTGTATACAACAAGCCCACAGCAAGGATTATGCTCAATGGGGAACAATTGGAAGCATTCCCACTTCGATCAGGAACTAGACAAGGCTGTCCACTCTCACCACTTCTATTCAATATTGTACTTGAAGTCTTAGCTGAAGCCATAAGACAAGAAAGGGACATAAGAGGGATTCAAATCAGCAAGGAAGAAGTCAAGCTATCCCTATTTGCAGATGACATGATCTTATACCTGAGTGATCCCAAAAACTCCACCAGGAAGCTCCTGGAACTAATTGAGAAGTTCAGCAGGGTGGCAGGATACAAAATAAATGTGCAAAAATCAGAGGCCTTCCTATATGCCCAGAATGAAAGAAGTGAAAAAGCCTTGAGAGAAACAATACCATTTACTATAGCCCCTAAAAAAATGAAATACCTTGGTATAAACCTAACTAAGGAGGTAAAAGACCTTCACAATGAAAACTTTAAAATCCTAAAGAAAGAAATTGCAGAAGACACCAGAAGGTGGAAAGACCTCCCTTGTTCCTGGATTTGCAGAATCAACATTGTAAAAATGACCATCCTACCAAAGGCAATATACAGATTCAATGCTATACCAATCAAAATCCCAAAGCAATTCTTCAAAGAAGTTGACCAAACAATCTCAAAGTTCATATGGAGGTACAAAAGACCCAGGATAGCAAAAACAATCCTGAGTAACAAAAACACAGCTGGAGGTATTACCATACCAAACCTAAGTCTATACTACAAATCCATAGTTATAAAGACAGCCTGGTACTGGCTCCAAAATAGACACACAGATCAATGGATAAGGATTGAAGACCCAGATATAAGCCCACAAAGTTACAGCCATTTGGTCTTTGACAAAGGGGCCCAAAGAATCCAATGGAAAAAGAACAGCATCTTCAACAAATGGTGCTCGCAAAACTGGATCTCCACATGCAGAAGATTAAAGCTGGACCCGTACTTGTCACCATGTACAAGACTTAATTCCAAATGGATCAAGGACCTTGATATCAGGCCAGAGACTTTAAAAACCATAGTTGAAAGGATAGGGAACTCCCTCGAGCTGATTGGGCTAGGCCAACACTTCCTAAACAGACATCCAATGGCACAATCACTGCTACCAACTCTCAACAGTTGGGATCTTGTGAAATTAAAGAGCTTCTGTTCAGATAAAGAGATTGTCACACGAGCTCAAAGGCAACCCACAGAATGGGAGAAAATCTTCACTAACCACATATCTGACAGAGCTCTACTGTCCAGAGTGCACAAAGAACTTAGAAAATTAAACTCCAAGGAAAACACTGGCCCAATTAAAAAATGGGCCCTGGAACTTCAAAGAAACTTTACCAGGGATGAAATTAAAATGTCTAACAATTATCTTAAAAAATGCTCCACTTCCTTCGCCATCAGGGAAATGCAAATCAAAACTTCCCTGAGATATCATCTCACCCCGGTCAGGATGGCAAAAATCCACAATACAAACAACGACAAATGCTGGAGAGGATGTGGAGAGAGGGGAACTCTCCTACATTGTTGGTGGGAATGCAGGCTCATACAGCCACTCTGGCGAGCTGTCTGGAGATTCTTAAAGAAATTAAAGATTGAAATGCCATATGACCCTGCTATCCCACTTTTGGGAATAACCCCCCATGCAGCAGAGGTTCGCCTTGATAGCACAAGCTCGAACATGTTCATAGCAGCACTGTTTACAATAGCAAAGTCATGGAATCAACCTAAATGTCCAACAGTTGACGAGTGGATAAGGAAACAGTGGTACATCTATACAATGGAGTACTACTCAGCCATCAAAAATGATGAATTACTGGAATTTGCTGGGAAATGGATGTCATTAGAAAGAATTATATTAAGTGAAGTATCCCAAACCCAGAAAATTAAGCGCTGTATGTACTCCCTTATAGGTGGCTCCTAGTACCAAACTCACCCAGCCCACATTGAGACACTCAAAAGTAAACCTATGAAACACAGTAATTGCAAGGATTATGAACAAGAGAGATGGGTTAGGAGGGCCACACCAGAAACAAGGAGAGAGGAGACCATGTTACAGCAGAGAAAATAGGCCTCCATCAAGGTCTGCAAGTAAGTAATGAGAAACCTGGTTAAGTTCACAGACGTTCTTTCCTGATCTCACCAGAAGGGGAGGGCATATAGTCTAGCAGATAAAAAGTAATCATTTTGCAAATGGGTGATGGACCCCTCCCTCAGGGAGGTTTCCTACTCTTATTACATCTACCCTTGAATGTGCTATTACAACAAGACTCCAGTTTAACAGCTTTTTGTCTCTGGCCAGGGGGGTGACATACAGTGCCCAGCAGAATGGAGTGAAGGGAATTGCAGGAGCAGCAAAACTGCAAAAGAAAATCAACAAACCACAATCCAGAACTTCAGAGACTATATCAATCACATAGAACTAGGACAGCCTAATCTCTCCCCATCCTGGAGCTCAGGGACATTTGCGGAAGAGGGGGCGGTAAGATTGTAAGAGCAAAAGGATGGGAGGAGCAACGATTTGCAAGATTCTCAGCAATAGTTGGGGCCAAAGCAATCGTAATGGGACTTTGCATGCCCTGCGCAATGTCCAGCGCACTGTTGCCCTCATTAAGTCTAGCATCTGTTAAGGGCACCGAGACCCCTGGAGGCAAGGGATTGACAGCCATAGTAGTGATCTTATGCTTAAGGGGAACAAGAGAAAGGGCTTATGGAAATGCCACTGGGTCCTTATATGTCATCGGAGAGGAGGACCCAATGGAGAGTTAGGCGTATACAATAAAGGACTCTCTGGGAATTGGGGGGGAGGCACTGGGGGAAGGGGAGGGGGAGGAGGGGGGAGGGAGGGAACTGGTAAAAAATTTTAAAATGTATAATTAAATTTTTAATAAAAAAAAATACAAAAAAAAATACAAAAAAAAAAAAAAGTCTTGTACATGGTGACAAGTACGGGTCCAGTTTTAATCTTCTGCATGTGGACATCCAGTTTTGCCAGCACCATTTCTTGAAGATGCTATTCTTTTTCCATTGGATTTTTTGGGCCCCTTGGTCAAAGATCAAATGGCTGTAGTTGTATGGGCTTATATCTGGGTCTTCAACCCTTATCCATTGATCCGTGTGTCTATTTTGGAGCCAATACCAGACTCTTTTAATACATATGGATTGGTAGTATAGACTAAGGTTTGGTATGGTGATACCTCTAGCTGTGTTTTTGTTACTCAGGATTGTTTTTGCTATCCTGGGTCTTTTGTGCCTCCATATGAATTTTGAGATTGTTTAGTCAACTTCTTTAAAGAATTGCTTTGGGATTTTTAATTAGTATAGCATTGAATCTGTATATTGCCTTTAGTAGGATGGTCATTTTTATGATGTTGATTCTGCCATTCCAGGAACATGGGAGGTCTTTCCACCTTCTGGTGTCTTCTGCAATCTCTTTCTTTCAGGTTTTAAAGTTCTCATTATAAAGGTCTCTTACTTCCTTCGTTAGGTTTATATCAAGGTATTTCATTTCTTTAGGGGCTATAGTAAATGAGATTGTTTCTCTCAGGGCTTTTTCACTTCTTTCATTCTGGGCATATAGGAAGGCCACTGATTTTTGCACATTTATTTTGTATCCTGCCACCCTGCTGAACTTCTGTACTAGTTCCAGAAGCTTCCTGGTTGAGTTTTTGGGATCCCTCAGGTATAAGATCATGTCATCTGAAAATAGAGATAACTTGACTTCTTCCTTGCTGATTTGAATCCCTTTTATGTCCCTTACTTGTCTTATGGCTTCAGCTAAGACTTCAAGTACAATATTGAATAGAAGTGGTGAGAGTGGACAGCCTTGTCTAGTTCCTGATCAAAGTAGGAATGCTTCAAGTTTTTTCCCTATTGAGTATAATCCTTGCTTTTGACTTGTTGTATACAGCTTTTATTATATTGATAAAGGTTCCTTCCATTCCAATCTTCTCTAGGATTTTGATCATTAAGGGCTGTTGGATCTTGTCAAAAGCTTTTTCTGCATCTATTGAGAGAATCATGTGGTCTTCAACTTTGGACTGGTTTATATGGTGAATTACATTTATTGATTTGCGTATGTTGAACCAACCTTGTGTGCCTGGAATAAAGCCTACTTGATCCCCATGGATGATCTTTTTGAATCTGATTTGCTAAGACTTTGTTGAGAATCTGCATCTGTGTTCATCAGAGGGATTGGCCTGTAGTTTTCTTTTTTAAGTGTATCTTTGTCAGGTTTTGGGATTAAGATGATATTAGCTTCATAGAAGGAATTTGGTAGTGTTCCTTCCTTTGCTACTTGATGGAACAGTTTAAGGAGTATTGGTATTATTAGCTCCTTAAATGTCTGGTAGAACTCTGTGCTGAATGCATCTGGTCCAGGACATTTTTTGGTGGGAAGATTCGAGATTACTTTCTCGATTTCCTCATATGCTATAGGACTATTTAAATAATTCACAACTTCTGATTCAATTTAGGTAAGTTGTGCTTACTCAGGAATTCATCCATCTCTTTTGTGTTGTCAAATTTCACAGAGTTTTTGAAATATGACGTTATAATTCTCTGGATTTCTTGGGTATCAGTAGTGATGCCTCCATTTTCATTTCTAATTTTGTTAATTTGGGCTTTCTCTCTCTTGCTTTTGGTTAATTTAGCTAGGTGTGTATCAATCTTATTGATTTTTTTTTAAAAAAACAGCGTTTTGACTGGTCGATTTTCTGTATCGTTTTTCTAATCTCGATTCGGATATTTCTCCTCTTATTTTACTAATCTCCTCCCTTCTACTGCTTTTGGGATCAGATTGCTCTAATGTCTCTAAAGCTTTAAACTCCATTGTTAAGTTATTTATTTCTGATGTTTCCATTTTTTTGATGTAGGCATTAAGAGGTATGAACTTACCTCCTAGGACAGCTTTCATTGTGTCCCAGAGATTTTGGTAAGTTGTATTTTCATTATTGTTCACTTTCAGGAAATCTTGAAGTTCCTTTGTATTTTCTTCCTGAATCCAATTCTCATTCAGCATCATAGCGTTAAGTTTCCAGGAGTAGTGTATTTTCTGTTGCTTGTTGTGTTGTGGATCTCCAGCTTTAGGCTGTGGTGGTCTGATAAGGTACAGTCTAGAATTTCAGCTTTCTTGTGTGTGTGGAGATTTGTTTTGTGGCCCAATATATGATCTATTTTGAAGAAAGTTCCGTGTGCTGCTAAGAAAAATGTGTATTCTTTGGTGCGTGGATGAAAAGTTCGATAGAGATCTATAAGGTCCATTTCAGTAAGGGTTTGGTTAAGCACCAAAGTGTCTCTGTTAAGTTTTTTACCTGTTGATCTATCCCATGTTGAGAGGGCAGTGTTGAAATCCCCAAGAATTATCGTTTTGTGATTGATTTCTCGCTTTAGACGTTGTAGGGTTTGCTTAATGAATGTGGAGGGGCCCGTACTGGGTGCATATATGTTCAGTATTGTGAAGTCTTCCTGGTGAATTGTACCTGGGACTAAAATGTAGTATCCATCTGTGTCTCTTATGATTTTTTTTGGTTTGAAGTCCACTTTGTCCAATAGCATAATGGCTACCTCTGCCTGTTTTCTGGTTCCATTAGCTTGCAGAATTTTTGACCTAGCCTTTTATTTTTAGGATGTGCCTATCTTTTGTGGTGAGATCAGTTTTCTGAAGGCAGCAGATTGATTGATTGTGATTTTTAATCCAAGTTTGCAATCTGTGTCTCTTGATCGATGAGTTAATTCCAGTAACATTTAATGTTATAATGGAGAAACTATTTTTAATTCTGGACATTTATTATGTTTAGTGGCTTTTGTAAGTGTATTGTTTCACTTTAAGGTTTTGGTGGTATTATACTTCCCTTCTGTTCTCCTGGATTATGCCTGTTTTTTTTCTTCTTCTAGCATTTTTCGAAGGCCTGGTTTGGTGGACATGTATCCCTTCAAGTTGTCTTCATGCTGGAAAATTTTTCTTTCTCCCTCGATCATGATGGATAGTTTTGCGGGGTATATTAGCCTGGGTTGACATTTTTGCTCATTCAATACTTAAAGTATATCTCTCCAAGCTCTTCTTGCTTTTACTGTTTCCATTGAGAAGTCGTTTGTGATTTTAATAGGTTTACCTTTAAAGGTGACTTTTTTTTTCCCTTGAAGCTCTCAGTACCATTTCTTTATCTTGAATATAGAGTGTTTTAACTATTATTTGCTGTGACAATTTTCTATTTTGGTCATATCTGTTTGGGGTGCAGAATGCCTCTTGTATATGGATGGGCCTCTCTTTTTTTAGATGAGGAAAGTTTTCCTTGATGATAGTTTGAAAAATTTCCTCAGGGGTGGTATTTTGAGATTCTTGCTCTGGTATTCCATGAATACTCATGTTAGGCTTCTTCAGGGTGTCCCATAACTCTTGAATATTTCTCTCGAGTACCTTTTTGGCTTTAACAACCTCTTCCATTGAGCTGGTTAATACTCCCACTTTGTCTTCAAGATCTGAATTCTATTTTCTGCTTTGTTAGTTCTGCTGATAAGACTCTCTGTTGAGTTCTGGGTTGAAGATAACTTGTCTTTTAGTTCAATTTTAAACTCTGCTTGAGTCTGTTTTTACTGCTCTATGCCTGTTTTTGTTTCTTGAACTGTTTTTCTCAACTCCTCCAAGTGTCTGTTGTGTTCTTCTTCAAAGTGATTGATGCGGTTATTTAATTCCTCCCGGATTTCCTCTTTCATAGTATTGAACATGGTAATGATCATGTTTTGAAAGTTGTTATCCTGGGTCAGGCTTTCTTGGCTATTTTCCATGGGTTTGTTCTGGTTAGAGTCTATCATTATGGGATTAATTCCTTCAGTGGGAGATTTGTTTTCTTGGGTGTTGTTTCTCATGGATTTACACTTTGACTTGAGCATTGTCGTTTTAACTCTTAAGACCTTCTTTCAATTTCTGTGCATTTTTCACTGAACTGAATTATTTGGCCTGGAGCAGCTCCTGTCCAGCTGGCTGGTGGGAGGAGCTGGGACCAGTGGGCTGCCTGGGGCTTGGGGTTGGGCAGGGGAAGCTTACTTAGGTCGCCGTGAGTCCCAGCTGGACTGCAAGCATCCCAGGTGGAAAGGGTCCAGATGTTTTAATAAAAATTCAGGGTATGTTCATTCATGCCGTGACATGTGCAGTTCATCGTGTCAGGAAGAGGTCCGTCATGGCAGAGGGTGGTGATGGCTCAGAAAGCAGAGTGTTTGTCTCAAAAGCATACGGAGTGTGCTCCCCATGTCAGGATCAGCACACAGTGCTACATCCCTTGTACTGGAAAGGCAGACGCAGGTGGATCTCTGGGGCTCTCAGGACAGCCAGTCTGACCTATGTGGTAAGTTCCAGGTCAGTGAGAGACCCTGTCCACACAAAAATATGGAAACCACCTGCGGCAAGACACCTCAGGCTGCCCTCTGTCTTCATCATGCACAGGTACCAGCATACACATGTGCCAGTGAACACAAGTGCATACTAGCACTCAAAGAATACAGACACACACACATGCACACAAACAAGCACACGCACACACATGTGCGCACATGCATGTGCATGCACGCACACACACACACACACACACACACACACACACACACACACACACTAAAAGAATTGGACACGAGGCCTGCAAGGACTCTGCCCCACAGCCTTCCTTATCCACATGAAGCTTGAAGGGTTCCATCTGTCTCTGAGAATCAAAGCATCATCAGACACTCAAACAACAGATGCTGAAGTCCAGAGACTCTCCAGGAATCCTCCGTCTAGCCTTCCGTCCTAGACTGGGGCTGCTGGGATAGTCAGTTTCTGGACTGAGCAGCTACTAGCAATCATTGTTGAACTACCAGACTGTATCTCATAAACCAATCCAGTAAATTTCCTTTTTATATGTTCATTCTGTTGGTTCTGTGACTGTAGGGAAACTAAACACAGGCAGGAATGGAGATGGGGCACAGCTGAGGCCCATGTTAGAGCAACGGAGATTAAGATACAGAGGGAGGGCTGGGGAGAGGACGTAGTGATAAAAATCCTTGCTGTACAAACAAAAGAATCAGAGACTGGGTGGCAGAAGGTAGAGCCTGGGAATTCCTAAAGCCAGCTGTCTAGCCAGACGAGCAGAAGTAGTGAACCCTGGGTTTAACGAGAGTCCCAGGCTCACAACAGTAAGGGAAACAATGTATCAGGGATTATTTCCAATACCAACCCTGGACCGCCACATGCACTGGAATTCCAGTGCATGTCCATCCTCACTAACAAGCAAGCATGGTACACTCATGCCCACACCCTATATGCACATGGGGAAATATACAGATGGGGAACTAGGGAAATGGCTCAGTGAGTAAGATTGTTTGGTGTGCAAGCATGAAGTCCTGGAGTTGAATCCCCAGCACCTGCATGAAAAGGCAAAGCAAAGCTTCGTGTACTTATTATAACTCTAACAGTGGGCAGCCATGACAGGTGGAGTCCAAGAGCTCACCAATCAGTCAGTCCAGCCAAAATGACAAGGATCCCTGAGAGACTCTGTTGCAAGGCAGAAAGATGGAGGAAGACTTCCAATTTGTTCCTTTAGCCTCAACATGTGCACACAAGGGTGCATATATCTGCACTCTCACATATATGCAACACACAGTGCACAATATCGCACTCATATACACATACCACCTGCATATTTCATACTTACAGCACATAAAATATATACCTCATGTACACACACAGCACACACATAAATACACAGGTACACAAATGCAGATGGATCTAGAAGGAACAGAGAGGGGAAAAAAAATCAAACCAAGCTTCTGATTTCCAGATGAGAAGATGGGTGTTCTCTCAGTGAATATGGGAAACAGAACATGATCTGACAGGAAATCGTCTAATTAAGCTCTTTAAAATAATGGTTACAGAGAAGATTACACACTGTTAACCACAACAACACAAACAGCAACAGCATGAGCTAGAGTTCGGAGAGGGTGAAACCACAAGACCTTTCGAGAAGGCAACATGAGGAGAGTGCAGGCTGGGGCTCAGGCATCATCCAGTCCCCACATGTACAGAGCTTGGGTTCAGGGGCCCGGTCCCCATGCACAGGGGTCTGGCCTGATCCAGAAACCTAGAGTAAATGCTTGGGACCATTCACAGGACAGACGAGGCTCCTGGTCCAGAACCCTTCTGCCAGCTCCCAGGGCAGGACACCTTTACTAGCGCATGTGTTCCTTAACTGCTTAGGTTCCTCTTCTCTCCTGGCTTCAGGGCCTCATTGATTCTGCTGGATTCCGGTTCTTATTCCTCTTTGCTGCTGGACCTGTGGCTATTTGCCCTCTTCGGTGGACGCTCCTTAGAGGGAGAGGCCAATGCTTTTTCACCATGGCTCTCTTTCTCCATCTATTTCTGTCACCCTCTCTCTCTCTTTGCCTCTTGCTTTGCCTTCCTGTGTGTATGTGCGTGTATGTGCATATGAGATTGTGTGTGCATGTGTATGTGTGCGTGTATGAATGGGTGTGTGGGGGAGTGTGTATGCATGTGGGTGTGTGCACAAGTGTGTGTGTATAAAATAGAAGTCGGCCTCAGGTATTGTTTCTTAGGCTCCATCTATCTTGTTTTTCTAAGACGGGTTTTCTCACTGGCCTGGAACTCACAAGTCAAGCTAAACTGGCCAACGAGCCCCAGGGATCCTCCTGTCTCTGCCTTCTTGCTTGGATTGAGAGGCTGGAATAAAAGTCCTTGTGCTGCACACTAGGCACTTTGCCCAGCCTCCGTCTAATTCAGTCTCTACAATCTCACTTCTCCCCTCCTAAAGCACCCCAAAGAATCTCTCGTCCTCTCCCCTGGGGGCAATCATGATTGTGTGGGCCACAATGGACTTTGCATTTGAAGGCACACGTGCACATATGCACACTCACACACAGATACACATTTGTACACAAATGCATCCACATATACACATACACATATACAAGCACGCACACCTGAAAACACACATACATGTGTAACACTTTCACACATGCACACTTACACATATGCATATTCACATGAACACATACAAGCTCATGCTTGTACATATACATATGCACACATATATAAACATATGCATATGTACATGCATGCATGAGCATACATACACATGCACACTTGCACTTTTATATGCAAAATGCTCATACACATACATATATGTATTCATGCACAGTTACACACACACATACATATAAATAAACAAATGCACATATATGGTGACTATATACTCACTTAACTTTGTAAAGATAATCATAAAGATGAGACCTACAGGATTATATTTGTATTCTGAGCATCCAGCATCTACCTAAGAAGTTCATAACCAAAGTTTGCTGAATGAGTGCCTAGCAAATATGTCCTCCAGAAAAGACAGCAATGAATATGAGACCAGTAGGCATTCCTGAAGCAAGTGGAATATTAAGTGCCCTGCAGTAAAGACAATTATAGGAGCCACAAAATGCAAACCAGGGCTCCACAGGTTGCCAGTCACACTGAGTGTTTGCCACCAGGAGTGTGTGGGAGGAGGAGCCAGAGAACACAGTGCCAGCTTCAGAGTACGTGAAGTATGGCTCTCACAAAAAGTATGTCAGCTCACTTAAAGAAGTTCAGCCAGCTTCCACGCCTCTGAGATGGAGATGGATGGAGCCAGTCCCACCATCCATCCTCGCTGGTGAACTGCACCCGTGTCAGGAAAGGGCTGGGGGACCTGGAAGCTTGCTCGCTCCGGTGAGCGAGTGGCCTCCCTGCTGCATGAGATTCTTGTGAAAGCAGTGCAGAGCTGCCTCCTGCATCTAGGAGATGTTCATGCTGGCCCCAGGCACCCCCACACAGGGAAAGCCCAGCACTGTGGCCATGCTCCTGAGATCCATTCCCTGAAGGTGTGAAGAGAAAATGTTCACAACACCACTTGGACTTGGAGCCTGAAAAGTTGGACCCGTGAGAACATGTGGGTCAATATGACGAGTTTGCGGATCTCTTTCCAAAGACCATCACCAGATGCCCACGCAGAGAGCCAGGACGCTCAGGGCATTCCTGCAGGAAGCGAGCCAGCTGTGCTGTGCTACTCCTTGTAGGCGCTTACCTAAGAGACAGAGCCCCAAACAAAGCAAAGTACAGCCTTGTACACCCCTCCCTGGTTCCTCTCGCTTCTTTGTCTCCATACTTGCCACCTCGCTTCCATTAAATTACAAGGTCGAGGTCAGTAATGTGCATGTGCAGACACTGACTGTTGTATTCCAAGTCACATCCCTGCTGTAGCTTAGAAGATCTTTGCCACACTACAGACACTGGCCATTTGATTTCCAAGCCAGTTGCCACAGAATGACACTAATGATCAATAATGCATATTTCAGCACTTGCTGCAGACACCTGGCAATCCAAATTCTGTCTCTGGAACCCACAAGGTGGAATGAGAAACTGACTCCTTTAAACTGTCCTCTGATCTCTACATGTGTCAAGCTGAAGTTATCTGTTCACTCTCACACACACACAAACACACTCACAGATACACATACACACATTCACACATACATACATTCACACGCACATTCATGCATGCACATTCACACATACACACATTCACACATACACATTCATAAGACAAATTCACAAACACAGAGACACACATTCTCTCTCATACACACACATGCAATAAGAAATTTAAAACAAGAAGAATAATATACATTTTAAATTTATTGGGAGGGGACTGGAGAGATGGCTCAAGGGTCAAGACTGTCTCACAAGCAGAAGAACCTGAGTTTGAATTTTTTTACTAGATACCAGGTAAAAACACCAGGCAGAAGTGGTGTTGGCCTGCACTTCGGGCAAAGCTTGGGGGGAAGAAAAAGGGCAAAGCAATAAGGAGGTGGATCAATCTTGATGTCACTTTTGGACTTCCACAGCCATACGTAGTGCCCTCTGATACACTCACTCACACACACACACACACACACACACACACACACACACACACACACAAGCACATGCACATACACATGGATAAATAAAATAATAAAACTACTGGGCGTACATTCCAAACATCTCATCATCAAAACTGAAAATTGGGGTGATAAATGTGGTGGTTTCCTTGATTCAACCATTCTATATTATAGACAAATATAAAATATTATATGTATCCCATAAGCATGCATGATTATTATCTTGGATTGATACATCCAATTTTAAATTAAAATAATATAAGAGAGACACCGGGAGGGAGTTGTCTCCTCTCTGTTGTGTCTGCTTCCCTTTGCAGGATGCCACACCTTCTCCCCAAGGTCTGATGTTCTCCCTCAGTCTTACCTGTCCTATCTCCAGGGCACTAGCTAAAGGTCAGTTACAGAAGACAGTGCTGGTCCAATGTCATCTCTTTTGCACTGGTTTGTATCCTAAACTTTATCTCAGGTGACAATAAATCTATGGCCCTCTGTCCAGCAAAGGGGACACACAGGAAGGAACAGAGTCACAAGATGTTCAGATCTGCTCTGCCTATGGCCAATACTGGCCCCCGCTCAGGCAGTAGAAAACAATTCAGTCTCCCTCTCATCCATCAGAGTCCCTGACAGCCTCAAAATGATCGCTCAGAACATCAGGAGTTATTATAAACAGAGGCGGAGGCTAGGTGCTAACTCTACATCAATGTCTGGAAGTTGCTCTTTAGGGACAAGCTACAATATGAAGCTTCAATCATCTCTCTTTCTTTACTCCTCCCGAAGGGAAAACCAAACAGCTCTGACCAACGACATTGAGGAATGCAGTTCACCGTGCTTCCCCTGGCCTCGGTCCTTCGCAGGACGCCGTCTCTCTCTAATTTACAGCATTCATTACACAGCCTGCCCAAACTGGCTTCCTGTGTGTGCCAAGCTGACCCCCAAACCCTCTTGGTTTTCAATCTGGTAAGAAACATGGAATTAATTAAATCCCAGCTCTGAAGTCCTGAGCCTGAGGTCAAGGGTCACATCCTCAGTGAGAACCTCATGCACAAGCCTCAAAAAAAAAAACAAAAACAAAAACTAATGCAGGGTCAGTGGAAGAGATCAGCACTCAGCTGCCTTTCATTTGTAAGTGTGTGCACGAACACATCTGTGTGTGTGTGTGTGTGTGTGAAGGTACATGTGTGTACATGCATATGGAGACCACAGATCAATATGGGGGCAGTCTTCAGACATTGCTTTCCACCTCAACTTTTTAAGGCAGATCCCTCCTGGAACCTGGAACTCATCAAAATGGCAAGACTGGCTAACCAGAAAGTCACAGGACTTGGATTATAGATACATGACCCAATTTTTATATGGGTGCTGGGGATCTGAGCTCAGATTTTCATGTTGCCCTGCAAACACTTTACCTATGTGTTATAGTTAGATAGAGGTGTCATCTTGACAATGAAGGATGAGGCTTTGGGCATGTCCGTGAAGAACTGTTAGTTAAGGTAAACCTTAAGCAAGCCCATGGGAGATTTTCTAATTGATGTGGGGAGACCCAGCGTAGGCAAGTGGACAAAATGGAGACAGCTGAATCAGTAGTTGGACATATTTTGGCATGATTGGCATGCAAGCTCTCTAGCAAAAGAAAAAAAGTGTGTCCCTCTCTCAACTCTTCTTGTGGATGTATTATGGCCAAGTCTCCTGATGTGAACACTTCTGCCAAGCCGGACTATCAACTGTGACCAGAATCATAAGCCTAAAGTCCTTATTCTTCCAAATTGTTCGGTCTTGTGTTTACCTTCAGCAGAGAGAGAGAGAAACTGGAACAAGTGCTGACCCACCTCCTTACCCCTCTGCTCACTGTCTGCTAGTGAAAAAGGCTGCCTGCTCTCCTGGGTTCAGAATGCATGAAGGCTCATTGGCTGGTCCAATGGGTGAGGGAACCAGCAACTGAGTAGCTGGTTCCACAGCAGGCTGCTAAGGAAAGAAACTGGATACCCCAGGGTTCCCGTCCTTCCACCACCCCACTTTCCTCACTGAACATTCCAGAAAGCACAGGAAATAGAGAGACATGAGAAGTTGCACTTGCCTGCTTTTATTCTGGGATTTTGAAAATGAGTGGTCCGAACAGAAAGCCAAGACATTGGTGGCATGGGAGGTCAAGCAAGTGAAGTCCAGACTCCTGGCAGCCAGAATGGTTTAGGCTTTGCTATGACTGCCTTTCTCATTTCACAATTCAGGAACAGGGAAATGGATCAGCGGGACTGGAAGCTACTGGGGGTAACTGGTCTGAGAGGCTGCCAGTCTGCCTAAAGGGCAAGAGGGCGTTAAACAGATCCACCTGGATTTCAAGGAGCTGGCACTGGGCCCACATCTGGAACTAGAGATGATTATGGCTCAAACGTGATGGGCCCCCACAGGGTCGTGGGTTTCAACACTTGATCCACAGCTGACAGTGCTGTTTTAGAAGGTTCTAGACCCTTTAGGAGGTGGAGCCCCAGTGGAAGACATGGATCACTAAAGACGGGTCTTGGGGTTGTAAGGCACAGCCTACTCCTGTTCACCCTCTGCTTCCTGACTGTGGATGCAACATGAACAGCTGACCTTCCACTCCAGCACCGTGCCATGATGGACAATAAATCATCACAAACATTTCCTTCCTTAAGTTGCTTCTTGTCAGGGGTTTTGTCATAGCAAGGAAAGTAGCTAATAAAGAAAGTGGCAGCCATGTTGTAATGAAGATGACAATACTAGCACCAAGTATCAGCATCTATCATGGTTCAGACTGGTCAACTTGCCTCATTTAGCTATAACTTCTGTGTGACCAATTCTCGGTTTATCTAGCCAGAAAAGTAGGACCCCCCCCACAAAGGAATGAATTAGATATAGTATCAACATAGCAACAAGAGACAGAGATGGCCCTAAGACCCAGCCTTCTGGCATTTGCTGTGTGACATGGGTGTGTGACTCCCTGGAGGAGATGAAGATATGTTTCTTCACCCCAGACAGGACACTGGTGACGGACCAAAGAAATGATTCTACCAAAGCCTAGATTAGCAAGCCCCTGAGTTTCTTGGGGATGCCTGTAGAATAGGACAGCAGAATCACCCAAAAGTCCTCCCCACCATGAAGGCTTGCATCCTCCAGACTACCCACAGGACTTGCAGGCAGCTTCACTAGTCAAAGATTCTGCTCTCCACAGCAATGACAACTGTTAATATAACTGCAAGGAGAGACCTTGTGTATCTGTAAGTTTCAGGAACTTCCTGAGATCTGTAAGTTCCTTATACCTTGGGCCTTGTAAGTTTTGTTCACTTCCAAAGTTGTAAGGAATCTCTCTTCAGGAAGATTTGTGTGTGTGTGTGTGTGTGTGTGTGTGTGTGTGTGTGTGACTGTGTGTATGTCTGTATGTCTGTGTATGTGTAGAAGGAATAGACCAGGCAGGCCTGTATTAAGGTCTCTGATCAACCATCACTTACAATATCTCCACCTGGGGAGCATGCCACTCAGGGATGATCTGTATGGGCCGCATGCGCAAATGCAACTTCCCCAAGCTACACCTGCTGCCGCGCCTGGTGCTGATGTCAAACCACCTGGCTGAGAGGACCAATCCAGTCAGGATGACTCAGCAAAAGCTCACGAGACTTCTCATGAGACTTCTGGGAGGTTGGGTGGGGTATATAAGCAGCCCGATATTTACAATAAACGAGCCTGTGAGCCTGAGAGCCCAAGAGTCTGCTTTGTCACTCGCCTGACTTCCAGGGGTCTGTGCCGTTGATCCATGCCAGCTTATCCCCACCCCCAAGGGTCTCCGTGGGTCCCCAAGACTGTTACATGTATGTATGTATGTATTAAAGTGTGTGTGTCTATCTGTCTGCCTATGTGCATTAGAAAGCATCGTGTGTGCCTGTGGAGGTCCAAGGGTGACTCTAGGAATCATCCTGGATTACCCTAGATTATTACTTTGCCTCCTTTTTGCTTTGCTCTGGGGTTTCTCAGACTCTGCCTTCCAGGGCCAGAAGTTCAGGCTTCCACCTGCACTAGCATTTTTTCATGGATCTGATATCCAAACTCAAGTCCATCTGATCTAGAGGCAGAGACTTAACCCCTGAGCCATCTCTCCAGCCCCAGGATATTTCTACACAACTCCCCATTTCAATGAGATACAAATCATAGCTCTCAGCAAAGGCAACACATGGGCATTTTGAATGGCAAGAGGAGCTGTGTTCTTACCAACTCCACCTTCTAGAAAGTTCGTTTTAAGAAATAATGCTTTTGAAATGAAAACCAGATGTAAACAGATGATGGCAGGCCAAGAAAACATACTTTCTTTTGAGCCTAATTGCAATTAGCACATAAACTCAGCTTCCAATGATGATGTATTTAGCACTGGAAATTAAATTTGTTAATTATGGTGCAGCCACCTCTGAAATCTTGCAGCGAGTCCGTCCTCTGAATAAAATATTTTCAAATTAATGGCATACTTATTCCTTCTTATTAACAATTTAATAGCTATGTGTTAAGCGTTTCGGCTTAAGTGAAAGGGAAAAAGGTGGTGGGAGAGTCGGACAATAATCAAAGCAGCAGCACCCTCGGCTGGAAAGCGGGAGAAGTGAAATTTCTAGAAAAGTCTTCCTGGGGAGTTCAAGCACAAGAAGGCCTATCCCGCCCTTCAGTCAGTGCTTGTGGTAAAATCTACCCACTTATCAGCCCCTTAAAATTTGAAATTATTATTATAATTTATTGCCTGTCAATGCTCTTGTTCGGGGTAATCTTTACCCTTTACTTAGGGGATAGCACATGTTTGGTGGGAACTGCACTGGACGCTGGGTCGCAAAGTCCAGCCAGATAGCGTTTAACCATAGGGCATCACAGTCTGGTCAGGTAATAAATATGAAGGTACAAAGTAGGTCTACTGCGTGTAAGGTTAGAGCCATGCAAGCAGTATTGGAGAAGCTCAGCGGGAGATATGGAGGAGAAGGCTGGGGGAATCAAAGAAAACCTCCCACAGGAGATGATGGCTAAGCCACACCCCAAAAGACAAATGCCACATTCTCTCTCTCCTCTCTCTCTCTCTCTCTCTCTCTCTCCCTTTCTCATCTATCAAATTAATAAATAATATTGTAAAATGCATTTCTGAGACAGGATCTCTGGTCACTTCACACAGGTTGGCTTCAGACTTGCTCTGAAACTGAATATGATGTTTAATCTTGATTACTGACTTCAGGAGATTTAAGATCACCATGGAAACAAACCTTCGGGCATGCCTGTGAGAGAGTTTCTTTATTAGGTTAGTTGAGAAGGGAAGACCTAGCCTGAACAAGGGCAGTACCATGCCGTAGTCTCAGGTGATGCACTGAATCAAAAGGAGAAAGCAAGCTGAGCACCAGCATGCATCTCTCTCCGCTTCCTGACTGTGGATGTCACGTGACCACCTGCCTCACACTCCTGCCGCCACGCCTTCTCCGCCATGATGGACTGCACCTTCAAGTTGTGAGCCAAATCAACCCTTCCCCCCTTAAGATACTTTGGTCAGGTACGTGATCATAGCAACAGAAACAATAACTGACCTATGAGGCTGAAGAGCAAGAGAAGAAAACCAAGAAGAGGAATATCATCACAGAAACTTAAACTGAATTAGCAGCAAAAGATACACTGCACATAAATATGCTGGGAAACTATCCAGAGATATTGTCTTAGCCTCACAGCCCCGATGCTATGATGAATACATAACCCAAGCAATTTAAGGAAGGAAACACGGCGTCTATTATTCATGCTCAGGGTTCTCTAGGTTATGGCCCATTGAAGCAGGAGACATCATACCAACATTAGGATCAAGGGAACTAGCCACACTGTATCCACAGGAAGAACTGAGAAAAAGACCTACTTTCTAACCTGTCATCTTCTAGAGTCAACCAATGTTCTCTTCATCTCATCCCCCTGCCCAGGGAATGGTCCCACTCACTGTGGGCTGGGTCTTCTTCTGTCAATTATGTCATCTCCCACAGGCATGCTCAAATGCCTGCCTCAACCAAACAAATCCTAACAGATGTCCCCAAAAGCTCAAGTGAAGACGTATATCTAAGTGGTACAGATATGAAGGGAATAAATAAAGACAAAATACAGATAATAGGTGTTTCCTCAAATATAATTGAATAAAACAGAGCAAAACGAGCAGGAAAGATGCATTAGAGTCATGTATGTGTAAGATAACTACAGAAAAATCAAAAAGTTATAATTTCTATGACAAAGAGTAGAACTTCTTAGGGTTTTTTTCTTTTCTTTTCTTTTCCAGACTCGCTACTTTTTTTCCTACAGTAAAAATTCTCCAAAGTTCTAAAACGCAAGGGGACTTTTTCCTTAAAGGCTCAGGGCACTTCTCCAAGGGCTCTGAAAAGCCAGACACACCATTGTCAGATGAAAATGGCGTCCTTGAAAGCTGTCTTTGTACACTTCTGAGCTCAAGTCCTGGCCTCAGCCCGGGGGACTTCTTCTTTGAAGTCACACAGAATTTAAGATGTCACTGTCAAGGTCTGTTCCACCCAAACCGATGGCCCTTAGGCCAAGGAGATTGTGCCAGAGTTTCTACAAAGATTGCTTTAGCGCAGCAAACACACTTCTTAATTCTGCTCCTTCTAACTGGAAGCAGAGTCTAGAGACAGTGTTTAAAATTTCCTTTGCCTTGTTTCAAGGTACCTTGAGTAATTTGGGGAGACAGATGATTCCCCCAAACCTTTTCCTGTATATGTATGTAATGTGTGTGCAGGCATATATGGGGAGGAACGTGCTCATGTTGCCATATGTGTGCACGGATTCATATGCAGTGTGTGTGCGTGTGGTGTAGAAGCCTGCCTGAGGTCCACATGGGCTGTTATTCCTCAGGCAATGTCCACCTTGTCTCTTTTTTTAAGACAGAGTCTCCCATGGGACTTGTCTAGTAGGCTAAGTTGTCTGTGCAGAGAGGGCCAGGGATGGTTCTGCCACTGCTTAGTACTGGATTTACAAATGCTGTCCAGCACATCAGTCTTTGCATGGGTACTACGAATTGAACTCAGGTCCTTATGTTTGTGCCACAAGCACTTTATCAACCAATCCATTTCCCTAGCTTCTAGCAATTCTGGAACTCAGTGGCCAGTATCCACAGAAGTGTCTCTGCCTCATATTTAGACTTAGCATGATCAACTCTCCTTCCACGTAGAAATGTGATTCTTGTTCCTTATTTTAACATCCAAGAAGTCAGCAGCTGGACTGTAGAGATGGCTCAGGAGTTAAAGGCTTTGCCTCACAAGCAAACGGACCTGAGTTCATATCCCCAGATACACATAAAAAAAGGCCAGGCAGATATGACAGCAGTCTGCTTTAATTCCTGGAAGGAGGAACCTGGGGAACCCCAGAGCAAAACAATGAGGAGGAAGAGCAATCACACATACTCAAGAGCCTCTTATACAGAGAGAGAGAGAGAGAGAGAGTGTGTGTCAGCTGCTTTGTTCTCAAGTCTGAAAGCCAGCCCTGATGCAGCACAAAGGATAGTCCACATCCTACTCTGTATCTCTGTTCATACTCTGTATGAACTAGAACAAGTTAAAATGGCTGACTACAGACCAACCTTGCTCTTCGGGGCATCTGATGGTAGAAGTGAAGTTGCCAGGTGAAATCGCTAAGCTAAGCACTCACAGAGTTTCGTCTCCATCATCCTTCTGAGGAGGAGTCCCAGAGTAATCTGATGTCCTTTCTTTTTCAATTTCAGATAGGTGAAAGTCGGCAGACTTCGTTTGTCACAAAAAGCATTAGACTTCAGTCCAGTGAAGAAAGCAATTTATTGTTTCGAGAGATAGCTCTGCATGAAATTCATCCAGCTGCCCAAGGTGTTAGGGGGAAGGGGTTCTTATCCACACCAAAAAGCAGGACTGGATGAGAAACACACACACACACACACACACACACACACACACACTAAAAATAAAACAAAGCAAAACTATAGCTTAGCTGCAAGTTTTAAACACCCAATCGCCAAACTACAGCTTGAAAAAACATAATCAAATGGGGCCTGCAAGGTGGCTCATCGGGTAAGGTGCTGGCTCACAAACATGACGATGTCATTACATGGGTCACATGACACAAACAGTACACGTGGTGGAGAACCAACTTCTGAAAGTTGTCCTCTGGCCTCTTATCATGAGCTATGGCATGCTTACATATTCTCTCTCTCTCTCTCTCTCTCTCTCTCTCTCTCTCTCTCTCTCTCTCTCTCTCAAGTAAATGAATCATCAAAAACATAATAAAATGATAAAAGTAATTTGCAAGATAACTTTCATCTATGCACTCTCCTCTACCCAGAGTTGTCACAGATGTTAATAAATGTCCTTTACAGAGGCTACAGACACATTGTCCTGTGTCCTTGCCATATGCAGACATGAGCCCGGTGTCATCTTGAGCAAGAATGTCTATATCTCCAAAGCTGTATTTTCGTAACTCTGCCTGGCCTATTTCCTACATCAGACTTTAAACTCCTCTACTCCAATCTGCCTAAAATATTTATCAGTCTTTTCATGTACATAGATTCTTCTGGAAGATTTTCAATATTGGCAGAGAGAACGGATTATCAATTAAAACCAGAATTTGCAAATCTACATTTGGCAGAATTTCAGACAAATAATCTGAAAAACGATCCCATTAAAACAACATATCCCTGGGCAGACACCATGTGTATACACTCTAGGCTTCCAAAAAGAAAGGGCCTCTTCTATCAAAGCTAAAAGTGAATGTGGATTAAGCAGAAAATTTTCAAGGGTTGTTTTCCATGAGAACAAATGCTTCTTGCACCATAAAAACCTACAGGCTATGTTTGGGGACAGCAGCAAGGGGAGAAACTGAGTTTAAACTTCTTGCTACAAAGCCAGAAGCCAGCAAGAAAGCCTAATGCACCGTAAGTAATGAGAAGCCCAGGCAGAAGCCAACACAGTCTGCCCCAGGTGAAGCCAGCTTCAGGTCTACAGGATTCCAAGGGGTCAGACACAGCTCAAGTATCACCAAGCAGATAACAAGGCTAGAGGGAGATGCTCAGGGCTTAGAGCCTATGTTCATAAGTAAAAGGACCTGAGTTCAGATTCCCAGATTCCACATAAAAATGTCTGGTGGATATGGCAGCAGCCTGCAATTTGGGCCCTGGAAAGCAGAGCCTGAGAAACTCCAGAGCACGTAATAAGAAGGTAGAGCAATTTAGAATGAAACCGGAAGTACTCTTGGGCCTCCACAGGTACACATAGCTAAGTGCCCTCTGGTACAAATGTGAAAGAGAGCCTAAGAGAGAGACAGAGAGAGAGACAGAGAGAGAGAGAGAGAGAGAGAGAGAGAGAGAGAGAGAGAGAGAACAAACTCTGGAGAAACACAATTCTCTTTTGGGATACTTCCAAAGAAAGTTGTCAATCTGTTTGCCTCAGACTCAGAACCAGGATTAACCACAAGAGCAAAAATAAGAGAGACTCATTTAGTTACATTAGATGTTTTCTCTGACTTGATTTTTTTAAAAAAGCATCCTCTATATTAGCAGGGATCAAGGGAGATTTGTGTTTGTAAAATATTAAATGAGTTTCTCAGAGGATACGAAGTTTCTTTATATGGCTCTGCAGCTCTTGAGTAAGAATAGATTCATGGCTCAGGAGCTCTGGGCAATAATTGCAGGGACACACGGAGGAGGGTCAAGGCATTTCTCTGTGCATTGGCTGACAGAGGTGATAGGTATAAGATAGGCTGTGAGGTGTATATGAAGAACCCAAATACAGCATTGAGCTGGACAGAGAGTTGAGGAATTAAGACTGCCTCACAATCAGAAGGATCTCAGATCAGAGTCCAGATCCCACATAAAAATGCCAAGTGGAAATTGCGGCAACCTGCTCTTCTGGCTTTAGAAGACAGAGCCTTGGAAACCCCAGAGAAAAGGGAAAAGGAGGTAGAAGCAATCCAGGCTGATTTCCAAAGTCATCCTTGGGCCTTCCCATGAGTAAATCAATTAAATTGTAAGAAATACAGCATTAGCACAGGGAAGTGAGTGAACATACTCTGTCATATGAAACATAACTTGGGCATAGTTGATGCAGTGCTTGTCTCACGTGCACAAAACACCAGATTCCATCCCCCCCAGCACAGCATAGAGCAGACATGGTGGTGCACAACTGTCATATCAACACTCAGATGATGGAGGCAGGGGGATTTGCAGTTCAGGCGCATCTTTGGCTGCATGACAAATTCAAGGCCAACTTGGGCTATTTGAGATTCAGTCTCAAAAATAAAAGAAGGAGAAAAACATGTCACTAAGTGTATTAGTCAGTGTGTTCCGACATGAGTGTGCCATGAGAGCAGGTACATCTGTGTGTCTGTGTCTAGGCATGTGTGTCTATCCACAGGAGTTGGAGTATTGCACTGAGATACAACCATCATGAAGAACTGGGTGTGCCATGAAGTGTGAGATATGAATTTTATTTGTATGATTAAATAGCTGCAGTATGTGCATGTGGACAAGGGAGAACTCTGTCTTTAGATATGTCCAGGTACTTTTGGTCTTTTTTTGTGTGTGTGTGTGTCAATTTTTTATTCTTCGAAGCTTATGTATACAGATGCACTGAGTTTATGTTTTCATCCTCTACTTCCCACTCTCCAGCCCATCTTACCCCTCCCCACTCTGTGTCCTTCCCAGCCAGTCTCCCTCCCACTTCCACGTCCCCTGCACGTGGGATCTCTTGGGTCCCATTGAAGAAGTCTGCATTGGCAAGTGCCCAGGCACCCTGCTGAAGCATAAATAGCCCACTCTTGGGCAGATGGTGACGCAAAGAAGCTCCCTTCTCTTGTTGGACACCCCTTTCCCAAACAGTCTCTCGGAGTGACACCTTATCTCTTAAGATCCACCCTTCTCCATTGTGAAATGTTCATCTTTCTATTTTTTGAACATGTGTGGGTGTGCACGTGCATGTCTGTATGAATGTGTGTGTGCGTGTACATGTATATGTGTGTGCATGCCTGTGTGTGTGCACGTGTGTATGCGCTACTATGCACATGTACATGTCAAGGAAGCCCTTGTAGGAGTCATTCTCTCCATCCACATTTATGTGGGTGCAGGGGCTCGCTCTCAGGTGGTCCTGTCGGGCGCAGCTCCTTCACCCACTGAGCCCTCTCCTGTTTTCTAAGAGACTAAATTCCTTTTCAGCAGGAATTTCACTGCAGGAGACAGGTGTGCATACCCTCGCTTCTGCACATACAAAGGGAATTACAGGTCCTTGTTGCAGCAAGAAGCATGCTAAACCTGTCTCCAAATATTAATGAGTGCATCAGCTCGCTTAATATGGTACAGAGCTGCCCTACCTCAGATAAATAATTTGCACAAGCAGCTAAATCCTTTGTTTTGTTTTGTTTTGTTTTTTTACTTTTCCCAGTACTTTGATCAGAAGACATATCAAAACACCAATTGCTGGCCCATGACAGCCGGGCATAATAGTGAGTTTTCTATCCCAAAGCTGACTGACTTCTACTCCCGTATCATAAAAGAATAAATGTTTTGTTACTGTAGAGAATAGATAATATTTTGGCTTAAAAATAACCTGATTCATAAAAAATTATTAGAGCTGGGGAGATAACTAAGAGGCTAAGTAAGGCCTTTGCCTTTCAAGCAGAAAGGCCTGCATCTGGATCCCACATAAAAGCACCAGATGGAAATGGCAGAGGCCTGCAATGCTGGTCCTAAAAGGCAAAGTCTGGGAAACCCCACATCAAAGTTATAGGTAGTAGAGCAATCCAGGGTGATTCCCAAAGTCACTTTGGGTCTCTATAGGGGAAGGCCCAGCCCTTTGTAGGTGGGACTAGGCCCTGGAATAAAATACAGAGAGCTGATTGAGAGAGTTGGCATCCTTGTGTACACTTGGCCAGACATGTTGGTTTGGCAAGTAAGGATCGTCCCTCTCTCAGCCGTTGTGTGGTGATGGTGTGGCCAGTTCCCCCAGCCCTGGTGTTGGTGCATGCTCTCCCATCAAGCTGGACTATGAACTGTAACTAGACTATCATAAGAAAATAAACCCCTTGTTCCCTTAAGCCACTTGATAGCAACCATGCAGGTGAATTGCAACAGATAGGATTAGGAAATTGGGAAAACAGGAAACCATCCAAGGAAAGTGTTTGTGCTCTGGAGACAGAGTCAAGAGAAATGGAAACGGATGAGATGATTAACAGAGATTTCCAAGTAACCCTCCTGCCTCACTTAGACACAGATGTCAACTTGACAGTTGATGACTAAGTCCTTAAGCACATCTGTGAAGAAGTATTTAATCAGGGCAAGCCCTGAGCAAGCCTGTGGGAAAATACCTCATTGTTACGGGAAAACCCAGCCCATAATGGGTGGGGCCATTCCCTGGGCAGGTACATAAGATAGAGAAAGTTGGTTTAGCACTTTGGCAAGTTGGCAAGAAAGAAAGTCTGCCCCTCTCCCAGCTGTTTCTGGGGAAATGATGTGGCCAGTTCCTTCAGCTCCTAAGCTTTCCTGCCATGCTGATGAAGTGCAACCAAGAATCATAAGCAAAAATAAACCCCTTGTTCCCTGAAACTGCTTGGGTCTTGTAGTCATATCGGCAATAGGAAGAAAAACTGTAATGCTAAGTAAACCTCATACAACTCATAAAAAAACAAAGTGAGGGGTGGAGAGATGGTTCTGTGGTTAAGACTCTGCCTACCAAGCATAAGGTCCTTAGTTCAGGTCCCAGGTCCCACATAGAAACACCAGGCAGAAATGGTGGTAGCCTACACTTCCAGCCTTGGTGGATGGAGCCTGGGAATCTTAGAGTGAAACACAAAGGAAGTAGAAGCAATCCAGGATGATTCTCCAAGTCACCCTTGGTCCTCCACAGGGCACACAGTGCCCTCTGATACATGCACACACACACACACACACACACAAAATTAATTAATAAAGCTTAAGAACACTAATTTATTTTGGAAACAACTCTTGAACAAATTGAAACATTTGACAAAGGAATCAGAATTATCCAAATTAAAAAAAAATCAAATCCTGTAGCTAAAGAACACTGTACCAAAGGAAAGAAGTTAATAAAAACAGCAAGAAACTGTCAAAAGAATAAGATGGAAAAGTGATCAAGGATAATCCACAACAGAAACCTCAGACCTCTTGCATACATACGTGTGCCCAAACACATGTGAACACATACACATACACATGGAAATGAAAAAAAGCACCAGAAATCACAGAGAAAGAACTCATAAAGAAATATTGGAAACGGTATAATTCAGAATTGCCAATAGTGAATTTCAAATATCTTATCATGAAAAAAGCAAGGTGATATGCTAATGTACTTGATTTAATCATCCCATTTACATCAAGTCATGCTGTACTCCATACACTTGCTAGATTCTATTTTCACCCTACTGTCTTTAAAATCTACCACCTTCCTGGCAAACAACAGGGGCTCCACAGTTGGTTAAGTAGTGAACAGTTGTCATAAGATTTGCAGCAACTGATGAAAAACAAAGATACTGGATTAGGGACATGGCTCAGGGATTAAAGCTTTTGCAATCAAAAGCAAAAGGACCTGAGTTCAGATCCCATGTAAGAATGCCAGGAGCTGTGGGACAGCCCACCTGTAATTCTAGCCCTGGAAGACAGAGATTAGAAATCCCTAGTGCAAGCTGGCTAGCTGGACCAGCCCTAAGGTTGTGCTCTGGATTCAGTTAGAGACCTGAGCTCACAATAAATAAGGTGAAAGAGCAGTGGAAGATGATTACCCATGTTACCCCTAGGGCATCCACAGGCACATACACTCAAGTACTCTTGTGCACATACACCTGCACACACAGGTACACCCACCCACATGCAAACACACACACACACACACAAGCACACACCCCATACATACTTACATACATGAAAGAAATAAAGGGAAAAAAGAAAGGCATGTATAAATGATAAATTAATGTAACTTCATCCAGACACAGAGACACACAGACCTGAGAACATGGGCTACTACTCCCCATATGTAAGAAAATGATAATATTCAAAAAAAATAAAGAAGTCAGCACTTTCTGGAGTGTTCCAAATAGGTTAATGAGGGAAAACTCGCCGGGAGGGAGATGGAAGCCCTGGGTGACCATCCCTGTGTGCACACTGCCCAGCTGGGTGATTTTTTTTTTTAGAAAGCTATTTCATCTCTCTGATTCTTTGTTCTCATCCTTGTAAAAGAAGACGACTGACCCAAATAGTTCCCACACTCTCTACCTGCCAGTTTCCAACAGCACTCGGCATCTTTGACCAAAAAGGTACATTCACAGAAAATGCAAAAAAAGATTGAGTTCAGCAATCTGGGATCAGGTAGGGTTTGAACTGGACCAGGTATGAAAGAACCTGATGAGTTAAGGGCAAGAAGGAACATTCTAGAATATGCACAGGTTGGAGAAGATACTGGCATTGATAATTAGGAATACATCCAGCTTGCTCCATGCCCCAACCTTACCTGCCCCGTTCCCTGCAGAAGCTGTTCTGTCGCTGCTGGATACCCAGAATTCAGGTGATCTCTCCCGCCATGCGGCAATGCTTGAGGATTCTTTCCTCATGACTCTGTAGGGTGTTGGTTACAACGGCCTCGTGATACCCACTTGGCAATTGAAGGCTTCAGCTTCAATTGTCCTGTGAGTTATGGCAGTGGCCAATTCCCTCCACCTCTGGGGTTGATATGGGGCCTCCTGCCAAGCTGGAGCAAGAATTGTATCCAGGCAATTGCAAGCCAAAAATAAAACCCCTTGCTCCCCCTTAAGCCATTCCATCATGTGTTTATCAGCATCAGGAGTAGTAACTGCAATCCAACTGGCCTTGATTCTGCCTACACAACAGGAGGTTCTAGAAATATGGAAAGGCCAAGGATCTTAATTGCTCTTCTGTTTCTGTGACAACAGCAAATTAAAGAAGAAAAGCTTTATTTTGGTTCTCAGTTCAAAGGTAGTAGTCCATCATGTAGAGGAAGACACAGCAGCAGGCAGGGAAGTTATGACCGCTGAATAAGGAAGCAGGGCGCTCACATTGCGTTCATGGTCAAGAAGCAAAGATCAAACAGGAAGTAGGGTGGGGTTATCAAACCTCAAGGCCCGCCCCCAGCTGACCCACTTCCTCCAGTGAGGCTCCACCTCCTAAAGCCTTTCCAAACAGCGCCACCTGCCGGGGACCAAGTGTTCACACACCTGAGCCTCGGGAATGTTCACATATAAACCTCAACACAGGGATCTTAAAAATATCAGTAGTGCTAACACTGGACGGAGATGATCAGGAGCAATATGAAGACACAACGGGGGCCCCGGGGGCTTGTGGGAGATTCCAGAGATCTTCCTTCTGTCTCCAGTAGGGAAGTCAACCTGTACCTGGAGACTCCAAAAGCTGATTACTAAGACATTTGTTTACTTCCTTACTGCCGTCTCTGACAAAACAATCCTTCCTTGATTTGACTGTGAATGAAAAGCCAAGATTTGCAGGTGGGGAGGGGGGAGGGGGCAGCAAGTGCCACAGATGCAGTAATCCTTCAGAGCTTTGGAGCTTGATCCTCAGAGATGGGGTAAAAGCAGTGTGTGTGTGTGTGTGTGTGTGTGTGTGTGTATTCCTGGCCACAAAAGAAAAAAATGTATCATTTCTCCTCTCTGGAGTACATGGCAGCCTTTCAAAGTAGGTGGGGTTGGAGGAAGGGCCCTGGAGAGGGGAAGAACGGTCAGTCATGCTTGCCTTTTCCTTTAAAGCAAATCCAAAGGCCTGCTTTAATAGGTTACAGTCTTCCCGGAGCTTAAGATAACTTGAAGCATCCTTCTTTTCATCTTCACAATTAACTTATGACCCTACGCCACCCTGAGCTAGGGAAATGAGGCATCCTTGTGAGCTTGTAGGACACGTGCAAAGTCAAAGAAGTAAAAAGGAAATGTGTGGGCAGGTAAGGTATGGGGAAGAGCCAGCCAGAAGTCAAAGTGTTTCCTCAGAAGCTTGCTGTTCCCATCCCCAGGGCCCTGATCTCACAGCCAGAGAAAGGAAAGAGTTCACTTTAGCTGAAGGCCCACCACGGCACCCCGGCTACTCCTTTGGAATCTGGTGAAGCAGCTCGGTGTTTGTCTCCAGTCTGCTTGCTTCAATGCCTTAAACTGTGAACAGTTTCAAGAAGTGGAAGGGGAACCAACTTACTTACTTACCATTAGTTATCATGTGGTTTCAGTGCTCTAATATACGGAATGTATCAAGTCTGTCTCTTTCCCCCTCTCCTTCCCCCTCTCCCTTTTCCTTTCTCTCTCTCACATGCACACCACACACACACACACACACACACACACACTTACCACCTTCACAGACCTCCCATTCAAGCAAGAGAAAGTCATCAGGGAGAAAATAACACACATACACAGTGAACAGCATGGTGTGTGAGACCAGCATGGTGTGAGAGACCGGCATGGTGTGAGAACAGCATGGTGTGTGAGAACAGCATGGTGTGTGAGAATAGCATGGTGTGTGAGAAAGCATCAAGGCCTATGAACAGGGCCACCAGATAAAATTTTCTCTAAGTTGAGGTACCTTTGAGAATTGAAGCAAGTGTTTTGAATTACTTAGGATAGCCGAATGTAAAGAGGCAAGTGAGATAAATGAATGTATACATTACTTGTCTTATTGCTGTAACCAAATCTTGAAAAGAAGCAACTTCAGGCAGGAAGGGTTGATTCTGGCTCACAGTGTCAGGGCGCAGTCCATCGTGGTGGGGAAGGCATGGCGGCAGGAGCATGAGACAGCTGGTCACATGACATCCACAGGGAGGGAGCAGAGAGATGAAGGCTGGTGCTCAGCTCACTTTCTCCTTTTTGTCCAATCCAGGACCCCAGCCCAGAGGAATGTACCGCTCACATTCAGGGTGTGTCTTGTCACTTCAGTAGACACAGTTTAGATAATCCTTTATAGACATGACCAGAGATTTGTTTCTATGGTGATCCTAGCTCCTGTCAAGTTTGCAGTATCAACCGTCATAAACCATGTGTTTCCGTGAATCTTTCTGCCCTTTGGTTGTGGTCACAGTGAATACAACTAACACAAGAGATGAACAGAATAGAGGAGGTTCAGTGTGGCCCATTTTAGAACACAGAACTTGCAGGGCAAAGGAGATGACTTAATAGGTTAAGATGCTTGATCTGCAGAACTGAGTCAAATCCCCAGAAGCCCATGTGAGAGAAAAAGAGAACGGCCTTCCCAGAGCTGTCCTCTGACCCCCACCCATGTTCCATGCCATGTCTATCTGTTTCTCTCTCCCCTCTCTCTCATTTTCTCACTTTCTCCTGCTCTCTCAAGTAAATGAATAAATATTTTAAAAACATAGAACTTCCACATCTATCTTATGACATCTCTTCAACCTTATCAGCCCCATGTGGGTCTTGAACTTTGCCGACATGTTCAAAATTTGAAAGCTCGAGTTGGAGATCAAAGTCAAGCCAAGCCAAATTCTCTTTCTCACTACCTTTGTCCCTTCAGGGAACCTATTTCGTCTCTCTGATCTCCAGATCTCACTTGGACCGAAAAAAAAAAAAAAAAGAGCATGTGGTTGTTTTCGCTGTGTTGTTAACTTCCTTCCAGTCTTTATTGATTGGTCTCATACAGACCAGTGACCTTTTCCCTTTGCGGCTTCCCTTGAGGATAACCCTTTCCCTCAGCCTTCCAGGTCCAGCGAAGGGAAAATAGAGTGAAGCCCAAGGCTCCCAATAAATACAAATAAGCAGATTCACTCCATCAGCACTGCCTTCCCATGATAAACTGCTTAATCATGTGCTAATGATGAAGAGTCCACGTTCCTGGTGCCAGACATTGGAAGCCAAGGGGGCCCTCTGTGCCCCAGGGTTAATTACTTTCTTGACTAACTCTGGAAGACACTTATTAAATTTGAGACTCTCTGTGCTTAAGAGGGTACAGACAGGCGTGGCTGCTGTCTCCTGCATTTTCTGAACTAAAGAACACACGTGCTGGTTGAGGTGGAGGTCCAGGAGAAGCAGATGGAAGTGTTTCAAACATGGATCCACTGTCTAAGGTACAAGAGGAGTTGTGGCATGACCTCCCACGTGTGATCTTGTGGTCTCAGGCTATGCTTCTTCTTTCCGTTTGGGTTTCATCTGCGAAAGAAAGCTAGGAACCTTTACTTCCAAAAGTTGTTGTCACAGAAGACAATCTTCTGTGGCAGCATAGATGCATGAAGTGGCACTTCCAATAATACCACCATTCCCATCACAACCAGCCTAAAATCGTTAGCCAAATTTAAGAAGCCCTATTGGTTGTAGTCTGCCTGCACATTGAAGATAAATTTGCAACCGAAGAGCTTAGGGGAGCAAGAGAGTTTTATTGTTTCTGATGAATCTTGGTTACAGTCCTTAGTCCAGCTTGGCAGGAAAGCTCAAACCAAAATCAGGAGTCAAGGGAACCACACCACACCCTCAGAGATTGCTCAGAGAGGAACAACCCTCATTGTCTAAACAATAAGTTGGTTAAGAATGCCAACTAGCTGAACCAGCTTCTCCCATCTTATCCACCTGTCCAAGGAATGGTCTCACCCACTATGGGCTATATCTTGCCACATCAATCAGACAATCTCCTGCAGGCTTGCTCAGGGCTTACCTGAACCACTAATTCATGGTGGATAGCAGCTGAGGAATATCACTTCTGGCCTCTACACAAGTGCACATACACATACATGTATATGCACACACATACAAACATGTATGCACACATACACAAAAAATAAATGATTAAAAATAAATATCACTTATGGGGCTGGAGAGATGGCTCAGAGGTTAAGCCTCTGCCTTGCAGGCAGAAGGTCCTGAGTTCAGATCCTACACCCACATATAGACGCCAGGCAGAAGCAAGGGTGGCCTGCATTTCTGGTCCTGGTAGGGCGGAACCCGTGAATCCCAGGGCAGAGTAAACAAGGAGGAGGTGGAGGCGATCCATGGTGGTTCCCGAATTCGCCTGTGGTTCTACACACACACACACACACACACACACACACGCACGCACGCACGCACGCACACGCACACGCACATGCACACATGTACAATTGAATAAATAAAAAATTAAATAAATAAAAATCACTTGAAAAATTATCTAAATCAAAAAATGAAGTACCACCTTTACCTCCTATCTGTCTTATTTCAGATCAAAGAAAACCCTCATTGTCATTTCTTGTTCTATAAAGTAAAGATATCTAAACTATGTGCATGTCAAGAAATTTTTGCCAACCTCTCTTCCATGCCTGGTTTGTAATAGGAGCTACAAATATATTAAGTATACTATCTTCCTGAACCCAGATAATATCAAATTGCTTTATTCCAAAGAGGTACAACCTTCAAATTTCACCTTCCATATACTGCTGTTGTTTATACTCTGTGTACACAGGCATGCATATACGCACACATGCCCCATACACAATATGTACATATATGTCTGCTACCTCATATGTTACTGTGACACAAAACAACTGTAAGGAAAGAAAAGTTTATTCTGTCTCATAGTCTGAAGGCACAGTCCATCGTGGTGGGGAAGGCATGGCGGCAGGAGTGTGAGGCAGCTGGTCACGTGACATCTACAGTCAGGAAGCAGAGAGAGATGCATGCTGGTGCTCAGCTTGCCTTTTCCTTTTTATTCAGTCCAGGATCCCATCCCAGGGGATGGTGCCATCTACACTCAGAGTGGGTTTTCTTACCTTAATGATCCCAATCTAAAAACTCCTCACAGACACACCAGAAGTGTATCTCCTAGACAATTTCAAACCCTGTCAAGCTGACAGCAAATATAGACTATCACACACGGACACACATGCACACTCGCATGCACGTGCACACACACACACACACACACACACACACACACACACACACACACTTGAACACATGGACTGAGCACCCAGGACTGAGTACTAGCCCTGTCATCCTGTCTCTTGGGTCATCCTCCTGAATTGTCATAGAGGAGAAAGCAGTACGTGCCCAGAATAAGAGAAACACAGGAAAGGTTAATCTGCCCAGTGTGTGGGCATGTGATTTGGTGCAGGATTTGGTGAATGTCCAGCCACTTCCTTGGGTTGGATAAAGGATTCACACACCCAGTCTGCTCATCATAATGACAGTACTGACCTCCGATCAGCTTCAGATTATACATCTGGAGTTTTCAGGTCCTTCTGATAATAGGCCACAAAGGTGGCCACTATCCTTGAGCAGAACACTCTGCTGAAAGGGCCCAACCAATTCAGTGATGCAGTCATTGAGGACTACGGATCTCAGCGAGGAACTCCCTACCACTCTCCCTTTTCCAGCCTCCATTCCTGGGACCTTTGATGTGCACTGAAATACTCTGTCTTCCTAATGAAGTCCCATGTCCCACCTCAGCTGGAGCAAATGAGTTTCTTCCACTGTAATCCAAAGGCAGTGCTGGTGTCTATCACCTTAGTAAAGGATTTTCTGGCAGCAGAGACGGCCCCACAAAAGGCCTTCTCTCTGCTCTTCAGCAGCTCTTCAGAGACTACAGACCTCTTCCAAGGTTGGTTTCTTCCTTTCATATGTTTCCCAACCCTTAGGGCTTCCCAACCCTTAAGCTGGGAGAGACTGTGGAATGCTCAGCTGTTGAGACACATTATAATGGCCACCTTGCCATTTGCAGTGATGAGGACCATGATGTTCTAAAACCTTCTATTCAAAGATCCAGGATAGCTCCTTGACATCTTTCAGTGGTCTGGCCAATTCAAATGCCGAGAAATCAGCCAGAAAGTAACACTGGTGTTTATGTGGCTTTGTGAAACACAGTTCCATGATTACTTCTGTTTAAGGCTTAAGAACTATTAGTTACCATAACTCTTGAGAGCTAGGACTGTAGAGATGGCTCATTCAGTAAAGTGCAAACATGAGGCCCTGAGCTCAGATCCCTAGTAAAAAGCTTGGCAGACATTGCTCTTGGCTGCCCTTGGGAAACAGAGAGTAAGATCCTGTTTCTAAAAACACTGCACATGTTAATCACAGAACATGGGAACTGGTCTGGAAGCTTCTTCCTTGTTACCCTCTTTCATAATACCAGGAACTACTATGCAAGCTGCTGGGGGAGAAAAAGCAATCAACAGTCTCATCAGTCTCTGAATTTGCAAGTTATAATAACAACCTCCATGGCAAAAGGTACTTGTCAGAGCGATAGTGGCATAGTTGTCAAGGGGGCAACCAACAGCTTTCTGATTGTATTTAAGGCCCACTTTTCAGCAGGGATCACATTTTTGGTAATGTAAACCAGAGCAAGAATCTATGAAAGGGGAGAATATGGGGCCTAGGGAAGTGAAAAAGCTTTAGCTCTAAGATATCCTACCATACGCCTGTTAAACATTTGTCATTATATACATAGATTGAAGGAGTACTCAGTACTCAGCCTAGAAAATTCTTCTTGCAATGAAAGGAGTTTATTACAGAAAATCACAACTGGTCAAAGTACAGAAAATAAGAGACTGTGGACTGGTCATCCCTAAACAGGACATTTAAAACACCCTCTCTCCAAGCTTAAGGAACACTGCAGAAGCATGGGTAGTAAGATTGTAAAAGCCTGAAGGGGACAAGGGTGAGACCAGACATTATCTTCTGGACATGACAGGGCTGCTGCCACATCCATAAATTCACTGCAGTTGTGGGCACTTCACAAGATCTGCACAGACTCTGAACCATCAATATTTTACCATGGAAAGGGAAAGTTTTCAAGAAGCCCCACGGCTCTCTGGGAAACTGATGAGAAGGCAAGATGCTTTCCTTAATGATCTACCCACTGGTACATACTCTAGCAAGTGCTTAAAGCAAGCTTTTTTTATTATTATTATTATTATTATTATTTATTCAATTGTGCGTGTGTATGTGTGTGTGTGCACGTACGTGTGCGTATATGCGTGTATGTGTGTGTAGAACCACGGACGAATTCGGGAACCACCATGGACTGCCTCCTCCTTGTTTACTCTGCCCCGGGATTCACAGGCTCCGCTCTACCAGGACCGGAAACACAGGCCCCGCCCCCGCTTCCGCCCAGCGTCTATACGTGGGGTCTAGGATCCGAACTCAGGACCTTCCACCTTCAAAGTGGAGGCTTAACCCCTGAGCCACCTCTCCAGCCCCTCTAACAAGTGCTTAGACACATGCCCTCGCTGGCAACTCAGATGAAACTCAGTGGGCCACACAGGCAGAAAAAAGAACATGAAAATAGGAGGAAGATTGGCAAGGAAGAAAAAAGGTTTTCATGGGAAGAAGAGAAGGGATGGGATTGGGGATTCATGTGTGAAAATAGCACAAATTCACTGCATTCATGTGTGACACTCTAAAAGAATAATAAAAAGTGACTTTAAAAGGGGGAGGTTTGACAGAGAGATGGTTGCCTGTAATCCCAGCACTGGGAAAGCAGAGACAGGTCCTGAGGCTTGCCGGCTGACCTGCCCAGCCAAAGAGTGAGTTCTGGGCTGCATCTCAAAATAAACAAACAAACAAGGTGTAGAGTAATCACACTGCTAGCTGCCACATGTAGATGTATATAAACACAGGTGAGCAGATAGATACACACAAACGAAAAGAAAGCAATCATCTAAATTCCTGGTCAATTTTCAGTGGGTGCGTTATCCTGTATAGTAGTAATGTACAGCATTTGTTCTTCTTTCCAGAGCAGTCTTTATGTTCTCAGCCTGGCTTTGCCTTTTTTTCTTCTTTCTATATGTGATTTTGCTGCATGTTCAGTCTCCTTAAATCCTTTGTGGAACAAGGAGCGATACAACAAAACGAAAATAGATTCCCCCCCACCTTAGTCACCAGAGGAATCAGAAGCAAAATGATGGATGATCAGAAATAAAATATTTAGGCTCTGCGTGCCATCCGTCACCACGAGGCATTTATTGTACACCTCTTATGTAGGGAAACCGTAAGGACTACAAATAAGTGTCACCAATCGTAAAAGGCTCCTTGGATAGCCCAGAGATAGAGAAGCACAGAAAAGAAAGAATTACAGGAACGTCAAGTCATAGACAGAAACAGCCTGGTGCACCAGCCTGCTCGTAGAAAGCTGTGTGAAAGAGAGAGAGCTTGCGGTGGACCTTGACAGATACAAGAAATTCTAATATAGCGAGAAAAGACACCATCGTGAAAAATAAGGCAAGCATAAAGCACAGGGAGAGAATTAGTCACAGGAGAAAGACATACTGCAAGCTTCCCAGGCTTGAGGCTTAGAATCATCCAGAAAACGGATTCTGAGGTGGCTTGCTGGGTAAAAGCACGTGCTATGCAGACATGAGGACCTGAGTTCGGATGCCCTAGCGCTCGCTTTATAACAGCTGAGTGTGGATGACCCCAGCACTGTGGAGTCCAGAGACAGGAGAATGGCTGGGACTTGCTGACTACCAGCCTAGCTCCAGGTTTAGTGAAAAACCCTGTCTCAAGGGGGAAAGGTGGGGAGTAATAGAGAGGATACTGTCATCCAACTCTGGCTTTTGTGTGTGCCCATAAGTGCACACATTGGTACACACGTGTATATATACATATACACACATGCATACATGTACACACTGCGTACATATGCACGTGTACTTACAGAACCTTTAGAGGAAATCTCTGCTCACCATCTCATGACTATGTATAAATTAGCCGTGCATATGATTAAAATCAGACAAATCATGGGAAAGGACACGAGCTGGGAACACTGCCATAATCCATGCCTGCCAATAAAAAAAGAAGCAAGATACCCACAGTCCATCCCTTAGCAACCAACTCCCCCTCCCTTTTCTTCTTCTTCCTCTTCCTGAATTCTCTAAAGGACATCCTGGACAGTAACCAGTGAACTACCTGCTTGCCACCAATCTGTCTAATCTGTGTGTGTGTTGTGTCTGTGTGTGTGTGTGTGTGTGTGTGTGTGTGTGTGTGTGTGTGTGTGTGTGTTTGAAGAAGCCTTCATGAACCTGGCAACACCTAATCCAGATAGCAATCCCAGGAATCCAAAGCGACAACCTTGATGGACAGGGAAGCAAACCAACCTCCTTCCCCTCTGCTGCCAGGGACAGATCTTGCCATGTCTTCTCTCCTGTAGCTCTGGCCTCCACCTCCTACAGAGCAGCAGCTGGTAATCAAACATTCCATGTGTCTTGGAGTAATTACCCCAAAACTGGATGGCTCTGTCAGGTTATGTGAAACTTCCCCACCACTTAGGAAGTCTAGAGGCCTCTGGGGGGGTGGGGGAAAGACTGTGTGTGTGTGTGTGCGCGCGCGCGCGCATGCACGCACGCGCGCCTGTGGAGACCCAAGGGTGACATTGAGAATCATCCTGATTGCTCTACCTTACTATTGCTTTGCTCTGGGGTTTCCCAGACTCCGTCTTCCTTGGCTGGAATTACAGGCCACAGCCATATCCATCTGGCATTTTTATGTGGGATCGGAGAATCTGAACTCAGCTCCTTCTGCTTGTGAGGCAAAGGCTTTAACCCCTGAGCCATCTTCCCAGCCCTAAAGCTTCAAATTCTTAAATATTCTTTCTTGTGTTAGCTTCCTTTTCCACAAACCAACTCTCTCAACACTCTGTCCAAATGACACCCCACATCTCCTCTCTCCAGAAAAGTCTGTGAGTAACCCTCTTGGCCCTGTAAGGTTGCCCCCAACACGTGCGTGGTTCTTGTTGTTCTGTTTTGCTTTTGATGATCCTGAATTTCCTGTGGACTGATTCCCTTTGGTCCTCTGCCAGACACTAATATAATGAGAAGTTTGGAAACGTTCCCTGAATTTCCACTTACAGAGTTTTTAAAAACCCCCACTGGCCGTTGAAGAGGAAAGAATACAGAAATCTGTGAAACGGAATCCAGTGGGCCCACCTGGCACTTCTTCACGGTGAAGCCAAATCACCCCTGACTTGGGGCTGCAGTGTCCAGCACCCCAACCTGCTCATTGAAATTTGAAAAATCAATTCGGCGGCACACTTACACTGCATGTTGTTACAGCTTCTGTAACTGATCCAACCCTTGCTCATGCAGCATAACTGGGGGACTGATTCCTTTCGGACCTGTTTGTAGGCCGACCACTGAACAACAGTTAGCAGCCATCCATGGACGCGCAGTAATCTGTAACCACTTAAGCTCCATTATTGCCGTCTAGCCTAAGAGCAGGGTTCAACTGCTCAGTTGCCTGCAGAAAATAGCCCATTTAGCAATAAGAGAGTTAGACTGGAGAATCATCAAGACCAGGGGTCAGAAGCCTATGGCCAGCAGACTCCGCTGGAGCATGTGTGCTTGGCACGAAAGCTAGATGGGAACGTGACCAGGCGTCGGCCAATGTCTGTCCATGTCACAGGCTTCTGAGCCATGCTTGGCCTCAAGTGGCTGCCCACAAATGCCTACTATCATTTTAATTGGCTACGAAGCTATGAATTATCTGCCCGTCTTCTCCTGATATAAAAGCAGGAGTTGTTCATGAGGATTCCGGGTGGAACCTTCCAGGCCTCCACAGCAACGTGGTGATGTCCAGGGCAAAGGAGAGCTCATGTCTGTTGTTGAAAGATGGTGTAAATGAAAACATCATGACTTTGGAGTTTGAAGGGGGAGGGAGAGAGAGAAAGGGAGAGGAAGAGAGAGAGAGATACCACATGTGCATGGGGTGTACATGCATGTACGTGTGTGTGCATGTGAATATCACATCTCAACCTCAGATGCTGATTTGCCATCCATCTTGCTTTATGTGACAGGGACCTGGAGCTCATCAATTAGGTTAGGTTGTCTGGCCAGCAAGCCCCAGAGACCTGCCTGCTCCACCTCCCTAGAGCTTGGATTACCAGCAGAAGCCACCACACCTAGCTTAAACACACACACACACACACATAGGTTCTGATTGAACTCAGATTCTCATTTCTTTGTGGCAAGTGTTTTATCAACTGAGCCATCTCCCCAACTAAATAACTTTGTGTGTGTGTGTGTGTGTGTGTGTGTGTGTGTGTAGAAGACAGACAGGGAGGGGAGGGAGAGAGAGAGAACTGGGGATTCAATTCAGGGCCCTGAACTTCTTCTAAGCGATTGCTTTCCCACTGAGCTCACTCCAGCCCACACAACATTTTGACCATCCCCCACATACAATGAAAACACTGCAGTTGTCAAGCATTTAATACAACTATTAAGAACAAGCCATAGGCGTCATCTTGAGTACTTGCCTTTCAGGAAGCAGTTAATATGATGGGAAACTCAGAGAGGGTCACCAATAGAACGGAATAAGGATCATCCTGCAATATCTGACCCCGGACGGCCTGTGTGAGGCGCTGCTCTGGAGACCACGTGACTGTCACCAGAGATTTGCCTTCACTTGCTGTGTGCCTTGAAGTGGCTGTGGAACTGCTCTGAGCCTCGGATCCCTTGGCTGTGACAGAGTGTCTGCCCTCCAGGGAAACTGGGAAGACCATCGAGATGTTGGGGAGGTGCATCCTCCAGGAAGTTGTATAACCCAAGCTCCCCCTTCCACACCAAGTCGGGCAAGGAAAAGCAAAACATTCGCTTTTCCCTGCTGAGGGTCAAGGAGGGGGAGGGGCTTTTATATCACTTACTTAGTGTATGTTCCTAGGTAGCCAATACTCAGCCAGGGAATTTGTGTAAGTTCTAGCATGTCTATCTTGCCCCTTTCAATTCTTTTTTTTCTTTATTTATTTTTATTCTTTTAGAGTTTTACACATGAACACAAATGGGCTTATGTCATCTTCATCCCTTATTGCCTGATCCCATACTCCCTCCTTTTCCCAATATAAACCTTCTTCTTCCCTCCTAGTCTCCCTCCCACTTTCTTGTGCTATTTATTGCATGGCTCACTGAGTTGTGTCTGGGTTGCCTTTGGTGGCATGTGCCTGCGTACTTGCTAGAGTGTGAATGATAGTCCAGTGGGTAAGCCACTGAAGAAAACAGCCCCCCAACACCCACATCCAACATTGACCCTCGATAGGCTCTCAGGGAGGTACGGAGCTTCTTTTCCCCCTTCGATGGTAAAAAGTCAATGGGCCAAATCTTGAGCAGCTCTCATGGAAGTGTACACAGCTGCAGTGAGTTCTGGGGGTCGGCAGCACCCTGTTGTGTCCAGAAAACACTGCCTGGCAACACCCCTCCCCACCCTCAAGCTCTTACATTCTTTCTGACCCCTCCTCTTGGAGGTTTCCTGAACTTTGAGATTAGAGAGAGGTCACACCCAGGATATTTTGGGTGGGTTCTGGAGACCAAACTCAAGTTCTCATGCCTTGGATTGACACCTTTCAGTTCTTGATCTGACACATCAAGTGTACCCAGAGAAGCTGATTGCCCTGTATAAAACAGCTGGCTACTGTCATTTTTGTATGAATAATTGCTACAGAGAAAACAAAACATTTTAGGCATGTCCTGATTTTTCCCTCCCTATGGAGTCAGTGTGGCAGGTATGGGGGCAGCAGCTACTCTGGAGGTTTATTTAAAATAGGGAGAGGCAGAATGAATGAGTAGTGTGCCATGTTTGGATATGGCTAAAAAAAAAAAAAGAAAGAAAGAATTCAAATCTATGATGTCAACTCGTAGGGTAAGAACAATGTTGTTTTGAGTTTGTACAGCCCCAGGATACCACAGTTGCTTAGCACACTTGAAACGAAACAGCAAGATGTGTAGTGTCTGTGCATGCCTTGTCAAAACTCTAGAGTCTATGATCTATCCATTTGGGATTTCTCCTAGCAGCTACTCAGAAACTAAGTTCAAAGATGACAGAGTTCTAGCTGCCTGGCTGCCTGCCTTCCTTTCTCCTTCCTTCCCTCCTTTCCTCTTGCCCTCATTTTTTCTCTCCCTCCCTCTTTCCCTCCCTCCTTCCTTCTCTCTTTCCTTTCTTCTTTCCTTTCCTTTTTTCCTAGCTAGTATGGCCATCCTCCCAGGATATAAATACTACTTATTCATCATGGGGGGCTCCTTTCTGATAATAAGTAGAATTTCCAACATGCCTAACCTCACTTTCTCCAGACATGAAACTGTCACCCTTGCTTCCTGTTCCAGAGATATCCCTCCAAACAATTATGCATGCTCCTCATCCCATAAAATAAAGGTTCTTAAAAGGAATGTGTCAAAGAGTGCAACTAATTAATACACAATGTCCCATCAGTACATCAAATGTCAACTTTACCCTGACTGACTTACCCAGGGTTCAAATAAAGTTCTGTCCCTTATTAATCACATGACTTTGAGTTAGTCTCCAAATATATCACACCTCAGTTATTTAAGGATAAGTTTGATGAAATTATTATCTACACAACAGGAAGTAGAAGAACGAATCTATGTGCAGTATCGAGACAAGTGTCTGGAGCCCAGAGAGCATCAGAAAAATATTGGCTACTTTATATCAGCTCCAAGAGGCTGTCTGATGCTTCGCGCAAACATCTACTGCCCATTTGCAACAGACAGAATTTAGTTACTCACATCAGTTCAGAAAACCCAGGCTTCCTTGTCAGCCAGGAACAATAAGTCGTCAAAGCAATTACTGTCTTACAAAAACCGGAATGAACGTTGTCAGCGCTAACATAGAAACTGCCTGTTCACAAACCTGCCTCACTCCACTTTAATGGAGATGAACAAGGGGCCTGGGCAATGCCTCCAAGGGTGAAGAGTCTTCTGCGCAAGCCTGGGGACTAGAGGTGGATCTCCAACACCGCGAAAAATGTAGGCGTGGTGGAGACAGGAAGATGAGCCCTGGGCTTGCCAGCCACCCAATCCAACTACAAAGAAGAGTACCAGTTCAGTGCCCCCTGATACACACACAGACAGACACACATATACACACACATACACACACAACAGTCACACACAACACACATACACACATACATGCACACTCACAAACACACCCCTACCTATACCTACATACATACAAAAATAAATGAATAAGGAAATAAGCAAGTAAAGTGGAGCTGGAGAGATGGCTCAGGGGTTATAACCTTTGCCTTGCAACAGACCTGAGTTCACATCCCCAAATCCTATGAAAAATGCTGGGGAGATATGGCAGTGGCCTGCAATGCCTGCCCAAGAGAGCAGACTGGGAACCTCAGAGCAAAGCGGTAAGGAGGTAGAACAATCCAGGATGATTCCTTATGTCACCTTTGGGCCTCCACCAGCATATGCATTACCCTCTGGTAACACATGCACATGCACGCATGCACACACACACACACACACACACACACACACACACACACACAAGTGGAGGGCCAAGAAGATAGCTCAGTAGGTAAAAGTGTTTGTCACACAAGGAAAGGGCTCAAAGTTTAAACCCCAACTTTCCACATAATGTCAGGCCTGGAAATTCCAGCCTTGGAAAGTGGAGACTAGGAATTCCCAGAGCAAGTTGGCTAACTAGACCAATTCTATCAGTGAGCTCTGTGTTTGATTAGAGAACCTGTCTCAAAAAGGATAAGGTGGAAGAGTGATTGAAGATGGTTCCCAATAGTACCCTTGGGGCTCCCCATACACACATATGCATGCACATCTATACACATATGTGCATCCATGCACAGGCACACATCCTAAGCACATACCAAAAAAGTAAGGTAAAGGACTAAAGGAGATAGCCAACCTTGATTTCTGGTCACCACACGCAGGCATGCACACGAGCATGTGGAACCACCCAAAGAGATGAACAGTTAACAGTATTCCCCAAGGCAAGCTTAGGGCTTTGTGTCTGTTCCTCTGCAATGCACTCTATACCAAAATGGGACACTGTCTCCCTGAACTTATCCTCACAGTAAACTCTGCAGAACTTGACTGCACAAACTTGTCTCTCATGATCTTTGGGCAGGCAAATAGCTCTCTTCCTTACAGCTCATGTAAACTACACGTGGGTCCTTGGAGTTCATTCGCTTCTCTCTGGTTGCTGGTAAGCACTGAGGCTTGAAACCAAGGTGTGTTCCTGATGTCTCTCTACATTCCCAACTTCTAGAAAAGCAAAATGTGTATAATGAGAGAGTAGTGACTGATTAATAATTTAATTAATTGTAATGCAAGTGAAAGGAACTTTAAGTTTTTTAAATTAGAAACATATCAAATCATCATACATACACAGCTCCTTAACAATTACCTGAAGCTTAGAGTTAGGGAACGATTGCCCAAAATTATCTAATCACCAGCCAAACAAAATAGAAGCGAAAAAAGAAAGAAACATGCTTGTAAGTCAGAGACTTAGGATTCCAATATGTTGGGACATACCCCACCCTGTCTCTAATTTAGGAATCCTTTTTATTTTGCTGTATTTTATTTTATTTGTATATGTGTATATTGCAGTTTGCCTGCATGGTAGCTGATAAAATCACCATCAAACAGCTCAAGAGAACAAGGTGTTTATTTTCTCTTAGGATTACGGGTTACAGTTGTTTATCCGTCTTAGCAGGAGAACTCACACCAGCATCAGGGCCAAGGGAACTAGCCACATCATCTCTACATAACAATCCTTATTTGCCAGACCAGCATGTCTGGCCAAGTGTACACAAGGATGTCAATTTTCTCAACCAGCTCTCTGTATTTTATTCCAGGGCCTAATCCCACTCACCATGGGCTGGGCTTCCCCATCAGCTAGACAATCTCCTGCAAGTTTGTTCTTGGCCTAACTTAACCACTAATTCTCTACAAATGTGCCCAGAACTCAAACCCTCAACTGTCAAGTTGATACCTATGCCTAACTGTGACAGTATAACATGCAAGTTGTATGATTAAAAGTGCACTTACGTGTGTGTGCTTGTGGCAGCCCAAGGATAACACCAGGAATCATCCTGAATTGCTGTACCTTCTCATTGCTTTGCTTTAGTGTAGGCCATTCACTGTTTGATGCTTTAGAAGCAAAGGCTTTAACCACTGAGTCATCTCCCCAGCCCAGGAACCCGTTTTAGAAAACAACAAGTAAGCCACTGGTTCTGGTTCTTCTATGAGGGGCCCAGAGAGGGGACCTTCCACCTGACTATGAATCCGTGCACACAGAAGGCCTCATGCAATCACAGGATCTGGCTGACTGATATCAGTCATGGGAAGAGAAGTGAAGGGAAAGTCCAAACCTCGATATCTCCACAGGACCAATGTAGGAATGTGGAGGTGAAGTATAAGGTGCGTGTGTGGCATTCTCCATCTGCACGTGGGTGGCAGTGACCTTGGAAAACTGAATTGAATTCCTGACCTCAATTACTAAAGCAACGATGGCTGCTTTAATGATGCCAGGAATCAGACTCAAGTACTACACTCACATTGAAAAAAATTGTGTATATGATATGTCATGAATATCATGTGCAGAGCTTATACTATATTGTATAACTGTATATGCATATATAATTGTGTCATCGTATAGATGTACATGTAATTATGCTTAGTAAATATGCCTATATTTATATATTTATATGTAGATACAAATATATAAAAATATATGACATGTATATATAATTATGTATTATATATTTTATGAACAAAATATTTATATCATAATATAGCATATATTTATATATTATATATCTCATACATTATATATTTTATACATCACATACAACTTTATAAATAATTAAGCAATATGCTTTATATATCATATGTAAATACATAAGTATATAATATATAATATAAACTTTACCATACTTTATATAGGTACATATATTTCATAAATTATGTCATATATAATTATAAAATATATGTGTAATTATGTCATATAATTATACAGTATGTAATAGTGTCATATATAATTATACATAGTATATGTGTATCATATGTTATTATATATGTATTATATATCTATTTATCTCCAAGAACTTCTCAAAAATCCTCAAAACCATCCTGATTGCCCTTTGTTAGACTCAAAGCCACCAAGTGTTCTCCTGGAGAGCATGTCTCAACAGTGACACCTACAGGTGAATCAGGAAATAAGCATATCAACTCATACACACAAAAAAAATGGAGTGTGCTATTTTTCAGTTCAGTAACATTACTCCTAAAGTACTTTCATTATTTAAAGTGCTCATCACTCATTTGTCCTGATTTTATGTTTTATTTTTATCCCTCACACTTAAGTGCAAAGTCTCCCAAATAGTCAAAAATACAGATTGCAGAAGCGAGCAAGATAGCTCAGCAGGGTAAGATGCCTGTTCCAAACCTGGCAAACTGGGTTTGATCCTCAGAAGCTCACATGATGGAAGGAGAAAAACAACTTCTGAAAGTTGTCCTCTAACCCCCATATGTTTACCATGGTATGCATGTGTGCAGTTTCTCTCTCCATCTCTCTCTCTTTCTCTCTCTCTCTCCTTTCTCTCTCTCTCACTCTGTCTCTCCCTCTCTCATAAATAAATAAAACATTTTAAATGCCTATTATAGTTACATTTGTGCCAAGTTCTTCTTCATATTTAAAGCAAATCATAGAGCATCAATCACTGTTCATGCATTTTTATCATGGAAAGAACGAAGTGTTAGACCAAAGTTAACCCACCGGAAGACAAACACACAATGTAGACAACAGAGAATGAGACAGGTTAGTCCACCCAGTGACAGCTGTGGGAAACTAGTGGAAGCAGAAGATGCTAGCTGCGAGTCCTCTCTATGGTCTTCACCTTCAGCCAGGGTGAACCAGGGGAAGGCATCCGTCCGACAGTCTATAATCTGTCACTCAAACCATAAAGACCTATTCAAGAAGATCATCAAATAGAAAAGTGATTAATCTTGCATTAGCCTTCTCCCTGTCTCCCCTTGCAGATTCTTGGGTCTGCAGTCCTCAGTACAAATTTGTTTCTGTGGATCCTTCTGCTCAGAGCTACTGCCATAGTTGGGCACAAGTGTCAACTTGACTGTTGAAGGATTGAGCTCTGGGCACATTTGTGGAGAATTAGTGATTGAGTTGAACCTAGAGCAAACCTGAAGGAGATTGTCTAGCTGACGAAGAAGGCCCAGCCCACGGTGGGTGGGATTAGGCCCTGGAATAAATCACAGAGAGCTGGTTTGAGAAAATCACCATCCTGTACACTTGGCCAGACATGCTGGTCTAGCAAGTAAGGATCTTCCCTCTCAGCCATTATGTAGAGATGGTGCGGCCAGTTCCCTCGGCCCTGGTGTTGGTGCGTGCTCTCCTGTCAAGCTGGACTATGAACTGTAACCAGACTATCAGTAAGAAAATAAACCCCTTGTTCCCTTAAGCCTTTTGATAGGTCATTGATCAGCAATCATGCAGGGGAACTGCGACAGCTACTTACCAATCCAGCTGATGATGAGCACTTCTCACCTCAGACAGTACAAGCAGGGTCAGGCTCTACCTGTAGATGGTGTCTGTACAAGAAAAGGTTTAAATAGCTGAGCCAATAAAACCGTGTAACACTGTAGGTCTTAGCTTATGTCTTCCGCTGAACCCACTAAGATGAAATGGCTCGACACTGTCTCTTCTAGCTCACATTTTCCTCATGAGCCTACTAAAATAAAATTTTCTTTTTTGAGGTTAAACACAAAGCTAAGGAAAAAACCTGCTCATCATCCCTTGTACTAATTCCAGGTGATAAGAAATGAAGGTTTCACATTCTAGGACAAATCTACATCAATGAATAAAACATGTGAAAATACAAAAGTCTAAAACCACTGGAAGAGAGGCATTGATAGAGTCAATGCACTTTTTCCTGGGCAAAAGCACATTAACACAGAACTCACATGATAGAAGGAGAGAACCAACTCTTGAAAAGCTGTCCTCTGATCTCCACATGTGTGCAGTGGCACACATGCACTTGCACACATGTACATATCTGCACACACATACATGCAAAACAAAATTAAAGGAAGAAAAGAGGACGGGAGGGAGAAAGGGAAAAGGGAAGGAGGAATGGAGAGATGAGAAAGAAAGAAAGAAAGAAAGAAAGAAAGAAAGAAAAGAAAAAGAAAGAAGAAAGAAGAAAGAAAGAAAGAAAGAAAGAAAGAAAAGAAAGAAAGAAAGAAAGAAAGAGGGAGGGAGAGAGAGAGGGAGAGAGGGAGAGAGGGAGGGAGGGAGGGAGGGAGGGAGGAAGGAAGGAAGGAAGGAAGGAAGGAAGGAAGGAAGGAAGGAAGGAAGGAAGGAAGGAAGGAAGGAAGGAAGGAAGGAAAGAAGAAAGGAAGGAAGGAAATGGGGAGAAAAATGATAGGGAGTGAAAGCTAAAAGTGGTTAACAATTTGACACTTTTACTGATAGGTTTTATATGATATTATTTTTATGATGCTTGTAAGACTTTCATAAGAACCAAGCATGCTTTTAAATAGTTGTTTTGGGCCTACTTTTGTCTAGTATTATTTTTCTCTATATCTTATTGTATAGTGTTCTTAAGGTTATGGAAAGTAAGTGTCTGTGAAATATTTCACTAAGACAAAAAGGAGGGGGAGTTTTTTTGGGGGGTAAATATTTTCAAAGAAGATAGCACATTAATGAAGATGTTATTAAGATCCCATTCCGGGGCTGGAGAGGTAGCTCAGGGATTAAGCCTCTCTGCCTTACAAGCAGAAGGTCCTGAGTTCGGATCCTAGACCCCATGTATAGACGCCAGGCGGAAACAGGGGCGGCCTGCATTTCTGGTCCTGGTTAGGCGGAGCCTGTGAATCCTGGGGCAGAGTAAACAAGCAGGAGGTGGAGGTGATCCATGGTGGTTCCCGAATTCACCCATGGTTCTACACACATACACACACACACACACACACACACACACACACACACACACACACGCACACGTACATACACACGTACATACACACATGCACACACACGCATACACGCACAATTGAATAAATAAAAAAAAAATATCCCATTCCTAGACATAGTGAATAGACTTCAAGGAAAGGCAAAGAGTATTTAGATCAAAAAAGATCATTAATCGCACGGGCTATATTTGTTTTGAAATAAAAAGAGGCAAAGGACTAAAAGTGACTGCATTTGATTGTCTTTTTATTTCCTTGTAATAACACCAAGATTTAACTCTATGGCAGTAAACATAATATGAAGGTGAATGTAACTGCTGCCTCACACCTAGGAAACAGATCTCCCTGGTCCACCTCAGAGGGGTTCTCTAAATTAAAGGCAGGCAGGTGACCACATAAAAATGCTAGCAGAGCATAGGCCAGCAGGCAGGACTACATCCTCCAATGGTTTCAGTTCTCCACTGTGGATCTAATGTGATCAGCTGCCTGGGTCCTCGAGACTGTGGCTCTCCTGCCATGACAGGCCGTCACCTGAAATTGGGAGCTGGGGTAAAACCCCTAAATCATTTGGGCCAGGGGGTGATATAACATGCACATGAGTGCATGAGGTGTATGTGTGTGTGATGTGTGTCTGATGCACTGTGAGGTGTATATTTGTAGCTGTGGGTATTGTTGTTCAGCAATGTGTTATGAAACTAAAGCCCATAGACACGCTGAGAATGCATTCTTTTAAGTTAGAACATAAGACACCTGCCTTTATCAGAAGCACTTAAGGCGAGAGTTACCAAAGAAATCAATAGCAAGAATGGTCTCTCTTTACTTCTGTCTTTGATTAAACGCCACAGCCTCCCCTCTGTATAGGACGCCATAGCATATTTGACCATCAATCTCTGCAGAATGCAGAGACCATTCAGGAAGAGATACTTTCCCTGGACACATCCAGTGAGAGCACGGGCAAACCTTACGTGGCCTGACCGTGGACTCTAACTGTATTCGCTCCTTCCTCATCCTCACAGAGGTGCATCCTCTTGGCTCCTGACACACCTGCTGCACCTTGTTGCTCACGTCCGCAGGACATCCTGCAGTCTCTACACATTTGCTATGGCTTAAAGCTGAAATGACCCTCCAGGTCTTATGGCTCATGGCCCAGGGAACATTTTTAAAGTAAGGACTAGGGAAACATAAAGTAAGACTGGAGAGATCATGGCACCATGGGTAAAGGGCTGGCCAGGTGAGCAAGAGGATCTGAGCGAATCCTAGAACCCAGATAAGACCAGGAGAAGTAGCATCCCAGTGTCCCTATGGTGGGATGAGAGATGGAGACTGGAGACTGCCAGAAACTTGTGGGCTAGCCTGGCATACACAGCAGTGAGCAGTAGAAGAAAGACCCCAAGCTCAGACAAGGTAGAGATAAAGACTGTTCCAAGAGGTTGTCCTCTGACTTCAGGCATGCCGTGGCAAAGCACATCAGCATTCATTCACACATACAAACGCAACACACACACATGCACAGACACACACATGCATCATTCATATTTGCATCCATATGCATATCAACCATATCAAACATAATAAACACACATCACATACTCACACATGCATATGTCATACCCATGCACATCACACATGTATATCACCCATATTTCAAATCTCAAACATACACATATATCTTATATATATGCATCATATACATACATATTACACACTCATTCATACATTCCTCACACATATACATCATAGATACACATCATGCGCATATGCACATCATACACTCACACACACATTACACCACACACAGATACATACACACACACACACACACAGAGTGAGGATCAGTTGGGGTAAACTAAGTCACCCCGGATGGGCCTTAAAGGGATAATGCCCAGCCCTGGCCTCCATTCTCATTCTTAGTTTCCTGGCTAACATGAATTGAGCTGCTTTTCCTCTTCCAAAATGATGCTCTGCCTCGTCCTTAGACCATAAGCAATGAAGTCAGCCGACCACCAGCCAAAGTGAACCTTCCTCCTTGCAGGATGTTAACTCTCAAGTATTTTGTGAAAACAACACAAAACTGACCAGCACAACATCTTCTCGAGAAAAATTGACAATCCCATTCATGAAGGAATGATGTTTGGATAGCTCATGGCTACATTATGGTCATTAAAAAACAAGTAACTAGAAGTTGCACATACCCTGCAAGTCACTGGAAAGCATTAAAAGGCAATTGTGCTATGGATCTCAGGGCTGGCTGATCCTCTGAAAACGAGCAGCCACACCAGTTCCTTGCAAGCTTGCTCCTCGTCAGCTTTGATTCCAGGCACCCTGTGGGTCTCACTCGGGCACTGTGGGAGCAGCCCCCTTATCCCCTCACCCACCTAACGAAAGCCACAGGACATATGCTCAGTGCCAGTTCCAGAGTCACAATTCTGTAGATCAACACAACAAAAACCCAGGCTCAAGGCCGGCAAGACGGCTCTGTAGGAGGAGAGCCTGCAACACACACCCGAGGACCCCGGCTCAGTCCCAGCACCCATGCACAAGCAGCAAAGGAACAGGCACTTGAACCTCAGCACTCAGAGACAGGAGGATTCTGGGCCCGAGAGCCAGGAAACCTTGTCTACGCGGTGAGCTCCAGCCAGTGAGGCCCTCCCTGTCTCTAAAAGGTGGGCTGGGCCTGAGGAGGAAGACTCCAGGCTTCCACAGACCTGTGCAAAAATGTATATGTGCACTGACACACCCATGCACGTGCACTTACACATGTGAACATGCACCTATACTCACATGCATGTGCACCTACACACATGTGACTATGTACCTGTATGTAGATGTATGTGCAAACATACAAATGTGCACCTATATACATGTGACCATGCACTTGTACACACGTACAATTGTACCTATACACATGCATATGTGTACCTACGTGTATATGCACATGCTTCTCCACACACATGCACCTGTACCTAAGCACATACATGTGCCTGCCCATATATACACACGCACCTGCACATACACACACATCTATGTAGCTGCAGGTGACATGTGTATAGCTGTGTGTGTATGTGCACCTACATCTACACATCTGTACGTGTATATCTACATGGATATGCACATGCTCCTATACACATGCACCTGCATGCATACACTTGCACCTGTACACATATTCATGCATACCTACACACATATGCTCATGCTTCTACACCCCAAGCACATGTGCCTATATACATGTACCTACACATCGTGTATGTACAGGCACATGCATATATATGCACACAGGCACCTACACACATATATCCCTACACACATATGCATGTACTCTTACACACATGCATCTGCACCTGCACATACATGCACTTGTACACACTCAAACCCACACACACAGAAAAGAAAGACTTGCAGGCATGTGGCCTCCTGAGAGCAAAGTCGCTGCTCAGAAGCAGGCTTAAGGGAAGGCTATAAATACCAAAACATTAATATTATTATCCTTGTCACGTGAAGAGATGAATTCATGAGTCCCAGGATCCTCTCTCGGAATGACCCGGTGCCTCCATCAGCACTCCTTCCTCTCATTACCGATTCCTCCCTCAAGTGTTTCCTCCTCAGAGTCAGGAACTGTCATCTGTAAATAATGGGCCATGTGCAGGGCTCCTGCTCCCACCACGCGGGCTGGGAGGACGGCCCCAGCCCCTCCCGGGCCTCCACAGGGTACCAGGACCCGAGTGTCATCCTTGAGCAATTGTCATCAACTCGCTCCCAACTTGCCGGAGGAGAAGAGGGGGCTGGAGCGGAACTGTCTCTTTAATGGGATTTTAATGCGTTCCTCAGCAAACTAATCTTATTTAGATATCACAGGAAGCCGCGTAATCTCATCTGGGCACTCTGACTTCCTGCCGAAAAAGGGAAAGCTTTGTAATTCATTTTCGGCAACAGGAACACTTTAATAAAATCTGCCTCCGAAGGTTAAATGATCACGCAAACAGCGGCAGCCCCCAAGACCCTCTATCCATCTTGCTGATTGGGGCAGCACGACAGAGAGATGACCACTCCAGAGGCTGTCGGAATAAAACGCGTGCTAAGTGTCGTCCACTGCGAAGTGTCGTCCACTGTTACACATTCTTCCTTGGCAATGTTCTGGCACAAGCCCTGAGATGCAGAGGGTGGACAAGTGGACCAAGAGGACCAGGTCCCTGGCCCTGGTCTAGAAATAAGCCAAACACAGTGTAACAATTACTCTTAAGGATTGTTATGAGAAAGCATCCAAAGTCAAGCAACTTAAGGGAAAAGCGGAGATTTATCCAGCTTACAGTTCCAGAGAGAAGAAACAGTCTTTCATGGCAGAGGCGGCATGGCTGGCTGGCTGGCCGGCCAAAGCTGGAGGTAGGCTATGTCACCCCCTTCCCTCCCCCCAGAGGCTGAGAGCTACCAGACTGCTTGCTACAAAAGCAGTCTGGTCCTGGAGGTAAGGTGGGACTAATCCACCTCAAGGCCCACCCCTTGTGACCACCTTCCTCCAGCAAGGCTCCACCTCTCAAAGGTGCCATGGCCTTCCCAAACGCATAAGACTGTGGGGGACACATTTCAAACCATGACACACAGAGACATGAATACCATATGTTGCAATGATTTCATGGAAGTAGAGGGTAAAATGGAAGTCACCTTAGGCCAGGGTCAGGATCTGGGTAATGTCAGTCAAAGGACACATAATTACAGACAAGTAAGAGGAAAGAGGACTGGAGTGATGATATATGTGTATGTGCATATACATATATACAGGCATACATATATAAAAAGAGAGAGAGAAAGAGAGAAGAGAACAAGCTGGGGAGGTGACTTCTCAGTTTTCAGTTAAAGGACCAGAGTTCAGGTCTCCAGATCCCATGTAAAAATATCAGACGTGCGGCTACCTGTCATTTTAGCCTCAGAAGGCAAAGCCTGGCAAGCTGGGTATCCCATCAGTGAGCTCTGAGTTTCGTTAAAGATCCAGCCTTAAAAGAATAAGGTGGAAGAGTGATGGAGGACCTGAAACCTCCCCACACACAGATACACATGTGATCATATTCCCCCCCCCACATATATTCCCACAAACATGAAAACATGCATATACTCCTGGCACCCTCCACACACATACACACACACACACACACACACACACACACACATGTGAAATGGGAAAAATTATACATACATGTATGAAAAGAGCAGCTGGGTCTTCCAAAGGCACTTTTTTTTCCATTTTGAAGGTAACGCAGAGCAGCAGCATGTGGTCCACTGAGCTTCATCAGGGCTGACTGCATCACTGGTGTGTGCCTGGATCCCCTCTCACTGCTGCCAAAAACAACTTTCTCCTTCTAAAATAGCCCCTATTTCTAATTTAATTTCACATCTTTTTGTGTGCGCCAATAACATTAGTTAGTTACTTAAGGAGCATGGGCAAGGAGTTAATTCATAATGTCTTTTCTATGATTGGGATGCACTATTTTTATTTAAACATTCAGAGGGAGAGAGAGAGAGTTTTGAGTTTCCTTTGGTTCTTGCTTACAGAAGCTGGGCAAAGAGTCATTTGAAGGAACATGCACAACTTCCCAGTGGCAACATCGTGAAAAAATGGCTCGTCCCCCTCCAGCAAACATGAACTGCCTATAGATTCTTGTTAAGGGTTAGGGCTTCGTAAGCCCCTCGCCCCTCCATGATGCAATGCTGACCAATTCTTCTGTGAGTCTGGGAGCACCGTGGGCACTACATGTCCAGAAGGCAGCACTTCGAGACACTCCTCCCCTTCCTCCAGCTCTTACACTCTTTCTGCCCACTCTTCCATGATGCTCCCAGAATCCTGGAGGAGGAGATATTAATGCCCCATTTAGGGCTGAGCATTCAATACTCGCTTATCCTCTAGCCCCTTAGACAGTTGTCTCTGCAGGAATCACTGCCCACTGCGAACAGAAGCTTCTCTGACAGAGGGCTGAATGATAGTCAGTCCTCCATGTAGGAATGTGAACTTGGACCCAGTATCCAGAAATCCTCAGCACGTCTGCAGAGCTCCTTATCCTTCACCCACATAGGTGGCCATCCATGCTTGCACCAGCACCCCGGGATCCTTTCTCCCGAGAACTCACCTGCTTCCTTCGGTGAGTTTCAGGTCCCACAATTGTCTCTGGACCAGAAACCAGGCAAGCAGTTATAACCTTTTTTCTTGTAGGCTACCTTCAGCTATCTGTGATCTACTTTGCTTTTACTGAGATTAAGCAGCAGCCCTATTGGCTTGCCACCTCTCTGTCTACTGGGGACACAGTGTTCTATGGGACATCTGCATAACTCTGGGGGTGGGAGCTGTCATGCCCCACCTCACAGCTATTCCAACCCTGCCTCTCATTAGATCATTTCACCCTTTCAGGCTCTGTGTTATTTCAAAACCAGGTCATCTTTACTGCAGGAAGCCCAGCCTAGTGACAGCCTCTCCAACCATCAGTGCTGACTGCAGCCCTCTCCCTGTCACCATACCTGCTGCTTCGTGTCCCATGGGCCCTGCTAAAGAACAAAGTGAGCCCCCTGCTTCCCACTTACCAACTGCTGTAACATGCTCCCTTTCTCCTGAGCCTTCGGGTACTTTCTTTCACTGTCTGTCACAGTGTTTCTGGTGTTTCTACTATCGCGCCGGCTTCCTCTGAGCCTCTGAGTATCACGCCACAGCTCATTAACACAGTCACCTGGGGTCCTTTCCTCATGGTGGGAGAGTGAGATCCAGTATCAAGAAAGCGCTCTTGTTTTGATCGGTTTTTCTTTTTCCAGCTTTGGGTTTTATCACCATTGATCAGCACACTCAGGATGGAACCCTATACCCACGTCCTAACCTCGTAATGATTGCCTAGCTCCTGAAGCTCTGTAGGCTAGAGCTCCTTTTATCGAACCACAACCTGCACTCTCCTTAACCAGGTGTGTGTGTGTGCGCGCGTGCACGTACGTGTCTCTGTGTGTGTGTGTGTGTGTGTGTGTGTGTGTGTGTGTGTGTGTGTGTGTACAAGCCAGTACTTGAACATATGTGCCTATGGAGACCCAAGAATGATATGAGGGATTATGTTGCTTTGCTTTGGGGTTCCCAGGCTCTGCCTTCCAGGTACAGAGCGTCAGGACTTTTCCATATCTGCCTGGTGATTTTATGTGGAATCTAGGGCTCCAACTCAGGTCCTTCTCTTGTAAGGTTAAGGCTTTAACCCCTGAGTCAACTCCCCAGGCCACAGCAATCATTTTACCATCTGAGCTGTCTATCAGGACCCCTAGGCTATATTTAGACTTGATATTTGTCAGTCTGGTGACAAGAAAGTTAGCTTAATCCTGATGTGGATCCTGTATGTGGAACTCTGCAGGAAGGAGGCAAGATGGCCTTTCAATAGGAAGGAGGGAGACCGAGGACACGGGAAGCTTCTTCTATGTGCAGACCCAGAAGTCACCATAATAAGTTTCAGAATGCTCTAGAGACACACAACCAATAAAATGAAAACATATTTTTTTTATTTTTTCCACTCATACAAACTTAATAGGTACCCTCCCCTCCCTGGATCTCTTTGCTCCCTCCCCCCTTTTCCCCTTTCTTTCATCCCCTTCCTCCGTTACTCCTAGTTCCCCCTCCCCCCCATCCCTGGAGCATCCTTTAGTGTGAATGTCAAACTTCCCCTGGTTCCTCCTCTCTGATGAGGTGTAAGGACTCAGTAGCATGGCCTGGAGCTTTAGTATAGGAACACTATTGTGGCTGTTAATCCCTTGCCTCCAAGGATCCTAGTGCCAGTGATCGTGCTAGACTTTGAGGGGTCAATGATATGTCGGTCATTGCACAGGTCATGCAAAGTTTTATTATGATCACTTCGGCCCTAACTTGTGTGGAGTATCTTGCACAACATTGCTCCTCCCCATCTTTAGGCTCTTAAAAACTTATCTCCCCCTCTTCGTAAATTTCCCTGAGCTTTAAAGATGGGGAGAGATTTGGCTGGCCTGATTCCAGGTGGTTAATGTAGGGTCTCTGATGCTCTGAATTATGGTTTGTTGGTTTTTTTTTTTTCCCAGTTTTGCTGTTCCTGCACCACCCTTGGCTCCATTCTGATGGGTATTGGATGTCACCTCCTAGCCAGAGATAAAAGGCTGTTAAAATAGTCTTATTATAAGAGTAGGTTCAAAGGTAGATGGAATAAGAGTAGGAGACCGCGGTGAGGGGTGGGGGGCCAGTCTTCCATTTGCAGGATGGTTACCATTTATCTGCCAGACTCTATGCCCTCCCTGACTGGTAAGATCAAACTCTATCAGTTGCAAGTGACCAGGAAGGAAAGTCTGTGAGCTTAACCAGATGTCTCACTACTTACTTGCAGTACTAGATGGTGCCTATTTTCTCGGTTGTAGCATGATCCCCTCTCTTCTTGTTTCTGGTGGGGCCTCCTTCCCCATCCCTCCTGTTTATAATCTTTACAATTACTGTAGATTTTACAGATTTATCTTTGAGTGTGTTTCTAAGTGGGTTTGGTACTAGGATCCACCTATTAGGGAGTACATATGGTGCTGAATTTACTGTTTCTGGAATACTTCACTCAATATAATTTTTTCTAATTCCATCCATTTCCCGGAAAATTTCATTAATTCATCTTTTTTGATGGCTGAGTTCATTGTATAGATGTACCACATTTTCCTTATCCACTCATCAACTGTTGGACATTTGGGCTGATTCCATGACTTTGCTATTGTAAACAGTGTTGTTATGAACATGGTAGTGCTTGTGCCATTGAGGTGAATTTTTGCTGTATGGGGGATTATACCCAAAAGTGGAATAGCAGGGTCCTATGGCTTTTCAATCTTTAACTTTTTTATGAATCACCAGACTGCTCCCCAGAGTGGTTGTATGAGCCTGCATTCCCACCAGCAATGTAGGAGAGTTCCCTTCTTGCCATATCCTCTCCAGCAAAATGAAAACATATTATTGTAAGTGCCAGCACTTATCTGTCAATGCAGAATTTTATGAGTGGAATCAGTGGGAATTAAACCAGGACAGGGTCAGAGGGGTCTCAGCCCTACTGAGACTGAGGACCAAGATGAATTTATTCTAAAAATCTCAAGTATTATACATGAAAGTTGGGCAACCATCCAAAGTCCTTCATTACAGCCAAAACAGCAAGAATAGCATAATCTTATTAAAAACAAGAAGTAAACAATAAATAACAAGAGAACATTCTATGGGAAACTAAATTATTATGTTGGCAGGTAACAGCAGCTTCCAGGTAGATACTCTTTTACCACAACTCTGGGAACATTCGGGCCTGTTCCCAATTAATAAATCACAAGGTGAGAATGCAGTGAGCTGGTCAATAATACTTCCCACCACTACATAAACAAAATCTCCCAAGTGGACAAAGAGCAGGAATAAAGAAGTGCGAACTGCTGATCTTGTCACTCAGATTGGTCAGGACTCGAAGATTCCCAGGAAGGCCTGAGCCAGCCCCCACATGTTATAAAAGTGATTCATTAGGCTGGCTTACACAACAGGGACCGGGTGGTCCAGAATGGCTGTCCGTGTGCTGAGGAGGCTGGAAACCTTGTCCACAGGCTGAAGGTCTCAGCAGATCCAAACTGGTGCTGAAGACCTGGGGGATTCCTGCAGAGCAGACGGTCTTCCGTCCATGTGGGAAGTTGGGTGTTAGTGAAGAGTGGCCACGGTTGCTGACCTAGATGTCCTCACCAGCAACAGCAAAGGTGGGTGAACAAGCAGTGCTGCTTTATCCTCGGATCTTTTCTTATCTGAGTGCTCACTGGGAGGTGTCACTCATCCTTAGAGCGCCCTCCCCATTACCCGGTACAGTTAATTCTTCTTGGAAATGCCTTCACGGGCCCCGCCTAGAGGCATTTCAGGCCCAATCCATTTGGCCAGCATTGTGAGCCATCGCGCCTTCTCAGCCCAAGCTCCGGGCCAGAATATAACACAGGATCTTTGCTATGGCTTCAGCTCCCCTGGAGTTCTCCCGTGCCAAGCTAGGTCCTCGGCCTCATCTATTCTCAGGCTACGGAAAAGAACAGCTCTCTTCTGCTGAGGAGCCTTCTCTCGGTGACGCTTGTCCCTACAGTGGTGACGACCTGTCTTCAGCTTCCCATGGCCTTTCTTCGGTGCACTGTGGATGGCGCTTGACAGCAATGATCCAATTCTATGACACAAGAATGATCCATCTTAGGATGGTCTCCCCGGCCAGGGCTCCAAGTGCTCACAATGTGGATGGCTCCCCTTGGGCGGCACTCTCTGATGGCATCCTTGGGCCAGGGCTTCCTGCCCTCACCATGTGGACAGCCCTCTGTGGGCTGGACTCCACCATGCTCACACCATGAACTTAGTCTCATAGGAGACAGGACAAAACTGCTGTTCTTTAGATTTAGCACATCCTAATGCATTGAGGAGAGAGGATCAAAATTCATTGTATACATGTATGAGGTTGACAAAGAACAAAAATATCATCAAAAACAAGTAAGTAAAAAGAATGATCAATCCTTAGATTCCACCATGGTTTTGTTTTTCGGTTTTGTTTTTTGTTTTTTGTTTTTTGTTTTTTTTCCTTTTGGAGGCAGTGATTGCACTATGTTATCTGAGCTGGCCACAAACTCCTGAGCTCTAGGTTCCTGCTTTTTCACCTTCCCGAGACCTCCAGTGATGTGAAGGCGTGGCCTCTGATATTCAGACACTGACTATGTGATTGCATTAACAGGCAGACATTTTAAGAAATGATTAGTTGGTTGGGCTGGAGAGATGGCTCTCTCCAGAGTGAAGACTCTGCCTCACAAGCATAAGATCCTGCGTTCAGATGTCAGGTCCCATATAAAAACTCCAGGCAGAAACAGCAGTGGACTGCACTTCTAGCTCTAGAGGGCAGAACGTGGAAAATCCCAGAGCGCAGCAAAAAGGAGGTAGTAGTAATCCAGGATGATTCCCAAAGTCACCGCTGGGCCTCCACAGGGACACACAGTGCCCTCTGACACACACACACACACACACACACACACACACACACACACACATAAATAATGGAAAAAAATTAAAAACAGAAATGATTAGTTGAGCTAGGGATTTACCCCAGTGGCAGACTGCCTGCTTAGCAAGCACAAGACCCTGGGTTTGGTCTCCAGTATCAAAGAAAAAAAAAAAGACAAAAATTATAGAGAGAAAAGATAAGTCCATAAAGATTCCTCCCTTGTGAATTGGATGAGACGACCATTTAATTACTTTTCTCATTGCTATAATAAAAATACCCGATAAAGGAAACTTAAGGGAGAGTGTTTATTGTGGTTCACAGTGTGAGGACACAGTCCGTCATGGCGGGGAAGGCATGCAGCATGAGGCAGCTGGTCACGTGACGTCCACAGTCAGGAAGCAGAGAGACGAATGCTCGTGCTCAGCTCGCTTCCCATTTAGATTCAGTCCAGGACCCCAGCCTATGAGAGGGTGCCGCTCGCATTCAAGGGGCATCTTCCCACCTCAGCTAACCTAATTCAGAAACTCTCTCTAGACATGCCCAGAGGTTTTCCTGGGTCATTCTAAGCCCCATCAAGTTGATGATCAAGACTACCCATCACAGACAATGAGGAGGGCATGTGCGGACCCAGCGCTCCCCTGAACACAGTGTTTATCCCCCACTTTTGCTGGGTTTGGGCTCTTGAGAGCTCACAGCTCTACCCTAAGAATCAAGGGGATTTTCTGCCCAGGTGTGGGCCCCTGTCTGGCAGCCTGTCCTAAACAGTGACTAATGAATAACGCGGTGATACAAAAAGGCAGGTCTCCCAGAGTCACATTTGAGGACAACTCTAGACCACCCACATAGCAGAGCCCCCATGGGCTTGGCTACAACCCGACTTGTCTCACTTACTAGGCCAGCTGCACAGTCCCCTGCTCTTTCCCTCTTTGCAAATCCCTGGCCTAGAAGGAATGCTAAGAACCAACTTTTCAAAGGCGCTTAAGGAGCTATGTGAGCCACTGGCTTCGTGGCAAGAAAGAGCCATCGGCAACTGGGTTACCTCACAGAACGTGGAAGGTTCCAGGCTAAAGCCGGAAGGTGGTATCAGAAGGTCTCTTTGACCTTCTGAATAAACTAGTTTTCGCTGTGTACCCCTGTCTCTAGAACCTTGAGGAGGGTGACCTCTGTGTTTTTGAGCTTCTGGATGGGTCATCCTATAGGAGAATATAAAACAGGAAGGAAAAAGATTAGCAAACCCCTTGGGTGTGCATGATGACCCTCACAGAAGACTTGAAAAGCTTTCTGTGGAAGTTCTAAAGACAGGGGTCCTAAAATGTTTCCACGGAACTAGGAGAGAAATTGGAATTCTTCATACTCTACCACAGACACAGACAAGGCCAACCCAGCGCACCCCACCATCACAACGTGCCTCCCACACTCTGCATTTACAAGACCTCGCCCCCTCTGTCCTGCTCGAAGCGGGCGTCTCCCCTGTTTTTCCTGTTTCACTTTTGAGAAAATGGAAAGGAGCCTCGAACCTCACTTTTTCTGATTCAATGTTATTCCTGTTCGTTTGAAGCAGCGTCTTTAACCAGACGATGATAACAAGCCATTGCCATTCTTTTTTTTTAAGTAATCTCATCTTTTTTAAAATATTTATTTATTTTTATTTCCACTCACACAAACTTAACCATTGACATTCTTTACTTTTATTCCCTAGGTCTATTTTTTTTCATTACATGAATGCTAAATTATTTACAAATGCTCCCCTCTTTAAGACCAACCAATCCCTTAAGTCTTCATCTTTTTTCCTCTTCCTCCTCTTCTTTTTCTTCTCTTCCTTCTCTTCCTCCTTCCCCCCCTCCTCCTTCTACTCCCGCATCCTCCTCTTCTCCTCCTCATCCTCCTTCTTCTTCCCCCTCCTCCTCCCCTGAAATAGGGTCTCGTGCACTCCAGGTTAGCTTCAAACTCAGGTCTCCTGCCTCCACCTTCTGAGTGCCCAGATTACAGACATGACCCACAATGCCCAGCTTCACAGGCAGGGATGGGACTCAGGTCTGCATGTGTACTGGGCAAGGACTCTACCCAGTGAGTGCTTCTTAGTTAACTATTACACTTGAGACTATTGAAAGACTCCTCCAACAATACCACAAAGGAAGACTCCAGAATTATGAGGTTCTCCTTCTTAGTTACCTGCTTCCAAGAGGGAATCATAATGACATAAGCCGAAGGTTGACGAAGTATTACAAGCCTGTGAGCCTATCCACAGAGCTGTAAGACATATTCCCATGTGGGTTCTGTGGATGGTTTGCAATTGAAAATCCATTAGCAGCATACATGGAGCTGAAGAATGCCAAAATGGATTTCTAAGATGTACCAAAAGAAGAATCTAAAAATGCATTCGTAAAGGAAGCTAGCACAGTTTGGTAACTCTCTCTCTCTCTCTCTCCCCTAAAAAGAACTAAAATCGTTTTGATTATTCAAAGATAAAACCATTAAGAGGGCCTCTGGCCAGATGAATGGATGTCAAAAGAGACATATATTGGCACAATAGCAAGAGTTTCAAGAAAGAAAGAAAAAAAAGAACTGCAAATGTGTGAGTCTCAAGTAAACACCCGAAGCATTTCAGAAGCAATTTCTGTCTTCCTTGGATAAGGAGGAAGAGCAGCAAGTGCTGAGACCACACAAACCAGCTAAGTCAAAGAAAGAACCAGAGTAGGATGTGGGGCTGGAATGTATTTGCCTTCCAAGGCACCTGAGATAGGGAGGCAGGAGGGGGGGCATGTCTGCGTGTCTGTGGACAGAGTTGTTCTGCCACGATTCACTCAAGAATAAAAAATGCTGCTCGTGCAACTATAATGGAGTACACTAGGGAAGTGCCCTTCTTAGCGCTGTCTTCGTTTCAATTCCTTCTGTGGAATTTAACTGCTCTGGGGGTCTACTTGGCAGACCACGCTATGAATATTCAAAATGCTACTTTACATATCACATATGGTTCGGATTTGAGCGATTTCCTCCCAGGCTGGAGGGAGTTCTCTCAAGCGCATCTCTGTGTGTTCTATTAAACATTTTTTGATTAAAAAAAAAAGGAAAAGGGAGAAAAAGGAACTTTTTAAATAAAATAAATTAAGGAAAAGTCTCAATTAGAAATGAAGAGTTTATGCAGATTTCTTAATTAGCCAAACTAACATTGTTTTTCTCAAACCTCAGAAGCTAAATTCACTTAAAGGTCAAAGACATCAGAAGAAAACTAAGCACAAATGTTGAAATCAGGGGCTGGGCTGGGTCGAGCGCTTGCCTAGCGCGCACCAAGCCCTGGTGTTCTATGCCCAGCACCCTATAAACTGGGCACCTGCATCCCAGCACTCGGAAGGTGAAGACAGAAGCTCAGAAGATCAAGGTCAAACTCAGCTACACAGTGAGTTTGAGATCAACTTGGACTATATGATATCCTGCTCTCCCCACCCCCTCCCACCAAAAAAAAATGTTGAAACAAAATTTGGGAATGAAGTAAAGGTGAAAGTGACAAAACAACTAGTATTAAGCCCAAACATATCATACTATTGAGAAAATGCTAGATATTCAGTTCCTTAACTTCAAGAGTCACAGCCTGAAAGACTACAATTAACTTTTCTAGATGACTAAAACTTGAACTAAAATTCTTTTCTTCTTCTTCTTCTTCTTCTTCTTCTTCTTCTTCTTCTTCTTCTTCTTCTTCTTCTTCTTCTTCTTCTTCTTCTTCTTCTTCCCATTTGTTTGTTAATATCTATCTATTTATTTACAAGATGAGCAAGTAGCAGTTACTCTCGCTGCTGCTGTGAGATACCACAAAGACTCAAGCAACTTAAGGAAGAAGGGAGATTTATCTGACTTAGGGTTCTGGGGGGAGGTGTAGTCCGTGATGATGGAAAGGCAGGGCTGGCAGCAGAAACTGGAGGAGTCTCAGGCCACATCCATCATGGACACTGAGTGAGCTAGTTCTAAACTGCCAGAGCAGACACTACTGGAAGCAGGGCAGGGCTAATCCACCTCAAAGCTGCCCCCTATGACGTGCCTTCCTCCAGCATGGCTCCATCTCCCAAAGGTGCCGTAACCTGCTTGAACACTGACAACAGCTAAGGATTCAAATATATGAGCCTGTAGAGGACAACTCACATTCAAACCACGACAGGGGGGTGAGAGAGAGAGAGAACACTCATACCCAAATGGAAGTCAGAGGACAACTTTGAGAAGTCAGGTCTCTCCCTCCATCATGTGGGCTTCTCAGGATCAAACTTCAGGTCTCTGTGACTTCTTGAGCAAGTGCTGAGCTGTCTGTCTCGCCAGCACCTTTTTCTGTCCGCCTCTGAAAGCATCTTGAAATTGTCTTTCAATCCTCCCTCACATCGCGCAGGAATAGAAATTCAGCAGGAGAAATGGACTGCCCACCGTGTTTGTTCGTCTTTTCTGTTGCTGAACAAACACAGGACTGGACACCTTCGGAGAACTAGGGGCCTTATCCCTGCTTTCTATTCTTGGCCACATCAGCGTGGCCGGAGAGCGCGCACAGCACCAGGGGCCAAGGGGACTGAACGCTCCGTGTCCACAGGAATTACAGAAAGAAGGACTTTCTTGCTGGCCAGCCACCTGGGTGCCAGTCTGCCAAAGTACCGAACCAGCTCTCCCCACCCTGTACACCTGCCCCAAGAAACTCATCGTAACTACTAATTCTTTACAGATGCGCCCAGAGTTCAACCCTCAATGCTCAAGTTGACACCTGTGTCTCACTGGCACAATCATGAAAACTAGTCCTGATGTGCTTTCCACAGCACCTTTGTTACTTGACTATCTCTATTGCATGTAGTATAAAATTGTATCTAGCAGCATAAGTCTAACAGGAAATCTGTGTTTTACGCAGACCTTATTCAAGGCTGAATGCCCTGGAAGGTATTTTAGAATACCTTCAAGGGCTCAATGGGTTGGAGACAAAAATTAACCCTGACTGCCTAAGGAGCTCTATTTTTAAAAATGTTATAAAGGCTCTGGGTAGATGGCTCTGACAGTAAAGGACTTGCCATGTCTGAATTCGATCCCAGAACCCATAATAGAGAAAAAATGTGGGTGTAGTGACTTCATATATATACGCATGGGTGTGCTCTCATATGCATGAGAGAGAGAGAAAGAAAGGGAGGGACAGAGAGACAGACATGCAGAGGGAGAGAAGTATAGAGAGGAGTCCGTGATCCAGCCCTGGAATCACACAGCTTAGCAGAGAAAAGCTTCGTGATGTGTATTTGGAGGAAGACTGAAGTCAGAGAGACCTGAGTTCAAATCCCTCCTCTGCTTCTCACTAGCAGAGACGTTGTGTGAGCTCCTTAACTTCCCTCAAGGAACATTTCCCCCCACCAATTATGGAAGTCTGCCTAGTGTGGATGGCTCCTTTGTAGAAAAACACAGAAAGTTAGCCTTCCAGGTCTTTGCCTGGAGTCATTAATTACCCTTTCTTTCCCGTGCATTTCGAAGGGACCTGAAGGAAGAATCTTGGAGGTGTGGTTTACAGGAGGCAGAAGCTAAATGGGGGAAAATATCACTGTCTGGGCAAACGCATGAAACTTCCATACAGGAAAGAGATTTATATATAAAGCTTCATGATTTTTTAACTGGTCTGGTCGGCTCAAGATAACTTTGGCTCCTTCTTGATTCATCTTTCGAAGAAACTAGGGCAGAGACGTTACCCTTTTCAATGTTGCATTAAGTATGACGTGAGCCTGCCCAGGCAACCTCCTCTAACTACCAGGGCACTGGGAATGTGATACGGATGGCTTCTGCCTACCTAGACACTCCAGAATCCACATTGTCCCCACAGGCCACGACCCACCTGAATCACTCATCACCCGGACCATCCCTCCATCGGCAAGTGATTTTCTCTCCCTTTATCATGTCCCCCTCCAGCCCCGAGCCAACATATGGTCTATGATGTGCAAGTGATTAAACAGATTCTCTCCCACAGGATAGAGCAGAGGCTGTGCAGATTTCTCCTGCAAGAGCAGGCTCAGAATGCTAAATGACTCCAAGGGACTCCATGGGACAGGTGGAAGAGAAAACTGTTTCACCCAGAGGTCGGTAACTCCTGGTTTTTATCGGCACAAAGCAAAATGTATCCAGTGTAAGATTTCTCTGAGAAACAAAGATGGAGGGTGGGGTGTGGCACTTGGGAAATAATGACCTTGGCCCTTGGAGACTCACAGGGACCTGTAGCTCTCGCTGGCCTGCCCCTGCTACCTGCCAGCCTAGGCATCTTCCGGTCTTGCTTCAAGGCTCAGTTTAGGTGTTACACGCATGAGATGATGAGGTCATCGGCTTCACTGTTCCCTGGCCCAGGTCTCTTGGGACGTCCTAAACTTCCTGAGTTTGCTGTCCTCAAAACACTCAGCACACTACATCATAACTCTCTATTTTTCTTATGCGTGTGCACATAAATACCATGTGCATCTAGGGGTGATGGGAGGGTGGCTCTCTGGAAGTCCAGTGCCTCCCACAAAAATTATTTAGCAGTCAGTTTGATGAGTTTGATCTACAGTTCACTGAAGCTTCTCTTTAAGTCAGTGTGACGTGGCTGCCATTCCTGTATTTCTAACCCCAGAAGATGAAGCTTAGAAATCACCAGAGCAAACTGGCTGGACACACTGGCCCTAATTATGTGCTCTGGGTTTAATTAGAGACTCAGGCTTACAGCAGTAATGTGGGAAAGCAGTTAAGGGTGATTCTTGATGTCACCTTTGGCCCCCCACAGGCACACACACCCATGTACATACACCTACCCAGCCACATGCAAATATACACACACCTATACATGCAAGGAAGGAAGGAAAAGGGAGGAGGGAGGGAGGGAGGGAGGGAGAGAGGGAGGGAGGAAGAAATACAAGGGAAAGGAGGGAGAGGGAGAAGGGAGGGCGCTAGGCATCTGAACTCAGGATCGTGGGTAGAGGGGAAGGAGGCCACTAGACCTGGGGTCCACTGGAGAAGTTGGAGCGCAAGCATGGTGTGGACCATGGACCGCTGACCCACACACCAGGCCTAACTAGCTATGGGAGCAGGTCTCAGCCAAGTGCCTGCGTTCAGATCCTCAGCACCTGTGTAAAAACTGGGAGTGGAGATGCATATCTGTATCCCAGTGCTGGCATGAATGGAGACAGGTGCATCCCACGGGCTTGCTGGCCAGGTAGCCTAGAAAGTTCCAGATTCAGTGAGAAACCCTGTTTCAACAATTAATAATTGAAGGAGATACTTGATGCTCATTTCTGGTCTCCACATAAGCATGCATGGCTATGCATATCCACACACTCACATATGACACACTCACATAGATGCACACATATACACACACACACACACACACACAGCCTCCATATGAACAAACAGTTGTGTGCACATCCACACACTCATGTGTAACACACACACACACACACACACATCCTCAAATAGGCAAAAATGACTGTTGTTCTCAGTTAAAAAAACTAAAACTTTTTTAAAAAAATCTTTGTCACATGCAGTGATTAATTGCACCAGAACAACCAAATGCTACATTTTCTTTCCCTCTCGGTGAGTAATTAGCCTCTGCGCTGCTGCAGGGCCTGTCAGCGCCCATCAAGGAGAAAGGAGAACCCAGCGACTGAGAAGCCCTGTGCCTCCTGGGGGGGCTCATGTTCTCCTTGCGCTCAGTCATGGTCCTCTCCGACTGCCCACCATCTCTTCTAAAAGACACCAGGTAAGGAAAGGGCAGCGACGGCCATCACCACCTGCGAGGTGGGCCTATCACCACCTAACTGAGCTGGCGTGTGAGAGAGAAGAGAAAGGGCACATCCATGCCTGGGCCAGCATTGCAGAAGAATTCGCAGACAGCGCGTGCCCTGACTCGCTCTGTCAGTCCCGGCGGGCCACTGAAAGGCTGTCCCTGGTTCGCATGGGCAGAAGCATAGTCTGGCAGAAATTGAGTAGTTTACTTATCCAAGGTCAGCAGATCCTGAGACCAGGATGAAGCCCATCTGCTGGTCCCCATCCCAGGTCGTTTGGGCACCACCACATGGCACCTTCGGGAAGATGAGGATGGATGAAGACAAGGTGGTGTGGGCACCAGATCTGGGGCAGAACGGTGCTTTGTAGGTAGAGGGCTCAGCTCACCTGTCCTCCAGGACCACAGCAATTACTATAATGTGCACATGCACACATATACACGCATATTCACATGCATACATATACACATGTATATACAAAATGTGCATACATATGCACCAAATATATACATATACATGCACGTACACATGCATGTATACATAATATATATATTTACATTCACACATATATATACTACAATACATACACACAATGGACATACATGCATCACACATGCCCACACTACACATAGAAACATGTGCACGTACAAACACACAATGCAGACAATACATGTACACACATATACACATAAGCATGTCCCGTATAGACATACATACATATGTAGTGCACAGATTTATTTTATAAATTAAAGCCAGCTAGATGACCCACTGGGTAATGGAGCTTGCCACCAAGCCTGATGACCTGAGTTTAATCCCCGAACCCACATGAAGGAAGAAGAGAACTAACTCCAGCAAGTGATTCTCTGCCTTCCACGTGCACATGGTGACTTGCTCATGTACACACACACACGCACACCACACACACACACACACACACACACCATGCACCAGGCCAATAGTGCTAGGACAGGAAATCCTGCCAAACAAAGGAAGAGAATGTCTGCAATCACGAAGCCCAGAACATTCCCACAGAAGTTGTTATGTCTAAAGTGCATCAACTCAGTCAGTGAAATTCACACTCTTTTGTCCCCTGGGTAGAAGTCTCTCTTGGTATCTCATTGAAAGTCACCACTAGAAAGAGATGCCTTGGCTAGCCAGTCTCTGGCCAGAGCCTCTGAAGGGAAGTTCACTCTCCCAGGGAGCTCCACAGGCCAATCACATCCCCCCACAACCTTTCCCTTCTCCAGAATTTTCCATCCTTCCAAAGGCTGTTCTCTTAGTCCTACTTCAACAAGTTGAAAACCATCCCCAGACTCCTGGGTGGAAGGATTATGTGATATTTGAATGACAGAGAGAGACTGAGGCTTTCTGTTGGTCACATCGCTGTGGAGAGAGGTACCACAAAGTCAAGTTTGTGCCTCCAGTTTGGCCACCCACCTCATTCAATTAATAAGAATTCTAACTGACGCAAAAAGCAGGAAGAAGATATTTATTCCGTAAAGCCATACTAGGGAGAGGGGATCCAGTGTTGATGTCTGTCTCTTGTCAAAGTCCAAAGGTTTTGATGCAGGATCTTTGATTCTTTTCTAATAGTATTTATTTATTTCAGAGAGAGAGAATATGCCTCGATACATGGGTGGAAGTCAGGGGACAACTTTCCTTCTACCATGTGGGTTTTTAAAAATCGAATTCAGATCACCATATTTGCAGGCAGATGTCTTATCCACTAAGCTAGCTTGCCCCCACCCCAATCTGGGTTTTATAAGGCAAGATCTGTTTGAGGTCCAGCCCGCCCATCCTCAGTGTTTTCTCTGGAAGGTGAAAGAAGCCTTTTGTTCTTGAAGGACGCACCTGGGAGAAGTTCTCTGGTCTTTCCTGGGAGTTCCAGAAAAGCAGAGACTTACTTCTTCAGACTTCTTGTGCCCCTTCCTCCTCTCCACCCATCCCCAGTTCACTTGCTAGCAGTTGAAGGTAATGGAGCTTCAAGGTTTTGCTAAGTGACCGAAAGACAGACTCCAGGGCTCAGGCAGGCCATTGATTTCTTGATAAAGGGAAGCATGTATAAGAATGTGTGTGTGTGTGTGTGTGTGTGTGCATTTCCCCACTTTGTATTTTACTGTCGGATTACAAGAGCAGCTGTGTGGCAGTGGAACCTGGGGGCACACAGGTGGTAAGGTGTGATGTGGGTGCTGCAGTAGCAGATGCTGCACTGGAACCACCACGGCTGCCTGTCTCAGGAGTCGTTCCTGAAGGCCAAGCCCGGCTCACTCCTGAAGCCCTTCCACCCGTAGCACTGCGGAAGTCACTAAAAAGAATCTGCACTGACTTACCAGGCTGATCTCGATGGGTGGAGAGTACTGGCATGCTGCAGGTTCACAGCCTAGTTACACGTTTATCTTGGATGGTCTTGACAGCCCCTCAGTAGCCATTCCTAGCTTGTCCTCTATAACTGTCCTAATGAAACCAGATTTCTTTTTCTGGGTTCTCATGTCCCAGAGTCAAACACTGAAACCAGAACACATGGAGAAGTTTGGCCGCAGGATTTAACGATAGCAAGAGAAAAGAAAGGAACTGTCAGACTGCTCAGTCCAAGAAAGGCAAGGAAGCCACCAAGTGAATCAGGGCCAGGGTACTGACGGGGCTAGGCAGGCTTGAAAGGTGGCTTTCTCTATGGGTTAGTTTTAGTTTCTTTAAATGGGCATTTTTTTAGTCCTTTTGTGTCTGATTGGTCCCTTTATGTTGGGGTCAACTTCTGGTGACTGAACTGTTTCATTTGCTAGAAGAGAGGAACTTGCCTCCTCTTGCAAGCGACAGGTGGGGGCTTGAGTCAGTTCTTGGAACTGCTTGGTGGGTTCAAAGTTGTTCTATTACCAACATGCTGTGACTATCAGCATGAAATGTATTAACAGACAGCTAGTCCCAACCAACACAAAGGCAAATGTCTTCAAATAACATCCAAGGCCTGTAACAGAGATCTCCCCTGTCTGCTGTAACCACCTAGCTGATGTTTCCACCAATGTATCTTTAAAAGTGTCTTTAGTTATAGCTTTCTTTGTCCTATGATTATAAAATCTCAAGAAAACTGCTACCACAGTGGCACACATGGAATTTGGGGCATCCTGAATCTTTTCCCAGGCCATGATCACTCATTTTTAGCTCCAGAATAAAAGGCCCCTTACCCCTTTCAGACAAGAGTTGTGATTTTCCATTGACAGGATCTTCAGTATCTTCTCCCAGTTCTCTGAGTAAAATTTCACTTAATAGTGAAAGCAGTTTTACCTTCTGTAACAGATCATGTCTTTGATCCAAACAGTGAGGAACTATGTTCACTGAGAATTATATATGTGTGTGTGTGTGTGTGTGTGTGTGTGTGTGTGTGTGTGTAATGTGTATGCATGAGTGTATGTCCATGTATGTGTGTGTGCACGTGCATGCAAATGACAGATTTCTTAAACAGGATCACAATATTAGCAGGGTAGAGATAATAGCTGATAAATTTAACTACAGCAAAATTGAAAACATCCACACAATGCCAACCATTATAACCCACATCAGAAGACACAAGTCACAACCCAAGAGAAGCATGGTTAATTCGCCCCAAACAATAAAGGATTAAAAAGCGCCTGCAAATTAATAAGAAGACAAATAACCCAGGCGGGAAAACACACATACACGCACACAGAGAAAAGCTACACAAAGGCCTGGCACAGAGGAGGGAGCCCAGAGAATCAACAGACGTGAAAAGATTGTCAACTTCATGAATAGTCACAAAGACATAAATAAAAAAAAAAAAACACCAGGGAAATATCATTCCACAGGCACCCGGTGGGCAATGAAGTGGAAGACTGATAAGACTCCATGCCAGCAGGGGCACAGAGACACACATGCCAGCCACAATCACAGTGAGTCCCCGGGGTTTGGCATGCAGTCTCTTTGGAGATGATTTGGTAAAGCCCAGGTTTCCACTCCCTAGTCTTTGCCCTAAAACCACCACCACATGTCCACAGAAGAGTTCTGCCAGAAGGGATGTACCAAGTCACGAGGGAGCCCCTCTTCCTCATGCACCACTACAGGGTCATCAGTAGACGGTGACCTATCAGTCCCCTCAGGGCAGCACTACAGAGCAGCTCAGATGAGCCAGGGAATAGCATTCGCCAAATGGAGCTAGAAATAGAGATGAAAAGTTGAGATGCTTAATGATGATTTACAGCTTGACGGGCTCTAGGAAACAAACTCTAGACATGTCTGTGAGGGACCCTCTAGAGCGTGTTTTCTGAGGAGGGGAAACTTGACCTGAATGTGGAGGAATCCTCTAAATCAGGTTCACTGAGGTAGGAAGATCCCTGAATATAGGCAGCACCATCCCCTGGGCTGGGGTCCTGGGCTGAATCAACACCAGCATTCATCTCTCTCTGCTTCCTGACTGTGGATGTCACGTGACCAGCTGCCTCACACTCCTGCCGCCATGTCTTCCCGGCCATGATGGCCTGTGTCCTCAGACTGTGAACCAGGATAAACCCTTCCTGCCCGAAGTTGCTTTGGTCAAATATTTTGTCATCATAATAAGGAAAATAACTAATATAGTAGTAGTCAATGAAAGGAAAGTTTACTCCGTGAAATAAAGAGCATTTAATGTATAAAATGAAAATTTAATGTACGTATGGCAAATATATGTTAGCTTATATTTATATAAGCATGTACTTTTGAATTATTTATATTTGAAGTTTATATAATAGGAATATGCTTTTCTTCATTATCTACAATACACAAATTGCCTTAATATTAAATGTAAAGCTTGACTTATGAGTTACTGTTTTTCAATTTTGTCTTTTATGCATATATAGACATGTCATGGTAGTGTAGAATATATGTAAAATACTTACATACTACCATAGTGTGTGCCTCTGAGAGAAGTTGTAAGTAAGAAAGATATAAAAGCAACTCTATATTCAAGTTTTATCTCCTAAATATTAACTAAGGATCAGGGCCGTAGCACCTGCTGTTCTTAGAACTCCTCAGTCTAACACTAGTTTAGGCCACTGAGTGAGACCATGTCTCAAACAACAAAAGGAAAACACACACACATACACACACACACACACACACACACACACACACACACACACACACGATAATACAATAATAAAAAGTCTAGTGGGGGTTGGCGAGATGGTTTAGGGGTTAAGCCTCTACCTCTAAAGCAAAAGGTCTTGATTTCGCATCTCAGATCCCATGTAAAAATGTCAGGGGAAAATAATGGCAGTTTGCACTTCTAGAAGGCAGGGCCTGGGAAACTCCAGAGCAATAGCAAAGAGGAGTTAGAACAATCCAGATTGATTCTCTAAATCGCCCTTGGCCCTCCACAGACACACACACACACACACACACACACACACACACACACACACACACACAAATTCTGGAACCGTAAGATGAATAGATTTCCCTTTCTCCCTTAAGTTACTTGAATTGGAGTCTTGTCTCACAGCAACAGATAAGAGTAACTGCTACATACAGTACAGATTGTATAATTTATTTTAACTTAATTTATTTTGTGCATAACTTATTTTATATTTCATTATTTATATTGTATTCATGTTGGCATGCCAGTATCTTTTTTCTCTTCATTCTTTGAAATTTTCATATACAAACAGAATGATTTATGTCCTTGCCCCCACCTCTTTTTCCCACCCTCTCTTCCAGTCACCTGTTTCTTTTTTAAATTAACTTATTAATGATGGGGGGGTGCATGTGCGTGTGTCTGTGTGTGTTTCAGAAGGCACTGTGTGTGCCTGTGAAGGCCCAAGGGCGACTTCCAGAATCATCCTGGATTGTTCTACCTCCTTTTTTACTTTGCTCTGGGATTTCTAAGACTCTGCCTTTCAGAGCCAGAACTACAGGCTGATGCCATTTCTGCCTGGCATTTTTATGGGGGATCTTGGATCCAGACTCAGGACTCTCTGCTTGTGAGGCACAGTCTTAATCCCTGAGCCATCTCTCCAGCCCCACTTGCCTCCTTAAGATTCCATTGCAGAGCTGGGCAAAGGACATGACGAGGACTCAGTGGAATGTTCTGGGCACCTGGGAGAAAGGCTCTGAGAATATTCTCAGCCCTCGGAGGAGACTCTGGCTTGAGGGAAACTGATAGAGGTCAAAGTGACTGGTGTAGAGGAGAATCTTCCTGGGCAATAGAAGATAATCCAAAATCCATTTCAATTTAGCTTTGGAAAGCATACCACACCCTCACTTGAAAGCAGAGGTGAATGCTGGGCTTAGAAGTTAAACTTCTATCAAATTCCAAAATTGAGAGCTGGTGGAGGGAGAGGTAGCGAGCTGGGGAGTGCTCTGTTTCCCCTTCAAGAATGATAGGTATGCATATATATATATATAAAGAGATAGATAGATAGATAGATAGATAGATAGATAGATAGATAGATAGATAGATGATATATAGGTTAACAATGGGGTATTTGATTACAGATAAAGGATAGAGATGGGTGATAAAGAGAGATGGTACATACGTAGATGGTGCATTGATAAATAAGACAAATGACTAATTGGTTCACAGATGACAGATAGATGACAGATAATAGTTGTTAGATGAAGATAGATGATGATGCATAATACACAATGACAATAGATGACAGGTTGATATAGATGACAGAGGGGCAAAGATATAGCCCTCTCTCTTTCTCATTCTTGGATAAAATGAGGTCATGTCTACGAATCTCACATAGAACCCCAGGAAGCATTCGGCACGGGGTGTCTACATGTTTGTGTGTGCCTGTGGATGTCTGTCTGTGCGTGCTTCTGTCTACACACAGGTGTTTATCTCTACATATTGATTCTCATTTCCCCCAAGCACTCTGGAACCTGCCCAAGAGTATCCAGAGAAAAGAGTAATGATTAGATTTATCAAGCGAAGTTTTGCAGGCTGCCTGTCTGACTGCAGGCAAGTGAGCACTTGGCTCCGTTTCCAGGTTTTGCAGCGACAGCAGTTTCGATATCCCCACCGTGACAGCGCCGGAGGACACCTCTTTGTCAGTGCTCTGGCTGGGTTTGGAAATCGTCTGGGTCTGTCCCATTACATTTAGAAGATGCTTCTGGGTGGTGCGATGGCGGCTGGAGAAGTACAGGTGACCAGATTATCTACCATAATCCTTCTTGTATCATTACAGTAGCATCCCAGGGGTTAAACTCTGCCTTCCCTGGGGCTTTGACTGATCTAGACCCCCCTTTAGCCTAAATGTATAGTCCCTTCACCCATTGTTGACTCTAGCTTTATTTGCCCAAACTTTTCAGGGTTTTGTGCATGTGTTTGTGCATATGTATATGTGCACACCCATGTGTACACGTGTCTCACCATATTTTTTGAGACAGGATCTCATTCTCTCTCTCTCTCTCTCTCTCTCTCTCTCTCTCTCTCTCTCTCTCTCTCTCTCTCTCCCCCCACCCGAGCTCACTGACTTGGCTGGACTGACTGGAGCAGCAAGCCCTTGAGGATTCTCCTGCCTCCACTCTCCCAGCACTGGGATTGCAGGTGAGCTCCCTACCACTGTGCTTGGCTTTTACAGGGGTACTGGGGATAAAAGTCAGGTCCCCATGTTTACGTAACAAGAACTTAACAACTGATCCATCTCTCCAGCCCAGTCTTCAATTGGAATAAGTGTAATGTTTCTATCTTAATGCACTCGGCATAACTGGAAAAAAAAATTCTGATTAAAATTTGTATATTTTAAATTCTTTATGACCATTTCCATTTCTCATCACTACCCTTCCTTCTCTCTTTCCTTCAGTTGAGGATATTACTCTTTTTTGGAAAACTGGGAGATACCAGAGATAAAAGCAATCAATTTAATAGGGTAGACAATGTATCCCATCATAGATGTGGACATGTTTTTCATGGTGCAAGGGTTAAGAAAGAGAAGGTGGGTTTCTGTCTGTGTTGGTAATGTTTTATATCACCCATGTTAATTAATTTTTTTTATTTTTGTATGTGTATGTGTGTGTGTATAAGAGAGAGAGAGAGAGAGAGAGAGAGAGAGAGAGAGTACTGTGTGCTCCCGTGGAGGCTCAAAGGTGGCTTTGGGATTCATCCTAGATTGCATCTCGTTCCTTTTTGCTTTGCTCTGGCATTTCCCAGACTCTGCCTTCCAGAGCTGGGAGTGCAAGCAATTTCTACATAGGTTTGGCATTTTTACATGGGATCTTGACATCTGAACTCAGGCTCTTCTGAGTGGGAGGCAGGGTCTAACTCCTCCTCCATCTCTCCAACCCCACGCTCGTTATTTTAATTCCTCCTTGGTGCAGGGACCCCTGTTAGGGTCTGATGATTACTAAGTGAATAAAACAAAGGTTCTGCCTTCTAGAAACATCTGGGTTGTTGGAGAAGACAACCAGAAGACAAATGACTGGTCAGGGGTATTGTCAGCTAATTGTTCTCAGTTGAAGCATTTTGCAGTGTTTCAACTAAAGAAACTCATAAGTCTCAATAAGATCCTGAAGCTTATAAGATCCAAAAGATTACATAAATAGCAACAGTTATTGAGAAGAGGAGACCCAGACCCACTGAACTGCCTGCAAATAGGGAGGGAGCTATAGGGTACAAACTTTATGAGTGGACATTCTGTGTGTGGCAGCTGCTTTGAGTAAACCATGCTCCTGTAGTGACCCTTTACCATGCTCCTGTAGTGAACCCCCCACCATGCTCTTGTAGTGACCCTCACCATGCTCCTGTAGTGACCCCTCACCATGCTCCTGTAGTGACCCCTCACTATGCTCCTGTAGTGACCCTCACCATGCTCCTGTAGTGACCCCTCATCATGCTCCTGTAGTGACCCCTCATGTGCTCCTGTAAGGACCCCTCACCATGCTCCTATAGTGACCCTCACCATGCTCTTGTAGTGACCCCTCACCAGGCTCCTGTAGTGACCCCTCACGTGCTCCTGTAGTGACCCCTCACATGCTCCTGTAGTGACCTCTCACCAGGCTCCTGTAATGACCTCTCACCATGCTCCTACAGTGACCCCCTCACCATGCTCCTGTAGTGACTCTCACCATGCTCTTGTAGTGACCCCCTCACCATGCTCCTGTAGTGACCCCTCACCATGCTTCTGTAGTGACTCTCACCATGCTCTTGTAGTGACCCTCACCATGCTCCCGTAGTGACCCTCACCATGCTCCTATAGTGACCCCTCACATGCTCCTGTAGTGACCCTCACCATGCTCCTGTAGTGACCCCTCACCATGCTCTTGTAGTGACCCTCACCATGCTCCTGTAGTGACCCCTCACCATGCTCCTGTAGTGACCCCTCATCATGCTCCTGTAGTGACCCCTCACCATGCTCCTATAGTGACCCTCACATGCTCCTGTAGTGACCCCTCACCATGCTCCCGTAGTGACCCTCACCATGCTCCTGTAGTGACCCCTCATCATGCTCCTATACTGACCCCTCATCATGCTCCTGTAGTGACCCTCACCATGCTCCTGTAGTGACCCTCACCATGCTTCTGTAGTGACCTCTCACCAGGCTCCTGTAGTGACCCCTCATCATGCTCCTGTAGTGACCCCTCATCATGCTCCTGTAGTGACCTCTCACAAGGCTCCTATAGTGACCCCTCACAAGGCTCCTATAGTGACCCTCGCATGCTCCTGTAGTGACCCCTCACCATGCTCCAGTAGTGACCTCTCACCATGCTCCTGTAGTGACCCCTCACCAGGCTCCTGTAGTGACCCCTCACCAGGCTCCAGTAGTGCCCTGTAGGTGTTGCCAGGCCAAAGCCTGGGCTCTGGATGATACATTAGCAACTGAATGGGCCATTGAGTGACTCCTCCCTTGGGCCGTTGAGTTTGCCTCTTGTCTGCAAGACAATGATAGGCTGAACTCCCTCCTTGGGAGTGGAGAAAACTCCCAGGTCATTTGGAACGCTTTTCTTTCTCTCAGAAACTGGCTGAGCTGTTCCTCTCCCCATCAGTTCTTCCTGCCTATCTAAAGAAATGTTAATGCATGGACCAAGTAACTCCTTTTTTGAAGCATACATTCCTTCCTCTTTTAGCAAGGAGCTGACATGCATGTTTTTAACATACCTGGCAATATGTCTGCCCCACGGGCAATTGGGTGTCACTCCTGACTTCTCTTTGTTAACCAAAATGTATGCATTTTACATAGTCCTATAAAGAATTTGGCCCTGCTTCTTGATTATAAAAATCCTATACGTTACAATAAAGTTGGCTTGAATGATAGCGGACCTCCAAGACCCTCTCTGACCCAAAGCCTGAAACTTTTAATTCCTAATGCTCCCACTTCAGAATTCCACGTTTGTAGATTCAGGTTCATGCTGGTTCGTGGGCCCAGACAGTGACCCCTCACCATGCTCCTGTAGTGACCTCTCACCATGCTCTTGTAGTGACCCCTCACCATGCTCCTGTAGTGACCTCTCACCATGCTCTTGTAGTGACCCCACACCCATGCTACACTAAGTAATCCCAACAAACTCACCAGTTCACTAAGCTAGGCTTGTGTGAGTTCATCTCATTTGTCAGTACCTATCTAAGATAAACAGGCATTTGTTCACACAGGAAATTCACACGTGGTTCAACTTGAGAGATCATATAAAGAAAGAGCCATTTCCATGTACATGTGGGAGGTGAGAAGAGAGGTGATTCATATATTTTTTTCCCAGAAAAGATGTTACAAGAGTCCATTTTCTGCTCTTTATAAGAAGACATCACGAATTAGGGCAGTTATCAAGAAAAGAGATTTATTTGGATTCATCTTCTGATACAGTCTTTTTTTTTATTATTTATTCAATTGTGCGTGTGTATGTGCCCGCGCGCGCGCGTGTGTGTGTATGTGTGTGTGTGTGTAGAACCACGGACGAATTCGGGAACCACCATGGACGCCTCCACCTCCTTCTGTCCCGGGATTCACAGGCTCCGCCCTACCAGAACCAGAAGCGCAGGCCGCCCCGCTTCCGCCCGGCGTCTATATGTGGGATCTGGGATCCGAACTCAGGACCGTCTGCCTGCAAGGCAGAGGCGTAACCCCTGAGCCACCTCTCCAGCCCCTACAAACAGTCTTTGTATTGGCAAAGTCCTGGGCAAATGTAATTTATTGAAAGCAAGACAGCATTCATGTATTTTCTTTCTCCCTCTTCCTCTCTTACTTCCTCTTCTTCTTCTCCTTCCTCTTCTTCTTGTAAGGACACCAAGATTCAATTACTGGGGTGTTGCCGAATCCCTGACAGGCCAGCTGGGGAAAGGAGGGGAAACAGCAGGGCCTCAGAGCTCGAGGCAAGGGGGCGAGCAGGCATGGGGTCACCACCCAGACCCCGGGAGTCAGGCAAGAAAGCAGTAGATAGAGGACAAGTTTGCTGTAGACTCATTTATTTCAGGAAGCGCTTGAGCTTATATAGGGTCAGGGGTCCAATCAGGTGTTGCCACCTCTCTGTTCAGGGGGAGGGAGAGAGCAGCTACTCATCATTTAGCTGTTTACTACGTGTCCATTGTAGAGGCAGATTAGATGGCAGCTTCCCATTGGTTGTTCATCCCTCCTTCCTATTGGTTGTTCATCCCTCCTTCCCATTGGTTGTTCATCCCTCCTTCCCATTGGTTGTTCATCCCTCCACCTGTATGGTTCCTCTATTGGGACATGTCTGGGGCATATCCATACTTGTCCGGGCTTGTCTATAACCTGACCTCCTGGGAGCCAGGGCTAGGGCCTCCCTGAGTCAGTGGTCCTACATTTTCACCCTTTTAGCCTACTGATGATGTCACCCTGTCCTAATCACCCAGTAAAAGGCCTGTCTGCAGACACACCAACCTTTAAATACCTCTCTACCCTCCTAAGACCCCACAATAGACATGAGACTCCACCATTTGCAGAGGGCAAATCACTGCTAAGCCGCAGCAGAGTCCCCACAGCAGGCTTCCCTCCCGCCCCGCAGGGACGATCAGACATACTCTTGTCGGAGGCAAAGGGGGAAACATTTTGCATGAAGGTCACCACTTCAGAACCAGTATGGAGACTCGGGTACTGCAGGGAGCTTTGGTCATGTGTTGGGTGGGACATTTGGAAATTAAAGGAGAGGGAAAAGGGCTGGAAATGAAGCTCAGATGGTAGAGCATCTGCCTAGTATTCAGGCAACGCTGCTTCCATCCCCAGCACTGCAAAAAAAACACCAAGTATGGTGGTGCCCAGCTTCAATCCCAGCTCTTGGAGGAGTCAGGAGATCAAGTCCATCCTTGCTTTTGGCTACATAGTGAGTTCAAGGTCACGGGGAAAAGAAGACCTTGTCTCAAATTAAAAGAGAAAGAAACTAGCCAGGGAAAACATGCTAACAATGCTGGACACAGAGTGTCAACATACACGTGTGTGCGTGTGTGTATGTTGGTGGTGACCCTCCCATCTACCTGGGAGAATCCCAAGATCAGTTCCCGATAGATCCTGTCCTTTCTCCTCTGACGGCTCCCCCCTGGGGTACAACCCCCTCTTCGTTCCACATTCTAACTCATAGCAAAACCTTGGATCCTAATCTGCCTTCCCCCACAGTGGACGTGAGATCCCAGCACACCCTATCCAGGCCCTGTGGGTCTGCATCCTCTGTGAATGCCTTCCGGCACCTCACTTGGTCTCCAATGACACTCACAGAGTCTAAAGAATAAGTTGGCACCCAAATTCCAAATACAGACAACTCCCCCCTCCAACTGTTGAGCAACAGATCCAGCCACTCAGATTTGAAGTGGAAGAAGGTTGACCTCACTTTGGCTTTGTGAGAAGTTGGAGGGGGAAGGTTGTCTGATGTAAATGTAGGGATGAGCTCTTCGGATTTCTCTAGAACAAATGGAAATGTAAAAATGACTCCCCCAAACCATTAGGATTCCAAAAGTATGCCCTGCCCAATCCTGGGGCACCCAAGTTCTTTTCTTCTAAATGAAAATATTCCCAAGTTCCAGAATCAAGCAGATTGCCAAATTCAGACAAATGGTGATCAGAAAGTCTTCTGTTTTCATCTTCTGTGGGTCATGTTTCCTCACACTTCTGTTGATTGTTGGTTCGCTGGTGAAAAGCTCCTAGGCAACAAAACACATAAAGTATCAGCGAGCTATTAATAGGAACCTTTGGGGGAAGGCAGAAGATGTTTGGTTCGTGCTGAAATTATAGCACTGATTCTCATGTTACATGCAGACAGGATTATGGTCTTCATCTATAGCTCTGCAATGCTCTGCGGCCCAAGATGCCCAATGCTTGAACTCCAGTGCTCCCTTAATATCTCTATTCCTGGCTGGGGAGATGATGGCTCAGTCATTAAAGTGCTTGTTGGGCAAGCATGAGTCCTGAGTTCAGCTCTCCCAGCACCCTTATAAAAAAACAGTAACAATACTGCCTGCTTTTAATCCCAGCCAGCCTAGCCAAATCAGTGAATTCCAGGTTCAATGAGAGATGCTGTCTCAAAAAGATAATCAAGGAAGACATCCAACATTGACCCCTGGTCTCCACATGAGCTCGCGCACGTGCACACACACACACACAATAAAAACATGATAAAACATTAAAAAAAAAAACTATGGAGATTGCTCAGCAGTTAAAGCCTTTGCTTCCCAAGCAAAAGGACCTGAGTTCAGATCCCACATAAAAATGGCAGACGGTACATGACTGACATATCAACATGCCCCCATAGACTATTGAAGAACTCAAAAGAGATAAGAACATTCGGTGGAAACCTTAGGGACTAGAGCTGGATGAGTGAAGGGAAATGCCCCTCCCTATCAGTGGGATGGCCCAAGAAAGGGCCACTGGAGTAGACAAGCCAGAGGGAGCCCTAGGGTCCATAGAAGTGGCCAGGCAGAAGGATGGGAAGGATTAAATGGATTGATGAAGGGAAGGGATGGAGATGGGAAGGAGGGGGAGGGAGGGAAACAGGGATAAGTACTCAATACGCTCATAAAAGTAAAAAATAACGTAATTAATAATTTAAAAATGGCAAATATGCAATTCCAGCCTTTGGGAGGTGAAGCCTGGGAAACCCCAGAGCAAAGCAAAAAGCAGTCCAAGATAATCTCAATGTCATCCTGGGCCCCCACAGGCACATATACTTAAGCGCCTTCATTTACACACACACACACACACACACACACACACATACACACACACACACACACACACACTAAGAATTCCTCATTCATCATGCAAATGTAAAGTAGCCATTATGACTTCCATTCAAATATCTCTCACATTAAATTCCTTAATGTTTTTAGCTGTGGCTTCAGTCATCACTGCTGCATCCCCATTAGCTAAAATGAGCACAGCACACACAACACCTTGACCGTTCACATCCCCAAATAAAGCTACCACTCACTTTGCCCACGTTAAGAAATGGCTTGCAATGCCCTTCTCTAGCACTCAACTCCACCAACAGCATTGCTTAATGCAAGCAGAAAAGACTAAATTACAGGCGGGATCCAATTTTACACAACATAATGAGTGGATTAGACATCAGAGAGAATTCCCTTGCGTTCACAGCTCATCTGACTCTCCAGTGTCAACATACTCCCTCCCACTCCTCCTCACACTCAGAAATAAAGGTTTGTGGAGTACAAAGTGCCTAAAGGACAATTATACAGCTATCAAATCAGTTTTTAAATGACTCAGAAGTAGATCCTCCATTAGATATTTCCCCCTAAGAAAATAAACTTGGAGGGGAGAAAGGGCTTAGTAGGCAAAGAGCCTGCCTTGTAAACATGAGGACCTGAGTTCAAATCCCTGGCATCCATGTAAAAGTCAGATGTCAAGATGCATGTCTATAACCCTATCACTGGAGAGAGGAAGATGAAGGGATCATTGGAACTCATTGGTCAGCAAATCTAGCTGAATCAATGATTGCCAAGTTCAATAAGAGACCCTGTGTGAAAGACTGATGAAGGCTAATGTGAATGAGAAGAAACAATTTGCATTCTTCAGTTGTATAACCACTGATACAAGATTCATGCTCAACCAAATACTCAGCTACATGACTTCAAAGGCAAACCAGGTGGAACCCAATGGGCCACATGTGTGAAAAGATTTAAAAATAGAAGGGAGTCAAGCAAGAGAGAAAAGTTATAATGGGAAGGGAGAAATGGGATTGGGGTCTAAGGGTGTAAAATATAAGTTCAGGGTTTTCGTGTGTGATACACAAAAAGATTAGGTTAAAAAAATAAGGTGACGAGCAATCAATAAGACACCCATCATCAACCTCTGCTTTCCACATACATCTGCACACATTTGCCTGTGTATCTGCAAGCACACAACCTTATAAACTCTTTCATATAGCCCATGCACAGGAGCAGGCAGACATACACACGCGTACACACACACACACACACACACACACACACACACACACACACACATTGAGCCCCCAGCTATAGCTCCTAAGTTACAGTACATCATTGAAGGCTAAACATTTAGCACTAGAGATTTTGGCAAGAATTATTCATAACTGAAATAGTTTAGGTTTGTCTCCGTAGGACTCCTGGTTTCATATGGCTTCTGTTTCGATTCTTAGCTCTGCAGGCTTTGTCATCTTGGACGGCCAGTGTAACTTGATGTCTATTTCCATATCTCTAAAATAAACCTGGTGGTGAGAGTTAAATAGGCTAAATGCCTCTGAAGTATTTGGAATGGTGTCTGTCACCTAGCCAAAGCCTAACAGGGTTGATGGCACTGGTGTATGCTTACAGTCCTGACGGGACAACTACCCTCTACCCACCTTTCAAGTGGGGCAAGGAACAGAGGCCTGGATCCACCTGGCAATGCTCAGAGGGGTCACAGCTACGTCCATGACTCTGCTAAGGGCATCAGTGGCTGAAATGACTCACTCCAGTACGGCAGCAGCTTTCATGGGGACGTAAATAGAAGCTGCCTGATACCACCACCACCGTGAAGTCTGTGGAGGTGGAGGGAGGAAAGGGAAGGCAGGAAAAGGAAAGGACTTCTTGAATTTATCCTTGTGTTTTTAGCGCTCCTGGTATCCACCTAGCTACCTGCTGAACATAACTGCTGAGCCCATGTGTCTGCTTGTCTCAGAAGCACCCTTGGGTGGCTTTCTTGCGATTGGTGTCATAAAAATGATTTCTGCCACGGAAGTGTTTTATGTGCATTTCTCCAAGATCAGGGTCCAGAGAACTACAGTAAATATCTGACATTGCTTGGATTTTAAGTGAAAGCTTAAAACACAAAGCATCGTTTCTACACGCTTTGCCACAGATCCCGTGTCCTTAAGCCTCTCTGGAGAGCAGGGTACCAAGGACAGAATGCGGACAGTTGGTGCCAGCAAGTGTCAGATGGCAGCCCCTCTGGCCGCCTCTCGCAGGCTTCGTCCCCTTCCCATGGCTGTCAACAACTCGCTTCCCCAACTTGCAGCTATAAGCAAACCCAGCTACCCCACACACACACTTCCAGGAAGGCAGTACCTTCCTGACCCATCTATGTCACATGATGGCCATTTCCAGCCATAATCTAGAAATGCTGTAGAAGCTACAAGTGTCCTTTTGTCCTGGGGGCTCTGTGGATTGGAAGGCTTTGGATGCATAACCCCACCATATTATCTAGGGTGGTCATTGCTTCGATTTTTCCTACTTTTAGCTATCATCGGTGTTCCAATGCTCTCTTACCTTAAAGCAAAACCATACGTCCTCAGGGCTGTAAGACTCTCTGTTCTTTTCTTTTAAGTTACTATTTTATTTTTCTAGTTTTACAAACATATTGAGTACTTATCCCTGCTTTCCTCCATCCCCCAATCCCTTCCATCCCCCTCTCTTCTCTTCGTCAATCCATCCCACTCTTACCCTCTTACTTGTTTGTTTCTGTGGACCTCAGCATTCCCTTTGACTTGTGTACTCTTGTGGACATACAAAGTTGCCTCTCTTCGGGCCATTCCACTGATAGAGACATTTCCCTTCACTCACCCAACTTTATCCTCAAGATTTCCACTGTATGTTCTTATCTCTCATGAGTTTCTCTATGTGGGCATGTTGGTATGTCAATCATTATGCAGGTCTGGTAATGACAAGTTTCATTGCAATGAGTTCCTAGCTACAGCAGTCCTGCCTTGAATGGATTGTCTCGTCCAAGGGTGAACCTTCCCTTCTTTAGGTTCTTACAGTGTCACTGCCCCTCTTCCACAAGGCTTTAGGATGGGGAGAGATTGGATTGGCCTGATGCTGGGTGAACCTTGCAATGAAGACTCTCTGTTCTAATGAAGTTTGTAGTGTCAACAGACCACACATTCTTTTCTTAACATTGAGCAATGAGGTGTCTCTATCAGTTCTTTAAGAAGGGCCAGAACCTCGTAGGATACAGGGTCAACAGGTCTTCTCAGAGCATCTCTCCAGAGAATGAAAGCATTCCTTTCCAAACTCCCACAGGCAGGTGACATGGATCCGCCCATCCCTGCCCCTTCTCTGCCAAGATTAGTACAGACACCTATCCATGCGTGTGGCATAGAGTCGAGGCTCAAAAAATAAACACATTAGGACTTTCTAAGGAGCAGCACTTATACAATGTGCATATATCATAAAAGGAGATATCAGATTGGTTTACACAACAGAGGCTGGGGAGTCTAATAGTGACCATCTGCGCTCTAGATAGGCTGAGAGCACAATAGCTGCTCCATCCACGAAAGGCAGAGGCCCCAGCTGTTCCAGTGCGGTGGTGAAGGCCTAGGAGAGCCGCTGTCTCTAGAATCTTTAGAGTCTACGTTGGAAGACTAAAGAAGCTGGGTTCCAATGTCAGCGCAGGGTAGGCAGCAGCAACAGCAGCGACAGAGCAAATATGTTCACCAGCAGGGGCCAGGGTAGACAGGCAGCCCACATCGCTGTTTCTATAGAATCTTCATCTCTGGGCCCTCACTGGAAGTTATTGCAGCCTGGGGGAAGGGTCTTCTCTGTCCACGTAATCCTTCCCAGAACCTACCCACAGACAGTCTCTGAGTCCACTGTAGATTCAATCAGGGTGGTGATGAAAACGGGGCATCGCAGTGGGTGAAGAGGAGGCTTGCTAGAGTGGAACTACCTTCCATGCAGTCTTTCTCCAACGGATGCCCACTGCCTGCCGAAGGCACCATGCCCAGTGCCACAGGGGTCTGACAGGCTGGCACCCCATGCCTGACTTCAAGAAGAACAAAGAAATAGAAGCCGGTGAGACTCCGCAGCAGAAGGCTGAGACTGAAGAACTGCAGCTGGGGCCTGAAGGCAGAAGGGACCTGGTCAGCTCTTCCTGGGAGATGCGGACAAATGTCTGCTCTTCCCAGATAGGACACGAGCACAGATAATAATTCTATATAAGCCCAGCCTGGTGCACTAATGAGTTTATTGAGCTTACTTACACAGCATGGGTGAGGGGCTACTTACAAGAGCCGAGAAACCCCAAAATAGCTTCATAACTGCAAAGATTCACATACACGCATCCCTATTGTATATGATGACCTCACAAAAACTGCACCATGGGGTCCCCCTATCAGTCCATGTTCCACTTCCTATAGACCCCAGCATTTCCCATGATCCCTTGCAACTGGAGGGAGCATAGAAAGGAGTGAAGGCTAAACTTTCAGCTGAAGTTCAGAAACATTCTTTACTCCTAGGGGGAGCGGTGTCAAAATCTCCATGACCCGTCGCCTTAGATCCAGTTAGCACTGTGAGGCTTTACTGACTTAATTACCATGGCTACCAAGCCCAGATAATCTCAACTCCAAAATCATAGTGGGATGATCAGGTTATGCCTGGAGGGTAAAACACTTCTTATGACATAGAGGAAAGAAGGTTCCAGACAGATCAGATGGTCAGCCAAAGCATCTGCTTTCTGAGAGTTGACCCTCTCACACATCATCTGGGCAGTGCAAAGCACCAAGACCATAGCAAGTGTTCTATGCATAAGGAATACAAGGTTAAAAAATAATAATACACAGGGACCGGCACTATGGCTCAAGGTTTAAGCCTCTGCCTTGTAAACAAAGGGACCTGAGTTCTAATCCCACATCCCACATAAAAGTGTCAGGCAAAAATATCAGCTGTCTGCAACTTCAGCCCTGGAAGGTGGAGCTTGGGAATCCCCAGAGCAAAGAAATAAGAAGGTAGAGCATTTCAGGATGATGTCACCCTTGGGCCTCCATGAGCACACACAGTGCTCTTTTCTATACACTCCACACACACATTCACAAACAGAAAAATAAGAAAGAGAATCTCATGCAGGAAACTTCTGTCCAGTGAAGACAGAGCTTGGAAGAGATTTAAAGAACGCTTTGCCAACTTTGACTTTAGTTTGTAACTGATTGAGCTCTCACTGGGGAGATGGCTCAGTCAGTAAGGCACTTTGCGGAGCAAGCATGAGACCCTGAGTTCGATCCCCCAGAGTCTGCATAGTGGGCATACTCTTGTAATCCCAACACTGGAGACTTGAAGACAGGCAGATCCCTGGGACTCGCCAGCCAGGCAGCCCAGCCTGTGTGGTGATCCCCAGATTCCCATGAGAGACCCATGTCAGAAAACAAGGTAGAGGGCTCCTGAGGAACAACACCCAAGGTTGATCTCTGACCTCCAGAGGTACCCACACAAAACAGCATGCACACACCCTCACGCACATGCAGTCACACACAACGAGCATATGTGCTCACAAAGCAAATGCATGCACACCCTCACACACAACACATGCACTCACTCACAAATGCATGCATAACCCACACGTTCTCATGTACACATACGCGCACACAAGCTTTGAAACTTTGAAGTCAGGCAGAACTAACTAAGCTCAAACCCACCTTCTCTACCAACCACTTGTCAAACTTGTCTATATCTCTGGCTCTTCCCCTTAGGGGATGAGGTTGTCAGAAGAAATAAATAGAGCCGTGCATGAGGCCAGCAACAGCAGGCATCGATAAATCTTAGTTCTGCCATCATTCTGTTAGTAATCAACGTTCATTTACATTTCAGCCAAGCAAAAATTTCTCTGAGGACTTGGCTTGGAGAACTATAAATATTAGCGACCTCATCCCAAAGGGTCTTGTCTATTTCATGCTGTTGAAACAACACCTGAGACAGAGTCGTTGATAAACAGTAGATTTATTGCTTACAGCTTTGGAGTCTGGGGAAGGCTGAAGTCAAGGGTCTGCTGCCTTCAGTGAAGTCCTCCTTGGTTACCATCCAATGAGAAAGAGCAGAAAGACAAGAGAGAGACAGAGGTGAGGAGGGACTGAACGCACCTCTTTATCAGGAGGAGCCCACTCCCAAGGTCACAAACCCACTTCCATGGTAACGGCAGGAACCATTTACCAATCCCACATCTTAACCATATACTCTGAAAATGAAGCTTCCAACACATGAGGCTGGGAGACTTTCCAAATCACGACACAAGGTAACAAGTAGCGATGGAAACTCTTTGGCCTGAATTTTGTAAATGTATATGCATGTGCACACGTGTGTGGGTGTTTGTGGGGGAGGGTGTTCATGCATGTGTGTGCACATGCATAAGCCAGAGGACAAACTTGGGTGTCATTCTATGGGGAATTAGGTTGCTTTTATCAAACCAAAGTGCCTCTACTTTGCCTACAGGCTCCATTTCATGAGGCAATTTCTTTTTTTTTTTTTTATTAAAAATTTAATTATACATTTTAAAATTTTTTACCAGTTCCCTCCCTCCCCCCTCCTCCCCCTCCCCTTCCCCCAGTGCCTCCCCCCCAATTCCCAGAGAGTCCTTTATTGTATACGCCTAACTCTCCATTGGGTCCTCCTCTCCGATGACATATAAGGACCCAGTGGCATTTCCATAAGCCCTTTCTCTTGTTCCCCTTAAGCATAAGATCACTACTATGGCTGTCAGTCCCTTGCCTCCAGGGGTCTCGGTGCCCTTAACAGATGCTAGACTTTATGAGGGCAACAGTGCGCTGGACATTGCGCAGGGCATGCAAAGTCCCATTACGATTGCTTTGGCCCCAACTATTGTTGAGAATCTTGTAAATCGTTGCTCCTCCCATCCTTTTGCTCTTACAATCTTACCGCCCCCTCTTCCGCAAATGTCCCTGAGCTCCAGGATGGGGAGAGATTAGGCTGTCCTAGTTCTATGTGATTGATATAGTCTCTGAAGTTCTGGATTGTGGTTTGTTGATTTTCTTTTGCAGTTTTGCTGCTCCTGCAATTCCCTTCACTCCATTCTGCTGGGCACTGTATGTCACCCCCTGGCCAGAGACAAAAGGCTGTTAAACTGGAGTCTTGTTGTAATAGCACATTCAAGGGTAGATGTAATAAGAGTAGGAAACCTCCCTGAGGGAGGGGTCCATCACCCATTTGCAAAATGATTACTTTTTATCTGCTAGACTATATGCCCTCCCCTTCTGGTGAGATCAGGAAAGAACTTCTGTGAACTTAACCAGGTTTCTCATTACTTACTTGCAGACCTTGATGGAGGCCTATTTTCTCTGCTGTAACATGGTCTCCTCTCTCCTTGTTTCTGGTGTGGCCCTCCTAACCCATCTCTCATGAGGCAATTTCTAAGAATAGTCTATCCCTCCTGTTTATCTAAACCCAAACAAAGGGACCTTCCAACTTCCTTAACTCCTGCCAGGCATCATAGTTGTTTCCTAGTTTCTCAGGCTATGCATCTTTTCTTTCTTTCTTACTGTGAATAGAATGAAAGTCCAAGCCTCAATCAATGAGGTTAAAGAACAGACCTGTCCTGTGTTAGGGATGGAAGACAGGACAGAGCCTACCCTCCCTGTGCTGTGTGCTTGCTAGCGCCACTCGGAGAGACTTCCAGATCCTTCTGCAGAAGTAAAATTTGCCTTGTCGAGATATCCTGGTCTCAGAAGCATCTGTTTTTAGCACTAAGGATCTTCATTCCCAGCATTTCCTCGGACATCACCTACCTTTTTTCGAGAGATTTCTCAATGGCTTGGAACTCAAGCAAGTTAGATAATAGGTTGGTGCTGGGATTACAAGCACAGTCTCTACCCCTGGTCTTTTTTTTTTTTTTTTTTTACCATGGATTCTAGAGTTTGCACTCAAAGCTCAAGCTTGCAAACAAAGTATTTTATCAACTGAGCTATCTTCCCAGCTCCATATTACACTACATGCTTACTCCTGCTTCTATTTGGCTAACTTCACCCACATGAATTTGAGAAGAAAAATTATCCACAGAAAGTGATCCGTGCAGCTCTGATTGTTTAAAGAAAACCACATTTTCTTCTTCAAGAGCAGCAAAAATTTAACAAGCACTTTATGCAAACAAAATTGGTATTGCTGTTAAGGGGGTGGTGATCGCCCCAATAAATGAAAGGTACTGACATCATCTTTCAAATTGACCCTGAAACAGTGTGTCTGCTGGATGCAGATAAATTCACCATCAAAAAGTTGAGGGAAAATAAGGAGCTTCATTCCTGATCACGATTCTCAGTTGTACAGCTTGGCAGGACAGCTCATACCAACTTCAGAAGCCAAAGAACTGGCCACACCATAACCACAAGGACTTGCTAGAGAGGAGCAAACCCCACATGTCAGACAGCAAGCGTCAGACAGCAAGACTATAGTGCATGCTGAAGAATGCCAGCATTCACTGAACCAGCTCTCTCCATCTTATCCGCCCACTATGAAATAGACATGAAATAGACAATCTCCTATAGCCCTCCACAGGTGTTGCCTTAACTTACCAATTCTTCACAGATATGCCCAGAGCTCAGCTTTCAACTGTCAAGTTGACACCTATTTTAGCTAGTTGGCTATTTCCTTCTGCCATAGACCACAAAGTAAATACTCCAGTGTTTGCGGGTCGCACAGTCCCTGCCGTAAGCACTCACCTGTTCCTCTGATAGTGTAGAGACAGTTATGTGCCAGACACAAACACACGAGCCAGCCTGTACTGTGAAAAGACTTTATAGACTCTGATGTTTGAATTTCATGCAAATTTCACAAGTCACAAAATGTCCTTAATCTTCACATTTTCTCCCCAAACATGGAAAAAAATGCAATAACTCTTTTTAAGCTCTTGGGATTGCTGAGCATCAGACCCGCAACAGGGTTTGACTTGTGTTTTGCTTGCTGACCCTAACAGTCATTTGGCCTGGACAGAAGCTCCGGAGTTGTGTGCGACAGTGAGGCTCGGCTGATAGAAGGAAGGGAAGTTCACTGTCTCCATCGATATGCACTCTCAGATCAACGCCAGAGTCGAACATTAGCTCAAAATGAAGAAGGAGAGAAAGAAAGACAGAGGGGAGGAGGGACAAAGAGAGAGAAGAAGAAAAGATAGGGGAGTAAAGGAAAGAGGAAGGGAGGAGGGTGGGAGGGAAAGAGAGAACAGGAAGGGAAGAAGAGGGGAGGGAGGGAAAGAGGGAAGGAAGTAGAGAGGGAGGAAGGGAGAAAAGAGATGGAGGAGAGGAGGGAGGGAAGGAGGAAGGGAGGGAAGGAAGGAAGAAGGGAAGGAAGAAGAGAGTTCGGGAAAAAGGGGAAGGGAGGGAGGGAGGGAGGGAGAGAGGGAGGGAGGGAGGGAGGGAGGAAGGGAGGGAGGGAGGGAGGGAGGGAGAGAGGGAACTCCTCCTGTCCAGGACTCCCTGCTCCTCGGGTAAGGTCCCTAGACCATGCCCCAGGCCGCAGTTCACCTGCTCGTCCCACCAGCAGCCAGAGCAGCAGCCAGTCTGCTCTGGCACTGTGGAAGGCCCCTAGGTCATGCCCCAGGTCCCAGGTGATCTGCGAGCCACACTAGACACCCACTCCTCCTGTCCCGTACCCAGATCAGGGTGGACTCCCTGCTCCTCAGAATTCAACAGAGTCCAGAGAGAGAAGAGAGGAAGGAAGGAGGGAAATACAGAAGTAGGAAGGAATGGCGGGAAAGAGAATGAAAAGTAAAGAGAGAGGAGGAAGGGAGAAAAAAGAGGGAAGGAAGGAAAGAAGAGAGGAAAAAAGGGAAGGGGAGGGAGGGAAGGAGGGAGGGAGGGAGGGAGGAGGGAGGGAGGGAGGGAGAGGAGGGAAGGGGGGAGGGAGGGAGGGAGGGAGAGGAGGGAGGGAGGGAGGGAGAGGAGGGAGGCCATTCTTGGTCAGAAGACAGTGGTGATCACAATTCGCAAAGGTAGCACGCGGCAGGCAAGACATGCCACCATCCACACCAGAGCGGCAGGCCTGGCAATTTGGACAAGCTCCTCCATCCTCAGAGGCAGTAAAAGCCAACATCTGTCCATTTCACCTGCGCAGGAAACCACCCAAAGAAACAGAGTATGAAATGCAAAAGGCCACTTTCTCGTCTAAAAAATTGCTTTCCGTGTTCTCATCCTTGTGTTTCCCTCGGGGGTGAGATATTTTGGTCACATCATGCTCCAATTAAAATGAAAACTCTCTGCTCCATCCTTTAGGCGGGGACAGCTGCCAGCTGCTAAGTTTCTAAAGTCTTTAATCTTGTCCATAAATATTTAACAAGAACGGGTTGGTACACAGGCGCAGCAAAGCAAGAAATCAAAGCAAGGCTCTCAGAGGCCACCTCTGCCTCCCGTGAAAGCTGTGTAAGACAAAGGCAGAGTGACCAGCTTCCACCTTTTTTGCTGAAATGTGAAATGCTTCTGAGTATTTTGATCACTCTTTTAGCCTGCTTGGCCCCATGAACGTACTGGAAGCGCCAGCTTATAAAATCCTATTAATGTGACCATCTCTGCCCCTGTCTCCAGTGTCTGGCCATTTGTTTCTAATCTGTCCTCTCTGTTTCCATGGAAACCCAGAGGGAGGATCTCTAAGAACTTTCCTTTCCTGGCATTTGACCAGAGAGACCTCTGTGTGTGTGTGTGTGTGTGTGTGTGTGTGTGTGTGTGTGTGTGGTGTGTGTGTGTGTGTGTTTGTATACAAGTGCACACCGAAGTCACAGGTCAATATCAGGTGACTTTATTATTCTCCACCCAATTTTTTAAGACAATGTATTAGTCAGGGTTCTCTAGAGCCACAGAACCAGCAGAATGAATCTATAAAAAGGGAATTTATGAATTGGCTTATTAGATATGGCCGAGGTAGTCCAACAATGGCTGCCTATAACTACTCAGTCTAATAGGCCAGTGGTAACAGCTGAAAGCTGGAGGATTCCTGCACAGTCTTTAGTCACGTTGAAGTCTTGGAGGGTTGGAGGGCTGGAGGTTCGAAGAACCGAAGAAACCGGGTGGCACGAGGTAAGAGAGCTGTCTACCACAGCTTTGGAGAGTCTCTCTTCAAAGTCCTCTGTTCTATGGTTTCTTTTCTCTGGTCTGCTACAAGGAGGTTCCAATCAGATCTAGAGCTGGTCTTTGGATTGTAAATGTGTTGATCTGGATCATCTCTTCAGGTAGTCCGACAGCTGATCTTAGTTAATGCCAGGTGTGGTCAGGATCTCTCAGAACCTGGAGTTCACTGGTTTGGCTGGATTAGCCGGCCAGTGAGCTCTAGGGTCCCCCCACCTCACCTCCCCAGGGACCGCAGCTCTGCACCAGCACGACTCAGGTTCGCACATGGTGCTGGGGAGCAGAACTCGGGTCCTCTGGCTTCTGCAGTCAGCACTTTACCCACTGAACTGTCTCCCCATAGATTCTTCTTTTTATTCTCACATACATACCCCAGCACACACATGTTAGACCAAACACATATGCCACCACACAGGCCAGCGCCCCCCCAAACATGTTTGTTACCATATCCTGACCCCTTAAAAACTCATAATAAGGGCTGGGGACATGACTCAGGGCTTACAGTCTTTGCCTCACAAGCAAAAGGATCTGAGTTCAAATCCCCAGAGCCCTTTTAAAATGCCAGATGGATATGACAGAGGCCCGCAATTCTGGCCCTGGAAAGCAGAGGTTGGGAAATCCCAGAACAAAGCAAAGAGGAGGCAGAGCAATCCAGAATGATTCCCAGTGTCATCCTTGGGTCTCCACAGGCGCACGTATTCAAATGCCCTCTTGTATACACACACACACACACACACACACACACACACCTCACAATAAGCAACCGACCACACATACAACACACAATTAATCATAAATAGCCCAAAGATCCTTGTCCATTTCATTTTGGTCTGCTAAAGAAGTCATTCTTTCACTTGCTCTGACTGGATGTTTAGACTTCCTCCCCTCCCCCCGCTTCAATGTACACACATTCCACTTCCATTTTGCAAGTCTTGCCACCTTCCAAAGCAGTCTTCACTCCCACATCCTCCCAGAGTAGAGATCCCATGAAACCACCTGTCCGTTCTGGTCCTGGTGGAGCCCCAGAGCACCACTGAGAAAGGAGGCAGGACAGGGAGGGAGGGATCCTCCACTCCAGCTCCCAGCATTGATTCAGGAACTGTCAGACTTCAGGGTCAAGTGTTTTGAACAGTTGCATCTTGATTCTGTGTCCTTATCCCGGGCGGAAATGTTCCCATTGTGCTTGGCGACTGTTCTAAAAAAAAACACCGAGAGAGCCCCTGCCGTGTGTCAGGCTGTTCAGGGCCGTGTGCTTATGTCAAGGTTTTGCCCGTTTTTTCTCCTCTTGGTGTCACATGATGCCATTTTTTTAACTTTTTCCCAGGTCTCACCTCTGGCAGATGTGTGTAGCAATCAGAGACATTCTACCCTGGAGGAAGGCTAAGGAGTCTCTGGAAGTTCCTGAAACTAACACATCCCTAAAGTCCTGGCTCCCCAATATGAAGAAAAGGAGTAAATGCATTCTGGGAAGGAGGAGTCCTTGATCACTAGAATAATGTGGAGATGATTCTCCAAGCAGTCCAGGAACCCAGCAGTCTCAGGGAGATTCTAAGGAGTCCTGTAGTCTGGAGGAGACTCTGAGCAATCCTGCAGTCTGGAGGAGACTCTGAGCAGTCCTGCAGTCTGGAGGAGACTGAGCAGTCCTACAGTCTGGAATGAACTCCAAAGAGCAAGTCCTGCAGCAGAGAGCTTCAGGTTCCACCTTCCCTGAATCTTACCCAGGCTGGGGTGGGCTTTCTGGTGATGTAGTTGCCATTCAGTCGTCCCTGCACTTATCAATAACCCTCATCCCTACTTCTGTAAGTAACCCTAATTAACTCATTGATTCAGCAAGTTAGAATTTCAGTGTTATTGACACTTCTGTCTGTTGTCAAATCCCTATCTGGAGTGAAAGGATGTTCGCGTGGCGTGTCCTCAGAAGTGTCACACGGCACTGCGTGTGCGTGCACATGTGCAGACCATCACTTTGTTTACTGAGGCAGGGTTTTGCTGAACCAGGAGCTTGCCAATTCAACCAGCCAGCTTGCCCTAGGAGATCTCCTGTCTCACAAGGTTAAAGGGCAGACCACCACACCCCCTACGTGGGATCTGGAGATCTGACCTTCGGTCTTCCCCTTCGCACAGCGAGCACTTTATCCACTGCGCCGCCTTCTCAAACCTGCTCCAAGCATTCTTACTACCTCTCCATCGGCTCCTTCATGCCTTTCTATGTCCTTTGAAACGCCCCCATCATCACACAAACATGCTGCCATGCATGGTAGGTACTGTCTTGCAGTCAGTGGCTCTTGGCCAAGGACACATCACCCTGCAGGTACCACCTGCTCCATCCCCAACCCCCAGGTAGTGAAAGACCTTTAAGAATCACTTCGTCAAACCACAGCGAACGCCCCACGCGGCTCTCACACCCCAAGCATTTCATTGCACCCTCTACATGGCACAGAGCACCCTCATGTGCTGGTGGTGACTAGCCCTGAGCCCCTCCAACTTCTCCTGGAAAGTGTCTTACAGATGGGATTTGTTTTATTTTATTTATCACTTCTCTCTGCCCTTTCCTGCCTTCATTAAAGTCAACCTCAGGACACAGGAAACCCAGAACTTCTGTGTTCTTCTTTCTGATGAAAGCTGTATTCTTCCTGGGGAAATCCCAAAGCCTAAGCTTCACCCTCCTGAAACCCCTCATCTTTCCCCCACCACTCCTTGGCCTGTGCTCTCCCAGCTCTTTTTGACCAATTGCTTGGAGGTTGGATTTACATTTTAATGATTTCAGGTCCACAAATGGGAAATGAGTGGAAAGGACCCTTGGTTTCCTGGTTTCTCCTCCCCAATTCCCCTTATTTCTCCAAAGCATTGAAAATTTTTAAAAAAATCTGTTTTTCCATTCTTTCCCATTTCGTAACTCATAAAAAGTCAGGTCTTTGCTGTCATTTATACAAATACATGGACAGATGGAAAAAATGATAGCATTCCTCAGCTATTTGTGAGTTACAAGAACGAGAAGCCATGGCTTTTAATGTCCAATAAATGGATATCCATAGAAGGAATACATTTTGAGGATTCCCCCCAAAGAATGAGGGCTCTTTTCTGTCTATTATCAACTCTCGTTTTGCAAGAGGACCTAGGGTCACAGCCTGCACCTCAACAGACTAAGTTCAGCCATCTCTCCTCAACACAGCCATGAAAGGGCCAGATTAACAATGAAAAGTAGAGAAAGGAGATTTAGTCTGTGGCCACATCGGGAAGAGCAGCAAAGAGGTCCAATGACACCCCCCCCCCAATCCACCTTTAGGGTCCTGACATGTGGTTCAAGTTTATACAGAAGGCTCAGCAGTCTTGGTCAAGCTGTGGCCCCGCCTATCCCTGACCCATCACTGCCTGGGCTCTAGTCGCTCCTGCAAGGTGGACTGAGGAATTGTCAGCGCTGTGTGGAATCTCTTCCTGAAATCTCTCCCCTTAAGGCATTGTGCCACTGGCCTACATAGAAACTTGCAGTAACTGGATTGGAGAGCTGGCTCTGGGGTTAATACCTTTGCCACACAAGCAAAAGGACCTGAGTTCAGATTCCCCAGATCCCATATAAAAGTGCCAGACAGAAGCGGTGATTCCCCGCAATTCCAGTCCTGGAAGGCAGAGTCTGGCAAACCCCAGAGCAAAGCAGTAAGGAGGCAGAGTATCCAGAATGATTCCTCAAGTCACCCTTGGGCTTCTGTAGGCACACACTCACAAGTTCCTTCTGGTATATAGAAAGAGAGAGAGAGAGAGAGAGAGAGAGAGAGAGAGAGAGAGAGAGAGAGAAAGCAAAAAAATAAATAATAAAAATAAAAATTTGGGGTAACTGGAACTGGAAGATAACTCATTCAGCAAAGCGCTTGCTGCACAAACAAGAGGACCTGAGTTCAATTCAAAATACAAAAGCTAGGTATGGTATCCTATAATCTCAGCACTGGGGGGAATGAGTTAGGAGGGAGATGGAGACAAGGAGGAGGGACCATGGGCACTCTCAGGCCAGTCAGTCCAGACAAGCTGGTGAGATTCAGAGTCAGAAAACAGATGGAAAGCTGTCTCGCTCTGTTTCTGCCTGGCATTTTTATGTGGGACCTGGGATCCGAACTCAGGACTTTCTGCTTTCAAGGCAGTCTTAACCCCTGAGCCATCTCTCCAGCACATGATTCTATAATTATAAAATCTTAAGAAACTGTTAGCACAGCGGAACATGTGGAAATTAGAGCAACCTAAATCTGTATTTCTGGGCCGTAGTCACTCATAGTTGGCTCTGAACAAACTCCCTTTTATTCTTTTGAGGTGCGAATTGTGATTTTTTTCCCACTTACTAAAGCCAGGAAAGAAGTGAGAGAGGAACCTGGAGAGCAAAGAAGAGAAGCTTTTTCTTCAGGCCAGGGAAGTGAGGGTCCGGGCAAAGCTTTGATACTGAGCCCCGGAGAAATGGGTGAGCAAGCTTGTCCTTTACTGGCTCCATTTGGCTACGTGCGACATCTCAGGGCCGTGTGAAGCTGCTGGACGCTGGCTCACTGCTGACTCTAGATATCTACATTCCATTCTGACCTTCTAGCTTTAGAGACCTAGACTCATTTGCTGTCTTTACTCCCGTCCACAACACTGGAAGTCAGGCGAGTTCCAGCCATGGATTCTCCAAGAAGGTGGAGATAAGGTACTGGTAAGAGGTTACAAGAGGGACGCAGTGAACTTCCAGGAAACGATGGCTACAAAAGTTTAAATAACTTCAGGAAAACTGGAGCAGAAAGATCACGTTCACTGCATGCTCATTCCTTGAGCAAATGAACAAACCCTGCTGGCTAATTAATTACCAAAGGTAAGTCGAGGCTCAGGAAGACCTATGCCAAGATCCGGGGAGTAGCTCAGTTGGTAGAGTGTTTGCCTAGCATGCATGAGGCCTGGGGTTTGAACCCTGGCCCTGCATAAAAGGACTATGGTAGTGTATACCTGTCAATCCAACGCTGGGGAAGAAGAGGCAGGAGGATCAATCCAGGTTCTAGGTCATTCTAAGCTGCATAGTGAGGTTGAGACCAGCCTGGGCTACATGAGTCTTAAAAACTAAATAAGGCTGGCGAGATGGCTTAAGAGTTAAAACTCTGTCTCGGAAGCAGAAGGTCCTAAATTCAGATCCCAGATCCCACATAAAAATGCCAGGTGGAGGGGCTGGAGAGGTGGCTCAGGGGTTAAGCCTCTGCCTTGCAGGCGAAAGGTCCTGAGTTCGGATCCTCGACCCCACGTATAGACACCAGGCGGAAGCGGGGGACGGCCTGCGTTTCTGGTCCTGGTAGGGCAGAGCCTGTGAATCCCGGGGCAGAGTAAACAAGGAGGAGGTGGAGGCAGTCCATGGTGGTTCCCGAATTCATCCGTGGTTCTACACACACACACACACACACACACACACACACACACACACACACTCACAATTGAATAAACAATAAAAAAAAATGCCAGGTGGAAATGGTGGTGGCGTGCACTTACAGCTCTGGGAGGCAGAGCCTAGAAAACCCCAGAGCAAACAAAAAGGAAGGTAGAACAATCTAGGCTGATTCCCAAAGTTATCTTCAGGTTTCCACAGGCACACACAATGCCCTCTTCTACACACACACACACTCATACACACACGCATGCATAATTAATAAATTACATACATATATAAATTCAGATTCATATATAATATATACAATTATGTGTTTGCACAATTGTATACATGTGTACTCTGCATTCATCTATATTTTATATACATATATAGATGATAGATGGAAAGATGTGATAGATCTAGATAAATAGAGAGATAGATAGAGATAGAGAGAGATAGATGTGTGCACAAAGAAAAATCAAAAGGAAACATGAGATGTAAACACCTAGTGTCTCCTTCAGTTGGAGTTGGAATTGCAGAAAAGTGTGTTATTTTACTTGTTTTCCAATTTTCTTAGCTGTCACATTTGAAACTGACATGCTACTTTTAGAATGAGGGAAAACAGTTAAAAGGAAAAAAATCCCATCCACCATGTGCCAAGAGGGCACGGTGAAGGAAGCCACACAGACAGTGGAATAAAAGCTGGGCAAGTCAACGTGCAAGGAGAAAGGCGAACTTGTTTGTGCACTGAGGTGTGTGCATGTGCCTCGCTGGCCAGAGGAGGATGGATGGCTTAGGTATGTCGTTTGTCACTGTCACTGTCTGCGGAATAACACCCAAAGGGAAACGCCAGATGGTGCCCTGCTGGGGAAGGACGTGGGGATAAGAAGAGTCTCATCATCCATGAGTCAGAGAGCACATGGATGGGCAAAGCCCAGGCCTCGCAGAGGTCAGCTTGTTGGGCACTGGATGTCTCTCCCTTCGCCCCTCAAGTCCTGCACAGTCTCAGGAGAAGAGCCCACAAGGAAGCACAAACAAGCAACTCTTTCCACTGTCTCCAGCCCATCGGCCTGTAAAACACCACCTCTGGGATGAGCAGGGCACTCGGGCCTGACTCACAGCCAGAGGAGCTGACGCGTCTACTCTGCATGTAAGAGCATAGAGATCCTCTTAGACACCGTGTGCTCAGTGGGGGGAATAAGCTGCGCTGGGCTGTTCTAAAAGTTGGTGATCTCCGTGGTTTTGCGCTCAAGCCCTCCCTGAGAAGCGGTCAGCCCGGCCCCCTTTGCATGCAAGGGAGAGAGATGTATGAACGTGTCCCCCTGTGTAGAAACAGGAGCCCATGAGAGCAATCAGCTCACAAGCACTGAAGCTTGCCCCTGCTGTTTTATTGGTGGGGGGAGGTAACAGGGGGGGCTCACAGTTCGAGCCCCCACAGGACAATAGGAAGAGTCTTTCAGTGAAGCCACGGGTAAGCAGCTCTGCCTGAGCCAGGCAGGCTGAAAGCAGGAAAGGAGATGACAGGAATTTCATTTATTTTCCCATGCACCAAGCTCTGCGTGGATTATTTTACAAGGGCTCATCCCTAAATAGCTTAAATAGCACGTAATGCATTCCCAAATTTCAAATAACTATACAATCATTTCGTAGTCACACAACTGTTAAAAACGGAGGAGGGGGGGAGAAGGTCTTCTTAGGAGTGACCTGGGTTCATTTTGTGACTATAATAATTCTCTAAATTCCATGGCATTCCTATCTCCTTTCAAAGTTATCCAATTGTCCATTTCTCATTTTCATTTTTTACATGTATATATGCATCATGTGTGGATGTTGGGGGGCCACTTGCATGTCAGGGCCTGTGTATGGAGGTCAGAAGACAAACTCTGAGAAATCAGTTCTCTCTTTCCACTTTTTTTTAAATTTTATTTTATTTTTTATTTCTTCCACTCATACAAAGTTGGTAAGTACCCCATTCCCCTCCCTCCCTCTGCCCCTCCCTGGACCCCCTTGCTCCCTTCGCACCTTTTCCCTTTCTTTTCCCCCCTCCCTACCTTTCTCCCAGTGCCCCCCCAATTCCTGGAGCATCCTTATAATGTCTTTCCACTTTTTTTAAAATTGTTCTTTCATTGATCCAAACATTATTATAGTGAATTTATGATAATTTTGTGCCTTAAACCCCAGTTCCGCCTTCCCCTTCCCCCCACTACATCTTCTTCCCTACTAGTCTTCCTCCTGTTACCTTTTTTTTTCTTTTGCATGTGCAGCCCGCTGGGTTTCATTTCAGCTGCCTTTGATGGCATGTGCCTGAGCACTTGCTGGAAAATGGATCACATATCCGTGATATTCCCTTGAGGAAAGCATCCCCTCCCCCCCACAGTCAGGGTTAGCCTTCATCAGTCTCTGGGAGGTGTGGGGCCACTTGAGCCCTCAACCCAAAAATTTTATGGTGACACATTGATTCTCCTTCGACCTTTACGCCCCTTTCAGAAATGGCCATTAGTCTCGATGGCAAGTGCCTTTACCTCCTAAGCCTCCTCACTGGCCCTTCATGTTCGTTTTCCCCTTTCAACAGTGTGCCTTCTCTTATCACTCTGGTGGGCACCACTGAATCATCATTTCTAAGTTAGTTCTGATTATTTTTGCTGTGATTTGAAGGTAGAATGTGCCTCCCCCCAAGAGATTATTGCGTTGGAACAATTGGTCCCTATCCAGCAGGTGGCGCTGTTTGAGATTACTGAATCTTTTGGGTGGTTATAACCTTCCAAAAAGGAAGTACATCACCGAGGGCGGGACTTAAGGTTTGATAACCCCCCTACTTCCTGTTCTCACTCTCTGTTTCCTGAGTGTGGCTGCAAAGTAGCTCACATCCTCCTGCTTTTGGCTAATTCTATGCATTCCCCACTGTGATGGAAGCCACCCCTTCTAGAACCATGAGACAAATAATAAACCCTCTCTCCCTTTAGTTGCTTGGGTCAGAGTATTTTATCAGAGCAATGGAAGAATAACCAGGACGATTTTATTAGTCTTTTGGGTGTCATTTACTGGCCACTAATGTCTTTATTCAGACGCATTACATCTAACCCTCAGGGTAGCCACTGGCAGTTACAATGATAATATTGTTGTTGGGCAGAAGCTCAAATCCTGAGCCAGTTAAGTGCCTTCTTCGCCGAGGTGCCACAGTTATCGCAGAGGACACAGGGGGCTTGTTGTGGGAAACGTATTATCAGGGATTCTGCAATTACCCTTTATCCAACACCCCTCCCATGAGGGCGTCCAGAGAAGAAAGACATACCAAGATCTGCTAAAATTCATCATGAAAGACATTCGACCCAGGGCAATGGCCTCGGATGATAACCCAGCCTGTCGACTCCAGCCAGGGAAACCTTCCCGAATCTACAAGCGTCTGTAATTACCGAGCTTATCACAGCTCTGTTGGCCGCTTTCGCCCCAAACAGAAGATAAGGTAAAAACATTTTAGAGGTGGATAAAAACACGGTCATTTTAAAAGAGGCAGGAAGCGCGGGTGGTAAAATGTAATTACCTGTTTCTTGGTGGAACATGTGTACAGAGTAAAACCACTGGTGTTGGAGTTTTGATTGCTTCTGACAGAAAACTTATTGTCAAATTTTCCTTGGGGTGCTGTCAAACAATTCTGTGTTACAATTAATTGTGTGTGTGTGTGTGTGTGTGTGTGTGTGTGTGTGTGTGGTGTCCAGGCAGATATACAAGAAGGCACTTGAGTGTGTGTGCCTGCAGAGGCCCAAGGGTGACATTAAAAATCATCCTGGATTGCTCTGCCTCCTTATTGCTTTGCTCTGGGGTTTCCCAGGCTCTGCCTTCCAGGGCCAGAATTACAAGCCACCACTGTATCCACCTGGCATTTTTACATAGGATCTGTGGGGTCTGAACTCAGGTCCTTCTGCTTCTGAGGCCAAGGTTTTAAATCCTGAGCCATCTCCCCAGCCCTTATTGATCAGGTTTTAAAGAACATGCGCATGCGTGTGTGTGTGTGTGTGTGTGTGTGTGTGTGTGTGTGTGTGTGTGGTGTTTGTGTATCTGTGTGTCTGTCTTTCTGTCTGTCCATGTGTTCATTTCACACTGATGTGTGTGGTCCACAGGCACTTGTGTAAGTGTTGCCTGCATGTGGGGTGCATGTGTGTGCAGGCATGTATGGAGGCGCAAGGTTGATGTTGGACTCTTACCTGATCACTCTTCCACCCTATTCTTTGAGACAGGGCTTCTCTGTTGAACCAAGCATTCACCAGCATGACTAGTCTGACTGGCCAGCTTGTTCTGGGATCTTCCTCCTTCCGAGGTTGGAATTACAGGAGGACTGCCGTGCCCATTCAGTATTCACTTGGGTTCTGGGAATCCTAACTCTTGATTCTCATGTTTCTGCAGCAAGCACTTTAACTGTGAGCTTTCTCCTCAGCTCTCCACCTTATTTTTTGAGACAGGGTATATTTGTTTCGTCTTCCCATTGCTGATGACAATGGGCAAATTCACTTAGGGAAACAAAGGATTTATTCTTGCTTAGGATTCTTGGTTTTACTGCATCAGTGCAGCAAGAGAATTCGTACCTACACCAGGCGCCGAGAGAACCAGCCACACCATTTCCACACAAAGAGCTGAGAGAGTAGAATGCGTCCTCACTTGCCAGCCTGACTGAGTGCCCATATACCAAAGTCTGCCAAGCTACTGAACCAGCTCCCTCCATCTCATCCACCTGTCCAGTCCTATCCATCATGGGATAAGTTTTCCTGCATCTGTCAGACAGTCTTCTACAGGCCTGCTCAAGGATTTGCCATAACTACCAGTTCTTCACAGATGTCCCAGAACTCAGCCTTTGATTGACACCCATTTCTGGAAAGTGCACAGGACTTCCCACCGAGTTTAGGGATCAATGATGGTGCTCATCTGGCTGGCTAGCAACCCCCCAGGATCCTCAACAGGGGGATCCTATGGGAGTGCTGGAGATCGCAGGTGTGCTCAGTGAGCACTTTACCCACTGAAGCATCTCTGCAGCCCTACAAAGAATGTTTTGCACATACAGAGAGTTCCTGAGCTGGTGGCGCCACCTCTTATTCTGCATTAATTAGGAGAAGGAATATGTTACTTTCAGCTTCGTGTTCTATGCTGTTGTCCAAGAAAAGATGTCTTTCCTGTGTGTTTCAGGTCACAGCCTCTGTCAAGTGTTTTGCTAATGCAACAGCATGATTATGGGATGGTTGCAAAATAGGATCATTGCAAGAGGCGCTAGAGGAAAAAATAAATTTTCCAGCTTGTCTGCCCTTTTAACTTTGCCTTTTTTTAAATTCTTACCCCATGAAACATTTTTAATATTCATATTCTTTTTTACTCTTGTCATTTTTTAAAAAAAATATATCCTCTATTTTTACAGTCAAAATCATTTTGAATTATGCAAGCATTTGGTGCTGGCATTGAAGCTCTCACTGTGTTTATAAGGAAGCTTCTCTCTCTGTTGCGAAATGATGTGATTTGTGGCCTCTCCCCACCCCTCCCTGGTGCCGGGCATTGAACTCAAGTCTTGTTCATGTGAGCCAGGCACTCTCCATCACTGAGTTCCTCACCCGGACTCATTACCTGTTCAACTCAGCCAAGCATTTCCCGAGAGAGCTGCTCTGGAGGAGCTGTTTTGGAGAGAGGTGTTCATCGAGGCTTCTGCTCTTCTTTTCACAAGTGTAAACTGTTGTCAAAGCTCCTAAGGTCAGTGCCTGGTCACTGGCAGCCCTGGCAAGTCAGGCTTGGCCACCTGTACTGAACAGGCCAATTAAACAGAAGACAATAGTGAAAAATAGAGAAAGAAGATTCATTCAACAAGGCCACATTGGGAAGAGGAACAAAGAGGTCCACTGATTCCCCCCCTCCAAAGTCCATCTTCAGGGTCCTGACATGCAGTTCAGGTTTGCACAGAGGAGTCTGCCCAGCTCAGCAGTCCTGGTCAAGCTGTGGCCCCGCCCATCCCTGACCATCACTGTTGGGCTCCAGTCTCTCCTGCAAGGTGGACTGAGGAGTTGTCAGCGCTGTGTGGAATCTCTTCCTGGAGACAAGCTCCTTCCTTGGCTGGCACCTGGCTCCAGCCTGTTCCTTCCCCCAACAAGAGATTCCTGGGTGAAAATTCCTTTTTCTTGAAGTCTATTCCTCCAACAGTCTGATAGCAAAGGAAGGGACACGTATATCTCTTTAGAATGGTCTTTATTCCTGCCAGTGTGGTTACAAAACAACCTCATGTTTCAAAGAGTGTTGATCTGATTCAACATACGTTCATCATAAGCTGCCGGCTATGATAGTCCAGCATTTATCTGGAGGTCGGATATCTGCCCATGGAGCATTGATTCGTTTTGACTGAAGAGCCCAGTCTATCACTCTGAGGGTTGTGGAGTTCTACACCTCAATGCTGTGCTACAGCCACACTGGAATGGGTGGAGATGTCCCTTGTCACTCTTGGAGCTGTGATCAACCCCACCCCCTCACTGTCCCTGCCTCCCGCCCCTGGTGACTCTTCTCCATGCAGCTTAAGTTGCTTTCTGAAGCTTCTAGAAGAATCCTTCCCTGCTGCTGTGGTCCCTGCCTCCCAAATGAGGCAGTCAAGGTCCCTGGGGAATTCAGTGTCACCTTGACTGCAGGCTTGCAGGCTGGCTCAGCATCCTGGGAGTTACTCTTTAATCTTACCAGCAGGGGAGGCAGATCGTTCCCTAGTGTAAAACAGCATGAGGTTTGTCCATAGCGCCAACTGTAATCTGGGAGAAATACTAAACATATGTAGAATAATAATAATTTTAGAATTTACTGACATTGGGTCTTAACTCTAGGCAGACTTCGAAGACACCAACCCCAGGAAAAGCCTGTCCTGTCATGCTCCAAAACAGCTGGCTCGCTCCTTCCTTGAATATTGATTTTACATTTTGTCATTCATTCGCCCATGAGCAACTACTTTCTGCAAGCAGACTTGCAAAACTCCACATCTAGCACTGAAGATAAATTGCTTTTGCTGCTTATCTATTCTAGTGGGTCAAGTTTTAGAGCAGATAAAATTACTGAATGACTGTCAGATTTATTTTATTAAATCAATGACATAGTAATGACAAAGGTTTAAAGTAACACAAAAATCACGCATACAGTGACATACTGACTTGGAAATCGATCAGAAGGTACTGCTCACATGTTTACCAAATCACTTTCTTGGAACTTCCCATATGCATTGCTGAACCCAGAATCCCTGTCCTTCCCATGCTGTGGTTGAGTCACATAAAGTAAAACACAGTCCTTTGAAACACATCGTCTTGAACCTCATGATGCATCACCTCCCTAAGGAACTACTGCGTGTCCATGTTGACTGTGGGAAGGAGTTGCTTCCCTCACTAATGTACCCACTGATATCATCCATGTTACAACAAGTGCCCAGATACAAGCTAAAACAGACAATCCAGATAAAAATCAGTGGAACACACACACACACACACACACACACACACACATACACACACACACTCACACACACACATAGAAATGAAAGTAAGAAGGAGACTGGTTAGGAAGAAGAAAGTGGGCAGTGTGAGAGGGGGGACTGGGTGAGATAAAATGGGGGTGAAAACTAAGTCATTGTATACATACATGAAACTCTCCAAGAATAAAAATAAAAATAGAATAAGAAAACAACCACAAGGCTTAGAGAGATGGCTCAGAGGTTAAAACCTTGATATCTCAAGCAGAAGGACCTGAGTTCAGATCCCAGATCTCACATAAAAATGCCGTGGGGAGATGGTGGCAGCGTGCATTTCCGGCCCTGGAAGGCAGAGCCTGGGAAATCCCAGAGCAAAGCAATAAAGGAGGTAGAACAATCCAGGATAATTCCCAACATCTCCCTTGGGTCTCTATACAGACACACACATTCAAATGCCCCCTGATACACACACACACACACACACATACACACACACACACACACACACACATACAAAACCATCATCTTTATGTAAAGTACTTTGTGAATCATGGTGGAGAAGACATCATGCTAGCGTTTGTGACAGAGGTGTTCAATGATAAAGGACCAGGAAGCAAAGCACATAGCCAGAGCCAGGATCTGGCTTCCAATCTTCAAAGGTTCTAGTAACTATTAGATCACAGAACTTGGCCAGAGGGTCTCAGTTACTTTCTCTAATGATGCAGGGATTCTGGCCCTTAGCAGCCTCTGAACCTTGACAGACTCTCCTTCTTGATTTACTTGACCCATGATCTGGCAGCTCTGCTCTTGGGGAGTCAAAAAGATATGCAGACTAGAGGTTTTCTTCCAGGAAGCAGTTTTTGGGTGTGTGTGTGTGTGTGTGTGTGTGTGTGTGTGTGTGTGTGTGCGCACGCACACGCGCGCATGCTAGCATAAGCGGGTTCTTACCCAAGAAACATAGCCCCAAGCAAAGCAGAAGTACAGCCTTTTATTCCTCCACATACACATACACACACCCCTCCAAAACATTGAACATTGAATTTTGTTTGTCTGCCGCATTTGATAATCAATTTCCGAGTTTTTACCTTGCAAGGTTCTGTTCAGTAATGTGCGTGTGTAGACTGTAGCTGTTACTCTGCATGCTGCTGATAAATTCATGACCAAGGGCTTAAGGGAACAAGCGATTTTATTCTGGCTTAGGATTGTGAGGTTACTTGTCCAATTGGCAAGAGAGCCCACACCAACACCAAGGGCTGAGGGAAATGGTCATATCATATCCACAGGACTTCTGAGAGGGACAATATTCACTTGCCAGACCAGCATGTCTGGCCAAGTATGTAGAAGGATGCCAACTTCCCTAACCAGTTCCCTCCATCTTCTTCACCTAACCTTACCCCCACCCACCATGGGCTTGGCCTTTCCCATTAACTAGACAGGCTTGTTTGTGGCCTAACTCAACCACTGATAATCTACAAATGTGCTCAGAGCTCCAGTCTCAACCATCAAGTTGACACCCATATCTAACTAGGACACAGACAGACTCTCGCAGTTGTATTCCGAGCCGCCTTCCTTCCTTATCACAAAAGGTCCTTGCCACACATGTGGACGGATACTGACCATTTGTATTTCAAGCCACCTGCCACAGCTACAGCTCAACCGAGCACTAGGATGTAAGTCACATGGGTACTGGTCACCAGCAGAGTACCCTCTGGTTCCCAAACAGTTCCCTTGCAGACCCCTCAACTCCCAGGGATAATTGACAGGCAGTTCATCCAGAAGAGCCACTCTGTGCTGGGGAGGGTCATGATAGCACCCCCTGCCCTACTATGCAATAGCGACCCTTCGCCTCGTGACTGGGAGGCTCAGGTGAGGATGGCTTTTGTTTGGGTTATAGCTGTGAGGTTTTTTTCTCTTTTGTAAGAAACAATGCAGAAGCCCTTTGGCTTAAGGATCTCATTACCCTGGTGATTTCTTCAAGAGTGGTTTTCATTGACCTCCTCACTTGAACCTGGAGATAAGGCTGGCGCTCCCATCCACAGCTGCAGGAAGATGCCAGGGGCTCACAACCACCTAATCTGACCATCACAGCTTTAATTCTCTCCATGAGGCAAAAGAGAAAATGGAGCTACGAGCAGAGGCACGCGGCCCTGTGAGCAACCGTCCCTCTCCGCTCTCAGATGCGATCCAATACCAATTTAGTCCTATCCGTCTAGAACATCATTACTCCAAGACTTGAGAAGGTCAAGAGAGCCCCAGTTTTCACTTCTCCCACTTTCATCCACAGCACAAAGCGAGCCAGAGAGCTGACAGGCGCAGGCTAATTTGGTTCACTCAGGCGCCCACAGGGAAGCTATTCAGATTGTCTCCAGGAGCAGGGGATGGGGGGGTCCATAATTCATGACTCATTCTGGTCCCTCTCTCTAATGGCCACATGCCTGCCTCCATGGTTAAAAAAAAAGGAGTGGTAAGATCTAGAAAGAGGAGAATTTAAAATGGAAGGCTCCAGTCTCAGAGCAATTCTTGAGCACCTGCTGTGTACCATGCATTTCAAATCTCTGCCTCAAGGGGCTAAAACCTAGACAAAGTCAGGCAAGTAACCCTGGCATTATAGAGCAGACTTATAAAGGAGCAAGAGCGAGTCCCTTGGGACAGGGGTGAATGGGGCAGCTGTCCAAAGACGAGGTTCTATGATTAAAGGATGGAATTGTGAGACAGCAAGACATTACGGAAACACCTTGAGCAGGAAATGGTGATGCACGTCAGTCATCCCAGCACTGGGAGGAGGAGGCAGAAGGATCAGGAATGAAAGGCCACCCTGGACTACATGAGATCCTGTCTAGATTAGCTACTTGTCTTGCGGCTGTTATGAAATGCCTGACAAAGACCATCTAAGGAAGGAAAGGCATATTTGGCTCACAGTGTCAGGGTGCAGCCCATCATGGCCAAGAAAGCACAGAGGCAGGAGCGTGAGGCAGCTGGTCACGTGACATCCAGAGTCAGGAAGCAGAGAGAGATAGATACTGGTGCTCAGCTCACTTTCTCCTTATGATTCAGTCCAGGACCGAAGTCTATGGGACGGTGCTGCCCACATTCAGGGTTCCATTAATCTAACCTGGAGAGTTCCTCACAGGCATGACCATTGATTGTTTCCATGGTGATTCTAAAACCTGTCGAGATGATAATAAAGACAACCGTGTTCATATAGAGGGTGTACATATGTATGTGTGCATGTGTGTATGCATATGTGTGCAGGTACATGTGCACATGTATTCCTATGTGTGGGGTTCCGTGCACATGTGTGCACATGTGTATATGGTGCATGTGCACATGTGTGTACATGTGTATTGTATAGGCAGAGGACAGTCTTTGGTATTATTCCTTGGGCAGAATCCACCTGTTGTCTGACACAGTCTCTAACTAGAATTTAGGGATCAACAGGTAATCTAGAGCCGCCTGGCTGGCAAGCCCCCCAAAATGTTCCATCTCTGTGTCTCAGTTCCTTTTCTTTTATTGTCATGAGACAACACTCCTACTTAGGGAAGAAAGGGAGATTTATTTGGTTCACAGTCCCGGGAACCTATGGTGGGAATCGCATAGCAGAAGGCGCGGCTGGAAGCAGAAGCAGGAGGCTGGTGCAGGTCATCGCAAGGCTGAGAGAGCCAGAGCAAACCGAGAGGAAGCAGGGGTCTGGCCCACCCCTACGACGTGCCTTCCTCCAGCAAGGCTCCAACTCCTAGAAGTGTCGCCACCTTCCCGAACGTTAACACCACTAAGGAGGTGAGCACATGAGCCTATGGAGGTGATTTCCATTCCGACCAGGACGCTCTGCGCCCCCAGAGTGGAGAGTACAGGTCCGCACGACCGTGCCTGCTTCGCGTGTGGGTTCAGGTGCTCTGCATGCACGTTGAGTGCTTTGCTGACTGAGCCGCCCCCCCAGACCCGTGAACAGAACTTCACATCTGCAAATCAAACAGACCAGGATCCACTTGCCAGAGCCCATCTGCCTCACACAGCTCAGGGGGAGACACTGCTCCGCCCTCATGAACCCAGAACCGGGCTCTGGAAAGCTACGAACAGCTATGACCCTAAGCCTTCAGACCCCCCTTTCCTGCTCTGCCTTCCCACAGACTGTGCTACACAGGCGCCGATGCACATTCTTTCCTCACACCTGCTTCAGTGGAATCAAATCTACCTGGGAAATGTAAGTTATGGAAATTCCCTCAGCGCTATTGGTCTTGCTTGGCTTGGTCACCTTTGCATATCAAGACCCGGACACAGGTGTCCACTGACGTCGAATCTAACGTGGTGAACTACTTCTACTCCCTCCTCTCTGCTAGGTGACCCCTTAGATCTTGAACAGTCACACCAAAATGAAAACAGAATAGGCTTCTCATTTCCTGAAATGGATAATGTGCGCCTAATCAATATATGGGCATTTAAGTAGTGGCATTAATAGAGCATCTCAAAAGAGTGCTCATCACGCCTTTAATAAATTCCAGCTCAAAAGAACCAAAAGAGGAAGAAGTCAGCAGAAGAGTAACTTTCTATTATTTATTACGCATAATCCACAAGCCTCTGGGGGATAAATTCAGCTTCAAAAAAAATTGAAAGGGATCAATGATAGACGCTAGGGGAATGTCCATAGGAAGAAATGTAAGGGGGGAAGAAGGCCTGGGGAGACGGTTCAGAGGATAAAGCGCTTGCCCTACAAGCGTAAGGACTGGAGTTCGGACCCCTCCCCCAGAACACATGTAAAAGCCAGGCCGGGGTGGTGGACGTCTGTCAACCCAGTACTCGGGAGGCAGAATCAGCGGGTCCCCAGGGCAAGCTGGCTGAGTAAACTAGCTGATTGATGAGCTCTGGGTTCAACTGGGAGACCGGTGCCAACTTTGGGCCTCCACATGCCCATGCACATATACGCACATGCACCCCCACACACGAGCACCTGTGCACATACAAACACCCACATCACAAACACACACGCAGTCATCATGAAGTGATGGAAGCACAGGGAGATGCAGACTTGGTAGAGAGTCCCGGTGCTCCAGGGCAGCAGATTGAAGAGCGGCCAGCTGCACGGAGCCCTCCCACCCTGCGGTGACCCAGGGATGCACCGTTGTCCCAATCTTTCCCTGACATTCGAGCTGGACAGTACAAACTTCCTCCTCCAGCTCAGATAAGGAACGAACTTCTGAGCAAGTTAGAAAGTGACATGTCCACATATGCCAGCCTTCCCCCATTTCCACAACCTGCTGCATGAACTGTGACCGTGACAGGCTGGTGCAGCCTAACACAGGGACGCGCCTGGGACCCCTGACTGGCTAGAGCTCTACACATACCTTGCTCGCCATAATGCACTCAGACACTGGAGACCCTGGCCTGCGTGTAAGGCACATGTGCCCATCTCTGAGCAACCCATTAGCAACCTAGGACCCCCGTCTACATCCTGAACAACATATTTAGCAACCCATTAGCAACCTAAGACCCCCATCTACATCATCTGCCCCTACATAGCTCTCTGAACAAGAGGGTTTCTCTTTCCCTATGACCATCAAGCTCAGACAGATTCTAGTTCATCGTAATCCATGTTCAGACATTAGTACGGGGAGACAATCTAGCCTGAACTGGGTTGGGAAAAGCTATCCATATTCTCTGAGTGAACATTTCAGGATAATGCCCTATTCACCATCCTATGTTTATGCACAATTGGACATACATATGACTAAAATCATATGAGTTGTAAGAAGCATGCCCAGTGCGAAGGCCAAGGTAATACAAGCCTGTCAGTCAAAATACAGAACCACTCAAATACACCCCCAGTAACCAAACTCCTTCCTTGAGGCTTTGTAAAAAGAAACGTCCGCCGATAAATGTGGTCCCAGAGCCCATCCCCTCACTGCAGGACCGGTCACCATCACTCGTATAGTGCATCTGCCCGCACTGGTGCCTCGCTGTGGATAACGTTTCCTTGCTAACTCATGAAATCTACATAACTCTTTTTTTTTTTTAATCTAAGGCCAAGACCTGGAAACACCCAACCTAGACTTTGACCACCAGTGACAGAACCCCAAACAAGCAATGTAGACCATGAAGAGATCACCCTGAAGTACAGGGGAGCTCTGCTGGAAGGTATCTGTGTGTCTGAGTGTGGGTGTCAAGGCAGTGCTGGACACACCTCTCAAGTCCCTGCCTGTGCATAAGAAAAACAGACCTTGTCCTGCTGAAGTTATCGCCCTCTTGGGAGATGTTTTCTAGCGGACACAGGCAGTGGAGAGCTTTAAGAGTCTGTCTTCTGGGCTGGGGAGCCTCTATCTCACAAGTAAAAGGACCTGAGTTCAGATTTCCCAGATCCCACGTAAAAATGCTGGGCAGATATGTCAGCAGCCTGCACTTCTGAAAGGCAGAGCCTAAGAAGTCCCCAGAGCAAAGCGATAAGAAGCGATAAGGAGGTAGAGCAATCCAGGATGATTCCTGATGTCACCCTTGGGCCTCCACAGGAACGCACACTTAAGTGTCCTCTTCCACACACATGCAAAGAGTCAATTTTCTCATCAAGCAGAAGTAAGAGTACACGCTTGGGGAGGAGAATGAGACTAGGGTTGGAACATGACAGATGGACAAGTGTGACTGGGGCCATTAGCTCCAGGTATCGACTTGACACTTGAGAACAGAGCCTTTAGGCACACCTACAAGGAATTATCTAGTTAAGGCAAGTCTGGAGAAGATTATCTAGTTGCACAATGGATGTGGAAAGACCCACTATGGACAGGACTATTTCCCCATCCCCAGAGGTAAATGCAATGGAACGAGAATAGGTTGACAGACTGGCAGGCAAGCTAGATCACATGCATTGATCTTCATCCCCCTCTCAGTTTTTCCTGTGCATACGGTGTGTCCTCGGCTCCTTCTGGTAACCCTCCTGCTATGATGTCTACTTTGACGAACAGCTGTAACCTGATATCATGAGCTGGAATAATAAAAATCAATCTCTTCATCCCCCTAAATTGTGTGGGTCTTGTGTTCATTACAGCAAGGGGCAGGGACGCATCAGAAACTCCAGCAGGACAGACCTCGAAAGTATGCACGGTGGAAGAAGGCCCCGCCCCGTGGGGGGAGGAGGGCACGGCCACGCCTTGCCTTCACACAGTCGTACCAGGTTTTCTACAGCCAGGCGCCCCAGAGAACAGATGTCCCAGGAAGTCTCGGGAACAGAATGTAAACTCTGGAGAGTCGTGAACGGTCAGGAAGCATCCAAGCCGGTGGCGTTCACAGAGACAGGACTGCTATGACAGGGGCTGTGACCTGCCGAGGGACTGTTCCAATGTTCCATGATGGGCTGGGATGGGGCTCACAGGCCCCGCCCCTCCCTGAGGGATATTTGGCAGGTCAAGATTGGGGCGCTAAGTGGTCTGTGTTCTTATCAATAACCGCTTGCCAAGCCCCTGTAAGTAACCCGGGGGAAGCTCAATGACCTGTTAAATAAAAATCAGGCAAGTCCAGGGCAACTAGTTGGATAAAGAAGGAGATCAACAGGAGTGAGACTGAGACAAGAAAGGGAAGCAGGGAGTGAATCTGATCAAAATACAGTATATAGACATTTAAGGGTTTATTCCCGGGACAGCTCTCTCCCAGCCATTACCCCTTTTAAAAAGTTCTCTAAGTGTACCATGTCCAGTGGGGTGACTCATGCAAGAAGCTGTCCTGGGGCTGAGAGGTATGAAAGCTGGAAGAAAGAACACACAGAGACAGAAACACAGAGGGAAAACTGGGTGGAAACTGGTGGGAAAACCCACCATTCTCTAGGAGGGAGAGCAGTAAGACAAGGTGGCCCAGTCCTGCCTAACTTGATTTATAATCAGGAGGTGGGACTCTGTATGCAAATCCAGGCAGCATGGGACTTCTGGTTGGTTGGGAGGAGAAGTAGGAATATGGGAAAACTCTACTAGCTTCCAGCGTATGCTTGGGTGGCCAGTCTGAGAGCCAGAGAATCAACTATCCTGATGTCTGTCATGGACCAGAGGGAGAAAGTCTATACATGAGACACTTCCAGTATAAACAGAAACGCCCAAGGGTGCAGGCAATGGCCTTATTCCTCAAGGGGCTCCAGAGAACACCAGTGAATTAGACAGGGGAAGAAAAAAAAAAAGATTATAAGCAAAGAAAACAGAGTATCAGAAGTTGGGCTTTAAGAGTATCAGCAGGCTAGAGAGGTGGCTCCAGGGTTAAGACTTTGCTTCACAAGCAGAAGGTCCTGAGTTTGGATCCCAAGTCCCACACAAAACGTGCCAGGCAAAAATGGCAGCAGCCTGCACTTCTGGCCCTAGTAGGTGGAGCCTGGAAAATCCCTGAGCAAAGAAAAAAGGAGGTAAAAGCAATCCAGGATGGTTCCGGAAGTCATCCTTGGTCCTCCACAGGGACACACAGTGCCTGCCCTCTGAGACAGACAGACACACACACACACACACACACACACACACACACACACACAAAACACTAATTAATTAATTAAAATTATTTTAAACAAAAGATTATGTTTTTTCCCTAATAAGACATAAGTCTTGATTGTGTGTAGGCTAATTAAGAATAAAAGTAATTGCATTGGGGCTGAGAAGGTAGTTCTGTCTCAAAAGTGCTTGTGGTTCAAGCCTGAGGATCCAAGTTCAATTCCCCAGGATCCACACTGAAATCCAGACATAGCAGCCTGCACTTGTAATCCCAGCTCTAGGAAAGCAGAGACAGGCAGATCCCTGGAGCTCTGCTGGATGGTCAGCCTACCCTAATCAGCAAGTCCCGGGTCCTAGTGAGAGACTCGTCTCAAAACGCAAAGTGGATGGCCCCTGAGGAATGACACTCAAGGTTGACCTCTGACCTCCACACTCACACACATGAACAAACACACACACTAAAACTAATAATAGTAATTATGATTGTACTATACTGTAAGCTTGGTTCCTGGCATAGTCGATAGAGTATAATAAATTCTTACAGTTATTGCTGTCAAATACGCAGACCCTGAGCTGAGAACAAGGACATTTGAGTTCCAGGTCAGAGGTCCCAGACAGCAAGGAGGAGGAAGAAGAAGAGGACAGGGAAGTCACGAACTCAGAACCTCACAGAGCAAGTCACCTTCCTGCTCCCAGCATTGTCTTAGGTTAGTCTCCCACAGTCCTGTGGCTATTCAGCACATCCCTGGGGAATCCGCTTGCAGAAGAAAGAAAATATCATCCCGTGGCACTCTTGCCCTTCCTCTCTCCCACTGATTGGTCCTCTACATAGAACCTCATGCTTGCTTCACATGCAGCGCAAAAACCTGAATCAGTAAGCGATCGCTGATACAAAACCAAGAAGGAGGAGACAGACGGAAGGAAGATATAATGGGAGTAACAGAACTAATTTTTGACCCCCCACCCCAGGCCAAAGCAATTCTCTCCAGTGGGCTACATATGCACCAGAGAACCTAGAGAAAGCTAGGTGTGTCTGACAGGGTTCCTGTAAAAAGCAGATGACATATTTGTTGCGGTTACTCCCTGTGTTACTTATTACTAAAAGACCCAAACAGCTCGGGGGACACAGGGTTTATTCTAGTTCACAATCCTCAGTTACACTTCATCAGCTGGACAGGAGAGGTCACACCAGGATCAAGGGCTGAGTGTAATGTTACTCTTAACTGTTGCTGTGAGAAAGGACCCAAAGTTAGTCAACTGAAGGGGAAAAGAGAGATTTATTTAGCTTACAGTTCCAGAGGGGAAATATGGCAGAGGCGGCATGGCTGACTGACGGAAGCTGGAGACAGGTCACATCCATGAGAGAGGCTGAGAGCTGCCAGACTGCTTGCTGCAAAGGCAGACTCCTCCTAGAGGTAGGGTGGAGTTAATCCACCTCAAGGCCCACCCCTTGTGACTGCCTTCCTCCAGCAGGGCTCCACCTCCCAATGGTGCCATGACCTTGCCAAACACATGAGACTGTGAGGGGACACACTGCAAACCATGACGCTGAAGGAACTGACCACACCATATCCACAGTTAGAGTGGAGGCAGGGTCATACTTTGTAACCTGCCACATGCCAAACTACTGGCCCAGCTCTCTCCATCTGACCTACCTGCCCAGGGAATGGTCCCACCTACTATAGGTGGGGTCTTCCAGCATCACTTATAGGTTCTCCCACAGGCTTTTCAAGTTTTCCATAACTACTGGATTCTTCACAGACATGCAAAAAGCCTCAGCCCTCAATGGTTAGGTTGACACGCTTGTGTCTAACTGGAACACTGTTCTTCAAATGGGTGACTAAAGGACCGTTTTCAAGGACATGAATGGAATGAAAGAAACCAAAGAGAGAGAGAGGGCAGAGGAAGCCAACGCTAGCATGAGCAGGAAGCCTTGTCACACTTAGACATCAAGAGGTAAGGAGAGGAGCTGGAGATGAAGCTCAGCCTAGCACCTGCCATCTTCCCCCCCACCCCGTTCCATCACCAGCACTCCAGCCACGTCCAGTAATGCCCAACTGTAATCCCAGCACTTGGGAGGCAGAGGGGGGAGGAGCCATAGTTCCAGGCCATCCTTGGCTATAGAGTGAGTGGGAAGTTAGCTTGGGCTGCATGACACCTTGTGTCAGGAACAAAATAATGTAGATTGAGATTTTGCCATTTAAAAAAAAATAACCTGTGATTTATTAAATAACTCAGTGGGTAAGATCCCTATTTTCTTTTTTTTCTCCCACATGTTTTTTCCTAATCATACAAGCTCAATAGGTACCCCCATCTTCTCCCTTCCCCCTCCCCTACCCAGTCGTCCCCCATGCACTCTGCCCCCTTCCTCCTTCCTGTTACCCCCCTCCCTTTCTCCCCTTCTACCCTAGTGAATGTTCAGGACTCAGTGGCATAGCCAGGAACCCCTTCTTGGGCTCCCCATTAGTATGGGAATTCTATTTTGACTGTTTAACCATTAGGGACCCTGTTTTCAAACGTGGAGATCTGGGTTTGATTCCTGGAAGCCTACATCATGGAAGAAGAGAACTGACTTCTAAAAGTTGTCCTCTGACCTACTCATATGCCATAGTACATATGTTCTCTCTCTCTCTCTCTGTCTCTGTCACACACAGACACACACAAGCACATCAGAAAGATACACAAGCAGACATGCACAGGCAAACCACACATACACACATATAAAGTTTAGAAAGTTAAGATACCCTGGAACTGTTGCACAATGGATAACTCATTACATAAATAAGTAGATAAAAATTTTACAAACTATGATGTAAGTATAAGAGATGGATAGGAAAACAAGTGTTGGCGCAGATTCTAAGAACTTCAGATCACTTTCACGTTGGAGCCAAGCTGCAAAAGAAATTCTCAAGGTTCTTCATGAGGTCTGTGTGTTCGTTGTACAACTGTTTATTACAGCAAAGACTAAGAGGGCAGAAGAATTGTACGGCAGAAAGGGAAAAACCAATATTTGGGAAGTGAAATGTCAGACCATTTTCCTGGAGTGAGGATATTTAGAGTTACTGATGAAGACCCAAGTTGAAAGCATTTCCAAACAGAAGTGGATTTGGTATCTGTTGTTTTTTTTTTAAATCTCACGTTATTTGCAGTTCCAAGTGAACCACTGGTAACAATCTCAGGCTCTGAGAAATTGATTCTCACACATTTACCTGCAGCCTCAGCGGCTCTAGAAGCTTCTGACGAACTCAACATCTGCCTTCTGCCTCAGCTTTCTACGTTCACCTGCCAGGGTCCACTAGAGCTGAGCGCGGGCTTCGTGCTTTCCTTGTGACAGATGCATAAAACAGAAGCAGCACATACGGGCAGAGGCGATCTATGTGTCTGTCAATCTGCCAGCCCTGAGCTCCATACCAAATGCTTAGTTAGTGTATAATCAGTTGTAATCACACTTTGGTGAAACCAGGATTTTGTCATGGTACGACCTTATCTGGGTGGCCTAGAAACGTTACAGCCTCACTTTCCCTTCTAAGATAGTAATCCTCTGAGTACACACACACACACGCACACACACACACACGCACATGCACACGCACACGCACACACAGATGCATGTCTGTCATTCCAGTGTGGCAGGTGGCTTAGAATATAAACGGACAGTGTTTGGCCGCACATATGACAAGGATCCTCTAAGACAAAGAAGGAATGTGGCTTGGAATACAATGGCCAGTGTCTGTCTACACATGCGCATTGCTGACCACGACCCTGTAATGTAAACATGCAGAAACCTGTTGCATGTGTGAGAGACTAAGAAACTCACCCATGCAGGTATTCTGAGAGGCTGCACTCTGTTCAGGGTTCAGATTGAACTGCTTCCTGGAGCAGTACCCCTAATCCTGCTTCTACTTGGTACTGTTCTGCAGTACCTGTGCTGAGGAGATGGGTGGGGGAATCCCTGAAGCCAATGGCCTGCCATTCCAGCCAATCAGTGAGCTCCGAGTTCAGAGAGATACCCTTTATCAAAAATAAATAAATAGGGGCTGGAGAGATGGCTCAGGGGTTAAGCTTCTCTCTGCTTTGCAGGCGGAAGGTCCTGAGTTCGGATCCTAGACCCCACGTATAGACGCCGGGCAGAAGCGGGGGCGCCTGCGTTTCTGGTCCTGGTAGGGCGGAGCCTGTGAGTCCCGGGGCAGAGTAAACAAGGAGGAGGTGGAGGCGTCCATGGTGGTTCCCGAATTCGTCTGTGGTTCTACACACACCCACATACATACACACAGGCGCACACAGCACAATTGAATAAATAATAAATAAAATTTTAAAAATTCTTAAAAAAAAATAAATAAATAGGAATAATGTGGTGGAGGTCTGAGGAGATAGCTTCGTGGAGAAAACACTTGCTGTCTGAACATAAAGGCCTGAGTTCAGATCCCCAACACTCACATAAAAAAAAAGTCAGTGTGGCAGTGCATGCCTGTAACCCAGCTTGGGGGAGTCGGGTGAAGACAGGACGCTTTCCAGGCTTGATGCCTAACAAATCCAGCCAATAGGAGAGCTCCCAGTTCAGTGAGAGATCCTGTCTCAAATATATATACGTAAATAGAGTGATAGAGGAAGATATCTGATTATGTCAATCTCTGGCCTCTGCATGTGTGCACAGCACACAAAACACATGTGCCCACCATAAACATGCCCATGTATGCACACACACACAAAACACACATACATGCATGAACATACATGTATATACACATATACAAATATATACACATACGAACTCATATACAGTATATATACACACAAATAGACACATGCATGTGCACATGCGCATATAGCACACACACAGAGACACATACATACACAATACAACATATACATATACATATGCACACACAACACACACACACACACACACACACGCTCTCACACACGAGAGAAATCTGACTTCTTTTAGTGAACTCGAAGATGTTATTTTTGATCTTTGAATGTTGTCCCTGGAGCATTGTCCTCCTTTAGCTTCATGAAGTAAATGTTCAGATGTGAGTGGGGCGCCTGATGGGTCTTTGTGGTCCATTCAGGTTTCTGGATGTCAGAATCTGTTAAGTGGAGCCCATGTGTGGCTTAGAGCCTCCAGCTAACAGCTGCCAGAGGTCAGTGGACACTTGTGTGAAGTTGCTGATGCTGAGTTCGTCCGTCACAGCAATGGCTGGCAATGAGAAGTCACTGCACCTGGGCCCCGTCTGTCTCCTCTCTCCTGCCACGAGCGTGGAGAGGCCCTTCCTTCATGTCTCCCCTCATGGATGTTCTGGATTGCACCGTATGGCTCCTAAGTGACCACAAAGAGAGACAGAGATGGTTACCACTTAGATGTGCACAGAGTTTACTGCGGGCGTCTGCTTCTGCCCTCCTTTCTGGGTTATGTTCAGATGGCCGGACCTAGATGGTATATTGGGAGGATGGTTTTGTGAGGCCAAAGTGTCCACACTGAACAGTGGTCATGCTATAAGACAGGGCACACTGCCAGACAGTCACTGCCGGACGGTCACACTGCTGGACAGTCACACTGCCAGACGGTCACGCTGCCGGACGGTCACACTGCCGGACGGTCACAATACTGGACGGTCATGCTGCTGGACAGTCATGCTGCTAGAGAGTCATGCTATCTATGTATATGTAGATAGCAGAGCACACTGCTAAATAGATCAGAATGCTAGATAAGTTGATGACAAGATGAAGGCTTTGGTCTGCCATACCCTACCCCCATCTATTCCTTCTCCCACTTATCATTTTCCCTGGGACTCCGTGTGTGTGTGTATGTGCAAAGTGCACATGTACACATGTGCATTTGCATGAAGGCCAGAAGACAATATTAGACATTCCTTGGACACTATCCACCTTTTTTTCCTTTTATTTATTTGTGTTTATGTGTGTGTGTGTGTGTGTGTGTGTGTGTGTGTGTGAGAGAGAGAGAGAGAGAGAGAGAGAGATATGCCTGTGTGTGTCTGTGTGATATGCATGTGTGTGTCTGTGTGAACATGTGTGTATATAAGAGAGCACTTGAGTGTGTGCGTCTGTGGAGACCCAAGGACGACTTCAGGAATTATCCTTGATTGCTCTATTTCCTTCTTGCTTTGCCCTGGATTCCCAGGCTCTATCTTCCATATCTGCCCAGCATTTTTATGTGGGATCTGGAGATCTGAATTCAGGACCTTTTGTTTATGAGGCAAAATCTTTCACCCCTAAGCCATCTCTCTGGCCCTATTTATTTTTTTGAGGCAGGGACTCTCACCGACCTGAAACTCACTCAAAAGGGGAGGGTAGCAGGCCAGCAAACCTCCAGGCTCCTCCGCCTCCACCTCCTGAGAGCTAAGGTCATAAGCATGCACCTTCATGCCCGGCTTGGTTTCTTGTGGGTTTCTCTCTTTCTTTCTTTTTTCCTTTCTTTCTTGTGCTGATTCTTTCCCTTGGGCTCTGGGGAATCAGACGCAGGTCCTGGTGCCCGTGAGACCAGCACGTCCCCCACAGTCCCAGTCATTTTTTAACAACAGGTTTGCAGTGAACCCCACCTCTGGATCTGTTTCTGCAGAACCGGACCCAGGACAGAGCCAAGTGCAGAAGGGCCGAGGAACCAGAAATACTCTAGAAAGCACGTACATCCAGAGGGATGCGCAAGTCGTAAGTCGGAGGAAGCTCTTCACCCTGGATGTGTGCAGCACTGGAGGAGAAGCTCTTGACTGACAGCTGGACGGCACCAGGGGTCACCTCAAGACCTCTTGTGCCCTTGTTGCTCTCTCTCTCAGGGTTGTAACCTGAGTCCCCCAAATAAGCCAGCTCCACCATGACCCATCCTCAACTGGCCAGTTACATAAACAAACATCAGCGAAACGCAGAGAAAGGAGATTTAGTCTGTGGCCACATCAGGAAGAGCAGCAAAGAGGTCCAATGACACCATCCAGTCCACCTTCAGGGTCCACATGCAGTTCAGGTTTATATAGAGGCCAGAGGTCTGCACAGCTCAGCAGTCCCGGTCAAGCTGTGGTCCCACTGATCCCTGACCATCACTGTCTGGGCTCCAGTCTCTCCTGCAAGGTGGCTGAGGAAGTGTCAGCGCTGTGTGGAATCTTTTCCTGGAGACAAGCTCCTCCTCTGGCTGGCGCCAGGCTCAGCCTGTTCCTTCTTCACCGTGAGACTCCTGGGGAGAGTCCAGCTCTCTTGGGTCTATTGTCTCATTAGTCAGATAGTTGAAGAAGGATGAAGTGTCTCTTCATGATAGCTTCCTTCCAGCCAGGACAGTCCAGTTAACACTGGACAGAAATAGTGAGTCTTGAAGCAGGAGAGAGAGTTTTCCTACAGCCACAGCAGCCTCTCGGGAAGCAGCTTCCATAGAAGCAGCATTGAATGTGTATGGCCACCAGACAGAGCCAGCTCTGACCTATCCTGTCCCATCCTCAAGAATAATGAGACCCATGCTGGTAGTGTGTTGACTGAGAAAAGGGTGAGAGACCAGAATGACCTCGGCTGTGTCCAGGTCCCTTCGCAGTGGGTGGCACCTGACACTCTTGGGCAGAGTCCTGGCTCCTTGACAGAAAAGCAAGTGTGGGGGAAGGGAGCCTCGACAGATGGCTCACTTGGTAAAGCGCTCGCTGCAAACTTGAAGCATGAGTTCGGATCCCCAGCACCCATGCCAGGCAGTGAACCTCAGTGCTTGAGGAGTGAGGGGTGAAGACAGGAGTATCCCTAGAGCAGGCTGGCCAGTCACTGGAGCCAAAATGGAGAGTTCCAGGTTCATTGAGAGACGCTGTCTCAAAAAGTAAGGTGGAGAGCAAAAGAGGAAGACAACTGGTGGGGACCTGGATTCTGCACGTTCAGGTGCATCCGCACACATGTGTGTGCACACACATACACTATAAGCACATGTATATTACACATACATAAATGACATACACTACCCACTTCTACACTACATATATTACATATATGATACCCCACACATACATACACTACACTCTTGCACTATGCATACACATACACACACTATATATACACATTCACTGTATACCACATGCATATACTACACACACACACTGCACACTCAAACACATTACACTTACACATATACACATGTACACTACCATACACACACATTATAAACTATACAAACACAGGTACTACAAATACATATACTGAACGGACACATACTCTACACATACACACACTGTGTGTGCATGCATACATACATACATACATACATACAGATATACATACACACACTCAGAAAAAAGGAAGGAAAAGACCTTTATTGGGTGAAAGAGAAATTCAATATTCTTGACATGACAGGGCAGCAGTGTCCACAGAAATGCAAAGGACCAATAGTCCTCTAAGTCTGCCTGCCAGCTGGAAGCCTCTGGAGAGGGTGTGTTACTAAGTCACATTTATTTCCTTTGCATTTATCTCTTTTGCATTTTTGGAAATTTTCTTCTTGCTTTAATGATCATAGTAGTTGCCCCTATTAACGGGGTGCAGTGAGCCTCTTCTATATATATACAGAAAGTGTACTAGTCACACCAGGGCAACTAAGGGGTTTGAAATGTGTGGAACCGGTTATGCAGCCTCAAGGTTAATAAGGAATACTTTCAAGTCCTAGGACTCCCAGACAGCCTTGCTTCTTGGGAGTTGCCTTCTGATGGCAAGAGACTCCTCCTCGACATTCTGCCCCCCATTTATGCAGGTCCTCCCTCATGCCCTTTATCACAAGAGCCCTTGGACCCAAAGTAAGACAGAGAGGCAAGAGGCAAGCGCCCACCGGAAGGCAGTCACATTTGCTCCAAAATAACACTGGCTGCCTCATGCAAAGCGAATTGCAGTAAACACATGGCACACCCAGGACTAGCAATGCCTTCAGGTGACTGGAGAACTAGGAGGATCTCCCGCTTTCCCCAGGCAGAGGAGAGGGGGACGGTCTTCATTTTTAATTCCTTCTCACGATTCATCTGCTCTTGTGAACTCCCAAACCGCCCAATGCATTACTATAAGTACCGGCACCTTGAAGTTCTGCATTTCTTATCTCTTAACCCAGAAGGATGGAGTGAAGTCCGGGACTCTGCGGCTTGCTGGGTCAGACACAGAAAGGAGAAGGGAAGACTCGCTACCAGACTTTCCTAGCATACTTTCTGTTGAAAAGAGAATATACATCTGTATATAATATAAACAGCAAGCCAGAGGACCTCGTTTTTATTTACAGCCTGCTTGAAAGAAACTGTTTCTATGACAGCAGGAAAACTGAGAGGTTTTTATTTTTTTCCAAAGAAACTATCAAATTGTCAAAGATCCACCCGCTACATTAAAAGTCTTTCCTTTTTTTTTTTTTTGATGACATGCAAAAACTGGTGAATTTGGGACTGTCTAAGGCACTTTCTTCCTAGGTCATGTGTCTGTGCACGGATAGACATTCAGATAGACAGGAAGAGACAACAGTTCATTATTTCCACAAGCCGGGATCCGTGGACGTGTGAGAGAAAGGCAGAAATCTGCCATCAAAGCCTGGAAAGGACACGGCATAAGAGCGTCCATCAGGAGATCTGTTGAAACCCCGAGGAAACAAACCACTCATTGATGGTTATTCCTGTCATCACAAGAAGACACAGTGTCTCTTTCATTCCGGTCCTCACAGCTGGAAGACCAGCATCCTTCAGAGGCTGGAAACGGGAGCATCTTGTTTTTAGATATTGTGGGATATGCTCTGTTTCAGCAGGCAGGGAGGAGCGATGCACACGGACTCAATGGATGGGGCTAGGGAGATGTCTCAGTTGTTCAGGTGCTTGCTGAAGAGCTGCATTTACGCCCCAAAACTCATTCAAGAAGCAGAGAGCATGGTGGTGTGGGTTTATAATCCCAGCACTAGGGAGAAAGACGCAGGTGGACTCTTGGAGCACGCTGACCAACCATTTGGTCTATTTAGTCAGCTCCAGGTCACAGACTCTACCTCAAAAAAAAAAATGGATGGTATCTGAAGAACAACACCTGAGTTGACCTTTGGCCTCCACATGCACGCACACACATGCAGATAGAAACACATGCACATACATATCCATGCATGCACACAAGCATACACACACACACACACACACACAGTGTAAAAATACATACCAATGCACACAAACACATGCGTGCATATATGCAGTCACAAACACCCATCCAAGCATACCCACCCCTGAACACATACACATGAACACACACACATACACAAGGGCCCATTGGGTGAGGAATATCATCTTAGGAATATGGGCCCTTGGCTGATACTATATCTACTCTAGGATCACAGAAAGCATTAACAGAGGAGTGCAGACATGAAAGAAAGAAAAAGATCATTCAAGAAAAAGTAGTATCTGTGTTGAAAGATGCTGAAGAATGGAGAGGAGACCAGTCTAAAACAGTGCCAGTCTTGACCTCTCTCCCAAGCTGGATCTTCACGTAGAAGAATGGAAATTGACTGCTACCTCTCACCTTACACAAAAATCAACTCCCAAGGTACCAAAGACCTGGATGTTAAACCTGAAACTGTGGTGGTCTAGAAAAAGGAAGACCCCACTCTTGTGTGCTGTGATGAACTATGTGCAGTGTGCTATAGAAAATATGCCATGGAAAAATTTTGACCTTAGACTAATCATTCCTTTGGCTTCTGTAAACTGTTTATGCATAAAGATAGTCACTGCTTACACATGAAGAGAGACAAAACTTGCTCTCGCTATCTGCTGACCACTTGGTTTCATAGTTACAGCCTTGGGTCAGCAGGACCACCACTCAAGGTTTCCACCCCTCCCCTCACCCCTGTCCAAATTCCAGCTGCAACCACTATCTGAAACTGCCAGCTTGAGTCACTAGCTGGACGGCACGTACCAACTTAAAAACCGCTATAAGAACTGCCCCCTGCCCTACTTGGGACTCCAATGTGAGGTCCCGAACTCTGATGGAATCCTGGAGTCCTAAGGTTCACAAAAAGAAATTCAAATGTCAAACAAATATCTTTTATTAAACTTTATTTATTTGTGTGTGTGTGTGTGTGTGTGTGTGTGTGTGTGTGTGTATGTTTGTGTGTGTGTGTGTGTGTGTGTGTGTGTGTGTGTGTGTGTGAGAGAGAGAGAGGGCACTGTATGCCCCTGTGGAGGACCAAGGGTGACTTCAGGAACCATCCTGGATTACTTCTACCTCCTTTTTGCTTCCCTCTGAGATTTTCCAGGTTCTACCCACCAAGGCCAGAAGTACAGGCCACTGCCATTTCCACCTGGCATTTTTATGTGGACCTGGGATACAAACTCAGGACCTTCTGCTTGTGAGGCAGTCTTAAACCTTGAGCCATCTCTCCAGCTCCATCAAACAAACATATTAAATGATGCCCAACTTCCCTGGTCATCAGAGAAATGCAAATTAAAACTACCCCGCAATACCATCTGACCCCAGCTGAGGTCAAGAACAAAAACAATGGGGAATATTGGTGAGGCTGTAGAGAAGAGTCTAAACTAGCACAGCCACTTTGGAGATCAGTGTGGAGGTTCCTCAGAAGATTAAAAATGGAAGTACCATGTGACTCAGCTATACTACTTTTAGGAATATTCCCAAAAGACTTTACATATTATTATAAAAACACTTGTTCATCCATGTTCATTCCAGCTCTACTCACAATAGCAAGGAAATGGAATCAGTCAATATGCCCAACAATAGAGGAATGGGTAATGAAAATGTGATACACATACACAATGGAATATTATTCAGTCATCAGGAAAGGTGTGATTATGGAATTTGCTGGTAAATGGATGGAACTGGAAAATATAATATTGAGTGAAGTATCTCAGACACAGAAATAACACATGTTATCTCTTATATGCTGATCAGAAGTTGGCTTAGAGTTACTGTAAGAGTCAGAAAATTTTAAAGGGACCATAGAGCAGGAAGGTGGGAAGAGAAAGTTAAGGTGAAACTTTTGGAGGGGGAAATACAGGCTACCATGCCAGGTAGGGTAAGAGAAGGAATAATGGATAAAAATGCCTAAGGGTAAATGCTGGAGAGGATGTGGAGAGAGGGGAACTCTCCTACATTGCTGGTGGGAATGCAGGCTCATACAGCCACTCTGGCAAGCTGTCTGGAGATTCTTAAAGAAATTAAAGATTGAAATGCCATATGATCCTGCTATCCCACTTTTGGGAATAACCCCCCATGCAGCAGAGGTTCGCCTCGATAGCACAAGCACGACCATGTTCATAGCAGCACTGTTTACAATAGCAAAGTCATGGAATCAACCCAAATGTCCAACAGTTGACGAGTGGATAAGGAAACAGTGGTACATCTATACAATGGAGTACTACTCAGCTATCAAAAATGATGAATTACTGGAATTTGCTGGGAAATGGATGTCATTAGAAACAATTATACTAAGTGAAGTATCCCAAACCCAGAAAATTAAGTGCCGTATGTACTCCCTAATAGGTGGCTCCTAGTACCAAATTCACCCAGCCCACATTGAGACATTCAAAAGTAAAACCTATGTAATACAGTAATTGCAAGGATTATGAAGAGGAGGGATGGGGTAGGAGGGCCACACCAGAAACAAGGAGAGAGGGGACCATGTTACAGCAGAGAAAATAGGCCTCCATCAAGGACTGCAAGTAAGTAATGAGACACCTGGTTAAGTTCACAGACGTTCGTTCCTGATCTCACCAGAAGGGGAGGGCATATAGTCTGACAGATAAAAAGTAATCATTTTGCAAATGGGTGATGGACCCCTCCCTCACTGAGGTTTCCTGCTCTTATTACATCTACCCTTGAATGTGCCATTATAACAAGACTCCAGTTTAACAGCTTTTTGTCTCTGACCAGGGGGTGACATACAGTGCCCATCAGGATGGAGTGAAGGGCATTGCAGGAGCAGCAAAACTGCAAAAGAAAATCAACAAACCACAATCCAGAACTTCAGAGACTCTATATCAACCACCTAGAACTAGGCCAGCCTAATCTCTCCCCATCCTGAAGCTCAGGGAAATTTGCGGAAGAGGGGGCAGTAAGATTGTAAGAGCAAAAGGATGGGAGGAGCAACGATTTGCAAGATTTTCAACACTAGTTAGGGCCAAAGCAATCATAATAGGACTTTGCATGCCCTGCGCAATGTCCAACGCACTATTGTCCTCACAAAGTCTAACATCTGTTAAAGGCACCAAGATCCTCGGAGGCAAGGGATTGGCAGCCACAGTAGTGTTCCTATGCTTAAGGGGAACATGAGAAAGGGTTCAGGGAAATGTCACTGGGTCCTTATACATCATTGGAGAGGAGGACCCAGTGGAGAGTCAGGCATACTCTCTGGGAATTGGGGGGGAGGCACTGGGGGATGGGGAGGGAGGGGAGGGAGAGCAGGGGTTCGGGGGGAGGAGGAGGGGGGAGGGAACTGGTCTACCTATTAAGTTTGTATGAGCGGAAATAAAAAAGAAAAAGAAAAAAATGCCTAGGGGTATGAGGAGATGGGATGTAGGAGGAGCTGAGAGACTAAAAGAAAAACCCTAAGATCATGGGATAGAACCAGATAGGAACCTCCTATGTTATCGATATGTCAAAAAGCATTTCTCTTTAAAAAGGGATGAGAATGGTCAGTCCCTATGCTATTGCTCTTGGTTAACGTCCCAAAACTGACAGTAAGACCCTATTACTGAATATGGAACACATATGGATCGCAGGACATGGACAAAAACACTCCCTGGAACTGGCTTGGGAACTTCCTCCTTGCTGGATAGCTTACACAGTACCAGAGAATACTGTAGAAGCTACTGGGGAAGAAAAACAATCAAATATCTCATCAACCTATGAGACCTGCAAGTTACATTAACAATCACCGTGGCAACAGGTGATCACCAGTGAAATAGTGGCATGAGTGTCAAAGAGACAACCAACAAACAGCTTTCTGATCAAACTTTAAGGGCACTTGTCACAATGGAACACATTCCTGTTACTGTAAACTAGAACAAAAACCTATGAAGGGAAGGAAATAGGTCACAAGGGAAGTGCAGACTATGCATATTTAACTAGGAAGACAGTACACCAAACTGCTTTGTCAATACTGGTTATCATGCTCATAGACTGTAAAAGCACTCACCATTCAACCTAGCACACAGAAAATGTTTATTACTGAAAAGCATGACATGCCAAAATGCAGAAAATAAAGGTCTGTGGACTGCTTGTTCCTAAACAGGACATATAAACCTCACACGCACCCACACCAAGGCTCGGGGAACATTGAGGAAGAGGGGGTGGCAAGATTATAAGAGCCTGAAGTAGGAAGGTGGAGGGACAGGGATTATTTCCTGGACATAGCATAGCTGTGATACACGAGATTTCATGGCATATATGTATACACATAATTATACAAGAATTACACAGGGACTGTCTTAGTGACATCTCACCATAACATAAGAAAGATCTCAAGAAGTTCCACATCTCTCTGAGAGACTGATGAGGACTGATGCTGATGGGGAAGAAAAGGAGGATGTTTTCCTCAGTGGTTTATCCACTGATCTGGGATGTTTGCTGGAGCATGAATCAGGTCAGGCATAAGTCATCAAAGAAAGACTAGATGAAACACAGTGGGCCACACAAGCAAAAAGATCTGAAAATAGGAGGGAATCTTGGAAGGGAGATGAAGGGCTGTAAGGGGAAAGGAAGGGGAGACGAGATTTGGGACTAAGAGTTGAAAGATTTTAAATTCACTATATTCATGTATGCAACATTAAAAAGAATTCTTAAGTCATGTAATATACCTATAACTTCATCTTACCCTTGGACAGGCTGTGACGCCCTCTTGACCCAAACATTGAGCTTTTGTGATAGTTAATCCTGGGTGTCGACTTGACCACACCTGGCATTAACTAAGATCAGCTGAGACCACCTGAAGAGATTATCTGGATCAATACATTCACAATACAAAGAACAGCCCTAGATCTCATCGGAACCTCCCAGTAGCAGACCAGATAAAAGGAACCACAGAAAAGGAAACTGAGAAGAAAGAGACTCTCCAGGAATCCTCCAGCCTTCAGCCGGCTAGCCTACTGGATGTCTGCAGTGACATAGCCTGCCTCCAGCTTCAGCCACCAGCCATGTCTCCTCTGCCATGAAAGACTGCTTCTCCCCTCTAAAACCGTAAGCTAAATAAATCTCCCTTTCTCCCTTAAATCAATTGACTTTAGGTGTTCTCTCACAGCAAGAGTTAAGAGTAACCATTACAGCTTTGCTCTTTCCAAACCATAAATGCATCATTTTTCATTTATTTTTTGTATATAAGGTCTATTGTGACCTAGGTTGGCCTTAAAGATGTCCTTGAACTCCTGATGCCCTTGCTTCTATCTGCAGGTACTGGGATCACAGATATATGCCACCGATCCCAGCTCAAAAATGCTACTAAGTTTACAACATTAAATAGACTTAAGAATACTTTTCTCGGGCTAGCAGGATGACTCAGCCTGTAAGGTGCCTACTCACAAACCTGGAGACCTAAATTTGAACCCCAGAAGCCTTCTTGGCAGAAGGAGAGAACTGACTTCCGAAAGTTGTTCTCTGGCCTTCACTCATATCCTATGGTATGCATAGGTGCATCTTTCTGTCAGATAAATAATAAATACGTTTAAAATTTTTTTTAAATCTTTCTGCCTGGTGCTGTATTTGAATAAGCAGACAGAAGAGCAACCGTCCCAAAGGGCATGACTCTCTCATTGCCTTGCAATAGAGGACCCTAAGAGAGCATTCCCCCAGCTTCCATGACCAGAAACCCTTTTCTCCCATAATGAGCTGATTCTGTTTCTATCAGTGTGTGTGTTTCTCTGCTTCAGTTTCTTCTCTGAGCCACAAGAACTCTTGGCAGTCATGATGTGCACACTTTCCATGTGCACATGGAAAGTGACTGGCTGCCTCAGGCTCCTGTCATCATGCCTTGCCCGCTCTGCGGGGCTGTATCCCCTTCAACTGTGAGACGAAATAAACCATCCCCCTTTCCTGCCCGCCTGCTCTCCCGGGACAGGACTCACTTGCGGTCCTCCATCCTAGGGGGTGATATCCAATACCCATCAAGATGGAGCCAAGGGCAATGCAGGAGCAGCAAAACTGAAAAAAAAAATCAACAAACCATAATTCAGAAAATCAGAGACTCTACATCAACCACCTGGAACCAGGCCAGCCTAATCTCTCCCCATCCTAAAGCTCAGGGAAATTTGTGAAAGAGGGGGCAGGTAAGATTGTGAGAGCTTAAAAATGAGGAGGAGCAATGATATGCAAGATACTCCATACAAGTTAGGGCCGAAGTAATCATAACAGGACTTTGCAATACCTGCGCAATTACCAACATACAATTGACCCTCCAAAGTCTAGCATGGATCACAGGCACTAGGATCCTTACAGGCAAGGGATTAACAGCCACAATAGTGTTCCTATACTAAAGGGGAACACAAAAAAGAGCTCTAGGCAATGCTACTGAGTCCTTACACCTCATCAGAGAGGAGGACCCAGAGGGAAGTTTGACATGCACACTAAAGGATGCTCCAGGAATGGGGAGGCAGCACTGGGAGAAAGGGAAGGAGGGGGAGAAAGGAAGGGGGAAAGGGGGAAGGGAGCAAGGGGATCCAGGCAGGGGCGGAGGGAGGGAGGGGAATGGGATACTTATCAACTTTGTATGAGTGGAAGAAATAAATAAATAAATAAATAAATAAATAAATAAATAAATAAATAATAAAAAATAAATCATCCCTTAAATTGCTTCTTTGTATATATTTTGTCACAGTAATAGCAAAACTAATATGTGCACACAGGAGGCTTAGAAGACTAAGAGACGGAGCCCAGACATTTCTACGAGGAGACCTGAAGCTACTGTGGAGGTAGAGGGGTCAGGGAACTCAGAAAAGGGGGCAGTGAAGGGAAGGTGATCGGCAGTGGTATCAGGCAGGACAGGACCCTCCACATACCACCAGTTTATGCCAAGCTAGCTCTGGCAGATCTCATCTCCTGTATCTTGGCTCCATAGCTCTCAACTCCGCAACACAGATTTCTGTGGCTCGTAAATGTGTCAATTTTATTAGCACCACGAAAACGTGTGTGGCTTCTTCCCTCTCCTCAGCAGGGGCCTTCTGCTGTCTCCTGAGAGTCTCTGCTCTCAGTCCTGCACATCATCAACCAGAGAAAGAGAAATGCTCTATTTTCATATTGCTGTAGGCACGGTTTGACCTTTAAATCGCATTATTTAAATATTAATGACATAGCAGGAAAGCAAGCCTACTGACAGGTGTTATACAAGTCAGACCAAATAGGATACTAAATCTGCGTGCGGCTTTGAAACTCCCATTAGAGATAATGAGGAACAGGCATGGATCTCCACACGGTGGCCGGCGCCCGGGTCTCTCTACTTCCAGTCGGAATAAATTAACTGAACATGATGTTTGAAGAGAAAGAAATCATGGCTCTCCCTTCAAACTGCTATTTAATGACTTCTGCGCTTCTGTGCCTGCAGTGGAAACAGGAAAGGACCTGTTTGTCTCTCAGACTTTGAAGTCTGATGGAGGACAGATGGTTCCAACCTAACCATCCTGCCTGCCCACCTCTTCTGTTTGGCTGACCTGACAGTCACAGGCAACTTTCACTGGGCACCGAGGCAGTGGTCCCTTAACATTTTCTAGGGGACCCAAAGAATTGAGGCTTACGGTAGGTACCGCCATTCCCTCCAGATGGACACATTCCATTGAGACTCAGGAAGTGAACAAACCTTACCAGGCTCAGGAAGTTCCTGCAACTTACAGAGTTCACAAGGCTCCTCCCCAAGATTGTACGAACAGTCACAGTTGCTACAGAGAGAAGACTCTCCACCATTCTACTGAGTTGCCTACAGGTCATGAAGGGAGATCCAGTTATGCCGGTTTTGTGAATGACCCTCAGACCCAGAGTGGGCTATTTTGGTGATACAGCTGCCTTAGAGTAAGTAACCTTAGTCCATCATCCTGCAAGTAACCCCTCATCATCATTCTGTAAGTAACCCCAATAAATGTTCCACTTCATCACTCTAGACTTGAATGGAATCATTTCTTCAGTCTAATTTTGGTAGACGTTTCTTTGGTTATGGTCAGTGTCCCATCTGCTGCAACAAGACGTGCTGCTCACGTCACACAAGGGTGGATTGCTCCTCACCATATACCCCAGGACAGGGGGTTCCTTGCCCTCAGTGAATGGTTCCTTGTTGGGCGAAGGGACACCCCTGTACGGGGGACACCCATGTGCGTTCTGAGTTGCTTGGCAGTGCTGTTGTGTCTGTCCGCCAGACAGCAAATGCCACATGTCACAACCATAGATGTCTCTGGGTGTTTTCACCCCAAAGGCAGACTTAACCCCTTTCACGGGATCATGAATTCTATACTTTAGTGTTGTAGGGAAACTAAGATAAGGTCATTAATTTTTTTTTCAAATGGGCCTGAAAATAGGGGGCTTAAGAGATGGCTCAGGGGTTAAGACTCTGTCTTGCAAGCAGAAGGTCCTGAGTTCGGATCCCAAGTCCCATGTAAAAAGGCCAGGCTGAAACAGTGGCGGCCTGCACTTCCAGCCCTGGTGGACAGAGCCTGGGAAATCCCAGAGTGAAGCAAGAAGGAGGTAGAAATAATCCAGGATGATTCAGTCGTCTTTGGTCCTCCACAGGGGCACACAGTGCTCTCTGATACATATATCCACACAATAAATAAGTAAGCAAATAAATAAGATAAAGGTTTTTTTTTTAAAAGGGGGGGGCACAGTTCAAGGTTAACCTGAGCTTCTGTGTACGCTCGTTTCTCAAAAAAAAAAAAATATATGGGGCTGCTGAGGGCTTAGGTGGAAAAAGGACTGGAAGGTTTAGGATTAACCTGACAAGGTTTGTTGGTACAGATTTGTAACAGTTACTCTTAACTATTGCTGAGAAAGAGCACCCAAAGTCAATCAACTTAAGATTGATTGCAGTTCCAGAGGGAAGGTACTGTTTCTCATAGCAGAGGCAGCATGGCTGGCCAAAGCTGGAGGAGGCTAAGTCACTGCAGACATCTTGGAAGCTGAGAGCTGCAAGACTACTTGATATAAAGGCAGATTTCTCCTAGAGGTAAGGTGGGACTAATCCACCTCGAGGCCCACCCTGTAAAGGCCTTCCTCCAACAAGGCTCCACCTTTCAAACCTTGCCAAACACATGAGACCGTGGGGGACACATTTCAAACCATGACAAGATTCCTCTGACCTCAACTTACTCTTCTTTCTTTTTGGGTGTATGCATACATGCTTGTATGTGCAGAGGGGCAAGTGCATGCATGTGGAGACCAAAAGATAGCTTCAGCTGTCTTTCTACCTTGACTCTTTTTTTTTAATTATTATTATTTATTCAACTGTGCGCATGTGCGTGTGTATGTGCATGTGTGTGTGTGTGTGTGTGTGTGTGTGTGTGTGTGTGTGTCTGTGTATGTGTAGAACCACGGATGAATTCGTGAACCACCATGGACGCCCCCATCTCCTTCTGCCCCGGGATTCACAGGCTCCGCCCTACCAGGACCAGAAGCGCAGGCCACCCCCACTTCCGCCTGGCGTCTATATGTGGGATCTGGGATCCGAACTCAGGACCTTCCGCCTGCAAGGCGGAGGCTTAACCCCTGAGCCACCTCTCCAGCCCCTACCTTGACTCTTGAATCAGGGTCTCTCGTTGCCCTGGAACTTACCAAGTAGACTAGCTGGCAGTGACCCCTGAGGAACCCCTAGCTCTACCTCCCAGTCCTGGGATTACACGCATGCGTCCCCCACACCTATTTGCTTTAACATGGGTTCTGGGGCCTGAACTCGGGTCCTCATGCTGGCAAAGCAAGCACTTTACTAATGAGCTCTCTCTCCAGTCCCACCTCCCCTTCTTAACAATAAGAGTTATATATCCTTCTGGCAAAGAGAGAGCACCTTTCACGCTTAAAATTTCATGGTCCTTGTAGTTAACTATAGGTGTCAACTGAACAATTGAAGTCTTGTGGTCTAGACACATTTGTAAAGAATGAGCAGCTGAGCTAAGCCCTTGGAAACTTCAAGATGTGGGACCTATTTGGAGATCTTCAATCATTAAGCAAGTACTTTTGAAGAAGATTGTGTGGGGCTGGTGGGATGGCACAGTGGTTAAAGCCTTTGCCTCCATAAGCAAAATGACTTGAGTCCAGTTTCCACAGAAAAATGCTGGACAGATATGATCCCAGACTGCAATTCTAAGCCTGGAAGGCAGAGGATAGGAAACCCCAGAGCAAATCAATAAGGAGGTAGAGCAATCCGGGATGATTCCCAATGTCACCCTTGGACTTCCATGGGCACATACTCAAATATATTCTTGTACAACACAGTCTATGTGCATATACCCCCACACACACACACACACACAGAGGATTGTGTAGCCTGATAGCTTCCTTTCCCCTCTTTTGCTTCTGGGCCATGCAGTGAGTAACTTTGCTGTGCCACGTGATTCCGCCATGGTCACACTCCCTCTGGAAAGTAATAGGGACCGAGTGATCGTGGATGGAACCCCTCCAACATTGTAAGTCCAAATCAGCCTTTCTGTAAGTCGACTGTCTCAGATATTTTGCTGAATGACAGAAAGCTGTCAAACACATTTTCATACCACAAACTTAACCCGCTCTGCTTTCTGTGTGTGATTACTTATGCTATTAACACTCACAATATTGTTCGTAGCAAGATTAGGAAAAGGACAATATGTAATCAACAGACTCCCTTGAAAGCCCTAAAACATGAAAAATCTGGCTGACACCCACCCGAATCTAAGAAACCCAGAATTACGAGCATCTTGGCACCTCTCTCCTTCTCCCTCATGCATATGCATCATTAGAGAGCATATGTTGTTTAATCCAGAGATAACATTGTGCTGCGTAATGCTTGTAGCACTGGTAAATATTTCACTGACAAGATGCCATCGTCAATGATCTAGGAAAAAAAAACATAAATATTCACGTTTGGCCAAATGCCTCGTCCTTTTCCTGTCTGTGTTTCTTTCACAAACAGGGTCTTAGCTGGACAATCCCGAGGCTCATCCAAATTTCAAAGCCTTTCAAATACAAGCTCCACTAGTTTAAGGGGGAAAAAAAAGGCCTACTGCTAGTTGGCAGCAAGCACCACGAACTAGTAGAAAAAGGGACACCGGAGTATCTGAAACAGGCTGAGGGACCCTGACTGGCACTTTGTAGGAATGCAGAGCTGGTACACCCGCTCCATGAACACCCCAGTCAGAGGCCAAAGGTCAGTACTGGAGTGCTCAGTCAGAATGATGCGGAGGCAGTAGGGGGATCCCAGTTCTGCTCTCTACTTTCCTCTATCTGATGTGGATCAAGTTGTTTGGGAGTGGCCGGGGATGACAGGTCGCAGTTCTTTGTTTACAGCCTGGTGTGGAAGTGCCCGAGATCTTTCAGCAACTTCATATTATCAGAAGAAACCTAAATTATACCATGAGAAACTCTGAGCTGAGTTCGTGTGGCCCTGGGCAGCCCCTGTGCAGGGCAGAGTGTGACCCTGCCGTGCGCCTCACCCATCTCCCACACGGTCTAAGCACACACCATGTCCCTAGCAATAATGCCTATCACGGTTTGCCTGCATTTTGCTGATAAATTCACAACTAAATTTTTTCTAGTTTTACAAGTATAATGAATGGTTTTCCCCCTTCCTCCTCCTTTCCTTTCCTACCTTACTCTCCCTTCACCAATCCATCCCTCTCCTCCCACCCCCCTGCCTGTCTGTCTGTGTGGACTCTATGGATTTTGTATTATCTACTCCAGAAGGGGCCCAGGTCTCTATGGCAGACTAAGTGGCCCCTTCTTGAGTAGATCCAGTGGTAGGTCACTCTCCTTCACCTGTCTAACTCTAGTCCCTAAGGTTCCTTTGTCATGACCAAATCTTACGGGAACAAGGGGTTTTATTCTGACTTATGATTCATTTTCCAGTTACAGTTTGCAATCCAGCTTGGCAGGAGAATCCACAGCAAGACTAGAAGCTAAGGGAAATAACCATACCAAATCCATTGCCAAGAGAGGGGCAAACCTCACTAGGCAGCATGTGTGTCCAAGTATGCTACAGAATATCAAAGCACTGAACCAGTTCTTTCTATCCTACCCATCTGCCCAGAGAAGGGTCCTACCCATTGTGGGCTGGATCTTCCCACATCAATCAATCTCCTTCAGGCTTGTTCAAGAGCTTACCTCAACTATTAACTCTTGACAAATGTACCCACGGCTCAGTTCTCAGTTGTCAAATTGACACCTGTATCTAACTATAGCAGTGTAAATATACTGAATATGCTAAGCAACCTAAAGAGAAAGAAGTTTATTCTGTGTGTAAGTATTTTGCACATTCATGAGAACGTGTTAACTGTCTCAATAAATGGAGGAAAGTCCTGTCGCATTCCTGTGTTTGTGGAAAATAGACTTCCTTGGGATCCATCCCTTTGCTCACTGTCCATGTGATAGTGACTCCTCACAGTTTTTGAACAGTCTCACCAAAGGACATGTTGTCAGGCTGGGACGGGGCTCAGTTGCAGGGCAAACATGGGGACATGAGCTTGAATCCCCAGCACACATTTTAAAAATGCAGGTATTGGCAGCATGTGCCTAGAATCCCAGCGCTGGGGAGATCAGACGGGGAATCCAAAGAGCTTCGCTGAATCAGTAAGATCTGCAATTCTGTGAGAGATCCTATCTCAAAAACAGGTAAATAAATAAAGGTGGAGAGTGACTGAGTGAGACACACACACGCACACACACACACACACACACACACACACACAGCTGAATAAATCAACCAACGAACAAATAAATGGTATTTTTTTTAAATTCGGGGCTTGAGAGATGGCTCAGTGGTTAAAGGCTTTGCCTCATAAGCAAAAGGACCTGAGTTCAGATCCCCAGATGCTACGTAAAAATGCTTTGTTGATATGAGGACAGTCTGTGATCCCATCTCTAGAAGGCAGAGGTTGGGAAACCTCAAGAGCAAAACAATAAGGAGGTGGAGCAGTCCAGGATGATTCCTGATGTCGTCCTTGGACTTCCACAGGCACACTCACACACTGAAATATACTCTCTGCACATGCACACACATAGGCAAAAAAATTCCGTTGATCTTTGCAAATTCGGGAAGAAAGGATTTTTTTTAAAGAACTCAGGGATGTTACTTGGGGATAAAGGCCTAGAACTGAAAGGATCGTTTTCTAACCTTCCAAAGACACAACACATAACTCTTCAGCAGTAAAGACTGTCTCCAGGAATTTTTCTGTAGAAAGCTGTGGGGAAAAAAAAAAAAACATGTCAAGATAGTGGTCTGTTTATGCTCTGGTGTAACAGATTGCAGACACTGACAAAATAAGTCTCATGAAGGTAGAATGTGATAGGGGACTTATCTGCACCCTAGATACCAAAACCATGATTATGATACATCAGGAAAGGGCTGAGGGCTCGGCGCAAGGATACAGTGCTTGCCGAGCAGGCTTGAGGTCCTGTGTTCAACTACTAGCTTCACTCACACAGACACAAGGACTCTCTCTCTCTCTCTCTCTCTCTCTCTCTCTCTCTCTCTCTCTCTCTCTCTCTCTGTCTCAAGAGAAAACCACGAAATCTTAGGCACCTGACTGTTGTCAGAGATATCGACAGGCGACATCTAAAACATTTTTCTTCCCCCTCTGATGCAGCTTCGGCTGGTTTCTGCTTCTGTAACCAGCTCAAGGAGCTGCTGTGAGGGAAGCTGAGCTGCTGGGGAAGGGAGGGAGCTGAGCTGTTGGGGCAGGAGAACGGCAAGCCAGGAAGCCCGAGCTCTAGAGAAGATACTTGAACGAAGAGCAGGTGGGCTCAGTTTCAGAGAGAACTCCCCAAGACCCCCACTACCAGCTGCACCTTGCTGTTCTGCGTCCCCTGTGGCATTTGTCTCTTCCGTCACACTTTTTCCCTCCAACAATATCATGCTTACAGTCCTCACTGACGAGTGCTATTAAAGGGCTACAAAAATTAGAAGCATGGCTGGCCCAGCGCTGCAATGAAAGAAAGCATAATTTGCTATCCGCCTGAACATATAACGGGCCATGAAGTACGAGTTTAGAAATCCCTCTTCATTTTATTTATACCAAGCAATTAGTAATGATACTAGGATGTAATAGTTAGTCAATATCCCTGTATCAAGGATTTAACACACACGGTATACCGCTGAAGGTCTAAAGCCTCAGGGTGGACCAATGGGCTTCAAGGGTTAAAGGAAGCCTGTGTAGATCTCAAACAGACCTGCCCACACCTTCTGTGCAGGAGCCACTGTGGAACTTTACTGGGGAGATGTGAACAAACATCTGCTCACCCCAAAGCAAGCACTGAACAGGATGTTCCTCCCAAGTATTGTTCAGTGCACAAGCGAGCTCACTGGGGTCACTGCAGGAGCATGGTAAGGGTCACTACAGGAGCATGGTGAGGGGTCACTACAGGAGCATGGTGAGGGTCACTACAGGAGCATGGTGAGGGGTCACTACAGGAGCATGATGAGGGGTCACTACAGGAGCATGGTGAGGGGTCACTACAGGAGCATGTGAGGGTCACTACAGGAGCATGGTGAGGGATCACTACAGGAGCATGTGAAGGGTCACTACAGGAGCATGGTGAGGGGTCACTACAGGAACATGATGAGGGGTCACTACAGGAGCATGGTGAGGGGTCACTGCAGGAGCATGTGAGGGGTCACTACAGGAGCATGGTGAGAGGTCACTACAGGAGCATGGTGAGGGGTCACTACAGGAGCATAGTGAGGGGTTACTGCAGGAGCATGTGAAGGTCACTATAGGAGCATTAAGGGGTCACTACAGGAGCATGGTGAGGGGTCACTGCAGGAGCATGGTGAGGGGTCACTGCAGGAGCATGGTGAGGGGTCACTACAGGAGCATGGTGAGGGGTCACTACAGGAGCATGGTGAGGGGTCACTGCAGGAGCATGGTGAGGGGTCACTGCAGGAGCATTGTGAGGGGTCACTACAGGAGCATGTGAGGGGTCACTACAGGAGCATGGTGAGGGGTCACTACAAGAGCATGGGGAGGGTCACTACAGGAGCAAGGTGCACACACACAGGCACACAGAACAAATGAAAAAAAAATGTGCTGATAATAAATAGAAGTCAGGACTCTTTCACAGCTGCCATTTAAAAATAACTTGACCCAACCAGAGTAAGTGAAATGTTTTGAGAGTCATTCTTTATAAAGTAGAAACTCTCCAGAGATCGTTAACAGGATTGGGTCCTGTATCAGAGCCTGCTGCTACTAGCATGAGTCCTGGACGCTACCTGTTCTGCAGTATCTTCATCCTTGGCATCTTTAGGAAGGGGCTGAGCATCCCTTCCATTCCCATCCACCCCCTATCAATCCAGAGAATGAGAAAGAATCCACCTCCCACAAAACCATGTCCAAAATACGTGGGTAATTGACTTGGTCTCGAGCCTCCTTCTTTTTTTTTTTAATTTTTTAATTATTATTATTTATTCAACTGTGTGAATGTGCGTGTGTATGTGCGCACGCGTGTGTGTGTGTATCTGTGTGTGTGTGTATCTGTGTGTGCGTGTGTCTGTGTATGTGTAGAACCACGGACGAATTCGCGAACACCATGGATGCCTCCACCTCCTTGTGCCCCGGGATGCTAGAATGTGGTGGTTGGCTAATTTGTGTCATATGATACACCCCATAGCCTAGAGTGAATGTTTTTCCTCAGAGCACACGGGGCATGCTTACCCAGCAAAGGATACTTGGGCCAGTGAGGGTGCTTGCCACCAAGTCTGATGACCTGAGTTTGATCCCCGGAACCTCATGGTAGATGATGGAGAGAACAAGACCTCTACGTGTATGGAGGGTGTACACACACACACACACACACACACACACACACACACACACGATAAATCAGTGAAGGAGGAAAGAAGGAAGGGAGGAAGAAGATAGAGATGGAAAGAGAGAAAGGGAAGGGAAGGGACAAGATGGGAAAGGGGAAAGGAAATGAAAAGAAAGGCAAGAAAAGATGGAGGGAAGCAGGAAGAGAGGGAGGGGGGAAGGAAGGAAGGAAGGAAAAGAGAAGGAGGGAGGAAAAAAGAAAAGCCACACACATTTCCTATAATAATTCAATGATCTTTCAGACCAATGGAAAGTTTCTTTGAAACTTTGGGAATTCATTGAGAAAAAAGCTGTCATAAGAACAAAGCCACTCAAGAAAGAATGCAGAAAGCTCACACGATATTAGCAACCGCACACTACAATTTTAAGCTGCTGATGATTTTTTTATGAGGGCCAACGGCAGGTCAGCAAAATGACAGTACTTTTTTATTATCTTAATCACTTGGAGCTCAGCAGGGATTCGCAAGCACAGTTATTGAAGAAAATTAAAAATTGCATGTTGAACTTATCTCCCTTGCATAGTTTTCCACGCAAGGAGACTTGCTTCTGTTCTGGGCTGCTGTCCAGGCATGAGCCACTCGTCAGGCCTAGATTCCCGGGATTCCGTCACAGAGGAGAGACTGATGTCGAGCTCACTGGATTGTCCAGGACTGAGCAGTGATGTCTACAAGTCAAGGGGCGGAACAGTGGCCAAGCATCTCTCCACTTTATGACAGTTTATGCTCCGGCCCAGTGTTTTTACCATGCCTTCCTGAAGAAAAGAATATTTCACTCCCTGATTTGTGTAGTGTGTGTGTGTGTGTGTGTGTGTGTGTGTGTGTGTGTGTGTGTGTGTGGTCTATGTGTGTGGTGTGTGTAGCATGTATTTGTGTGTGTGCATGTGTATGCATATGCATGTGTTGGTATGCATGTATGTGTGTGCATGTGTGGTCTCTGTGTGTATTGTGTTTTTGTGTGTGGTGTGTGCATGTGTATGCATGTGGTGTGTATAGTAGGTGTGTGTGGTGTGTGTATATGTGATGTGTATATGTGTGCAGTGTGTGCATGTGTGTGATCTGTGTGTAGTATTTATGTGTTTGTGTGAATGTGGTATGTGTAGTATGTGTTTGTGTGTGGTGTATGTTTATATGAGTGTGTATGTGTGGTATATGTGTGTGTATTACATGCTTGTGTGTGTAGTATCTGTTTGTATGTGCATGTAGTATGTGTGTGTGGTACATGTGTTTATGTGTGGTGTCTGTTTACGTGTATGGTATGTGTGGTGTATGGTATGGTGTATATTTTTGTGTTTCTGTGTGTGGTGTGTGTTGTGTGTGTAGTGTGTATTTGTATATGTGTAATTGTATGGGTGTAGTATGCGTGGTATGTGTATGTATGTGTGTATGTGGTATGTGTATATGTGTGGTATATATGGTATATTTGTGGGTATGGGTGTGATGTATGTGTGGTACATGTGTTTGTGTGTGTGTGTGTGTGTGTGTATGTGTGTGTGTGTGTGATATGTGTGTGCCTTTTCATGTGTGTGGAGGCTATAGGACAACCTCAAATGTCATTCCTCAAGGCTGTTTCCTTTATTTTTTGAAGCAGATGGCTCACTGACCTGGAACTGTGACTGACTGGCCAGTGAGCCCCTGAGATCCCCTGAGATCCATGGCTGAGATCGCCAGCGTGCCACACCGCATCTTCTTCTTCTTCTTGTGAGGCAGTTTTAACCCCTGAACTGTCTCTCCAGACCCTGGTTGTTTAGTTCTGCGACTCAAACTCAGACCATCATGATTGCAAAGCAAGCCTTTTACTGTCTGAACCATCTCTCCAGCCCCTAGTTCAAGATTGTTTTTGGGGAGCCAGTTCCTGGGAGCTTTGTGATCTCCCCCAGAGGAAGAAGCGAGTCTAAAAAGAAACAGTGTGTGATCAATAATCCATTCTCATTGGTCTGTATCTAGAGGTCTCCGTAAAAGTCGGCCCCTTTCCCAGACTCCACTTTTGCAGAGAACAGGACCCAGCAAGCAGAGGATCCATACCCAGGCTGTCCGCAGGGCCAGTGAGCTACAACTATATCATCTTGACAACTGAGGGCTGAGCCTCTGGGCACACTTGCAAAGATTTGGTAACTAAGGAAAGCCCTGAACAACCTGTCGGAAATTGTGTAATTGATATGGGGAGATCCAGCCTGCAGTAGGTGGGCCCATTCCCTGGGTAGGAAGATAAGACAGACTTTGGCATTCTGGCAAGAACAAAAGTATGTTTTTCTTTAGCATGTAAGTCTACCAATGTTTCCGCTCTATTCGCATAGAAGGGAAGTGACCAGGACCACAGCTCTGTCTTTTGCCTTATTTTGAAGTAAGCTGACAGTCTTTTGAATAAATTTTTTTCCAGTACCAATGGGAAAAGGTTAAGCATCAAGGTCAAGCTTGCCTTTCAGAGGCTGGTAAGAAAAAGCCCCAGGAAGCACACAGGCACGCTGAACTCTGTCCCTCCTCAGTTACGTACCCTTGCAAAGCGACTCGATGCCTCTGTGCCTCCGTTTCTCTATCTGTAACCTATGCGTCACAGGTTTAGTGTGAAGAAATAAATGTACCAGCATACAACAACTCAGAGCCAGGCCCAGCACATAGTAGATCATCAGTTTATGCCCATTGCTGCTAAGTATCTTCTTGTACCTCATTTGATATAAACACAAGGCTTCCAGCAATCACTGACCCGCCCCAGGAAAAGTAGAACGTTTCCCATTGAGATAATGAATGATTTTGTTGTCCTGTGTATTGCTGCTTCTTTGCTGTGACCAAATGCCTGACAAAAGCAACTCAAGGAAAGAAGGGTTTTATCTTGGTTCACAGTTCCAGGATATGGTCTACCATGGCAGGGAAAATATGGCAGCAGGAGCATGAAGCAGCTGGTCACGTGACATCCACAGCCAGGAAGCAGAGAGAGACGAAAGCTGGTGCTCAGCTCGCTTTCTCCTTTTGATTCAGTGCAGGACCCCAGCCCAGGGGATGGCACTGCCCACATTCAGGGTGGTTCTTCCTGCCTCAGGGAACCCAATCTAGAATCCTCCTCCCAGAAATGCCTCTTTATCCCTTTCCAATAGAAACCCAAGGCTCCAGGAAAAGGAAACACACGTTTCTAAGCAATCAGAACGAAGCAAAGCATAGGAGCAAGAATATGCATGGTGGTGTTCAAAGGTAGTGCCTGATTTGTGCGTGCTCTGCTTTGATTTACACCAGAACCTTCTTTCTCCTCCACAATAAAATTCCCAGCCAACAGAGACATCTGTTTATTGGTCCCTAGTTCCCTGTTAGCATTCATTACCCATTTGGTTGTGGGGTGGCTGGAACATCTGAATACTCAGTAACTAAAACCCCTCTGCTGGCTGAACACCTGATTACAGTTCCTCTGTTGTACCCACAGGGACCCCACACTGAGCTGTGACTCTAAGCAGCCGCCTCAGGTGCTGTTCACATGCTAATGATGCACCAACAACAAACCCCCCCACCCCCCCAATGCAGAAACAATCGCCCTGGTGGTGCATAAGAAGCCAGGACTCCAGTGCCTGGTCCACATCCCCTGCCCTGTCTGCAAGCTACCGGACATCTGAAGTGATACGGGTCTAGGGTACGGGTTCATTTTCTCCACGCAATAAAGAATTGGTCAGTGAGCACCGTGTTGAAAATATTTACGTTTATTCTAGAACACAAAACAGTAGAATTGGTGACTCTGGGATCCAAGCAGCTAGGAATCCCAGGAAGAGGCAAGTGACCACGGGGAGAAGTTAGAGTTCTCTGGGGACCTGGGAGAAGGTCTTGAATATTAGGAAGGCTTTGTTCAAGTTTTAGACAGGAGGATAGAAGAGAGGAAGAGGGTTTTGCTCTTTGAAATCTCCAAGAGCATGTGGCTCACAGAATTACATCTGGAAGTTTCGTCCTGCTTCTGCTCATGTCTTGCAGACAGGAAGAGAGGAAAGACTGAAGATGGGAGGGGGACAGACCCTTCCATCTCTTTGACAGGCCTCCAGGTGGATTAAGTTCCCTGGGAGGTAAGAATCCTGCCCAGGTGATTGACTGACAGACCCAGCTGATTAGCTTCAGGGTGGAACCTGAAATCCCAAAGTTACCAGGGAACAGGAAGTGGGGGGCTGGCCCAATCCCTAACAGAAGGGAGCTAGTTCCAGGCTGATCCTTTCACATGTGGGCCCAGCTCCCCTCGAACCAGAGAAGAGACTTTTATGATATGCTATGAAATACATTTCAAATACAAACTTAAAAAGAATACTATCTAACGTTTGGGGATGGTTTGGACCATTTCCCTCACACTTGAAAATTGGTTTTGATGAAAGACCTATCTCATCATTCTACCTGAATCCCTCCTTACACAGGCAAGAGCTGGGGAGGTGGCTGTGAAACCGGGGTCCGTTCCCAGAACCACATGACTCAGGCCTGGTGATGCTCACGGATCATCGGAGCATTCAGGAAGCAGAGGCAGGAGGATCTGGAGCTCAAGGAGGCCAACCGTGGCTACACAGAGAGTCGTAGGCCCATCAGGGCCCCAGAAAGAAAAAGTCTCAAGTCTTGGGCAAGACGCCCATAAAAGAATGACAGGTGCTCACGTAACTGGGCTGAGCAGAAACTTCAACAGGAAGTAGCCTGAAGGAGTAAGAGCCTGGATACTGGAATTTCCCCTCCTCTCTCTCCTCTTCCTTTTTCTCCTCCTCTTCTCTCCTTCCTCCTGTACCTCACGCTGTCACTAATTCCTCCTCCCATTCTTCCTCCTCCTCTACCTCCTTGTCCATACCTCCTCATTCTCCTTGTCTTTCTCCTCCTCTTCTTCTTCCTCTTCTTCCCTTTCTTCTTTCCATCTTCTCCTCTTTCTTTTCCTCTTCCTTTTTTTTTGCTCTTCCCCTTTCTCTTTTTTCTTTGCCTCCCCTATCTCACTCCTCCTTTCTCCTCTTCTTTCTCTTCTGAAAGTTTTAAATGATATTTTTGGTTTGCCTTCTGCCTACGGGCACACAGTCTTAGTGGAAGACCACCATAGCAAATGCACCAGACAACAACTGGATCTTGAGGGTCTCTTTGTCCCTTCCAGACCCCAGAGCCCCGTAGCTCTCCACACAGATACCAACTTTCACAACATGCAATCTCCAGATACAATAGGTACCTATGGTTGGCTAAAGTCCAACAAGAGGTTTGACCTAGAAGGTTCCGTGAGGACTCCTTACCTAATTAGGCCATGATGAGATGCTGACATCCAGGCCTGAGTCTTTGACTCATTAGCTGATGAGCTAATGAACAGCAGAGATCTTCTGATCAATTCACTCCACTACTAGAGACCTGGTGCATAAATAAGAAAGCATCCAACTTAATCCAGTCTCTCTGCTTAGTCTCAGTAAATAGGATTTTTTGTTTCGTGGCTGTTGAAACAACAAAAGGAGGGACAGAAGAACAGAATCCTGCGAGCGAGACATAATTTCTGGAGGATTCTTATTCTTGGAAACAAAAGTGAGAACTCCCTCGCGAGCTTGCCTGGCCTCCTGTGTCTTCCAGGCACAAAATATGTCATGGGATGGCGCTGCAAAGCTACCCAGCCCTTCCCAGTCATCACAGAATGGAAGCTTCCCATCATGGAAAAATGAACAATGACCTAATTAAAGACCATGAAGACTAAGTGTTCATTAAGGCCCACCAGAGCACTGGGGATACAGCTCAGTGGGTAGAGTGCTTGCTTTAGCACGCGTGAAGCCCTGGGTTCCATCCCCAGAATCACACAAACCAGTGTGGTACCAGGCACCTATGATACCAGCACTTGGGAGCTGGAAGCAGGAGGATCAGAATTCAAAATCGTCCTCAGCCACACAGTAAGAGCCTACAGGAACTCAAAATTTAAAAAGACCAATCAGAAAGCCACTGATTGGTCCCCCAAGAGACAATCTCAAGGTTATCTGTTCTGATGCTGTGAGATCTTGCAAGCCCTTTCAAACCCTCTGAAAGGAAAGTGACAGCCACGGCCCCTCCTAGCTTTGGCCCTTCTAGCCCAGCTCCCTCCAGTCACAGCCATCTCCCAGCCAAGTCCCCTCCCAAGCACAGCCCCTCCCAGTCTCAGCCCCTTCCAGCAGAGTCCCTTCCCAATCACAGTCCCTCCCAACCATGGTCCATAAATAACATCTTCATTAACTCGGGTCTCTGGTTTGTTCCTTGTCCTTGGCAGTCAGATCAGCTATTACTTCACCATAAGTCTGACTGTATCACCTGGGCTTGTGGCCATGAGCCAGGGTGGAAAGGGCTGACCTAGGACACAGAGACTTGGGTGGGGGTCAAGGAAAAGTAGGGGGCGTTCCCTGCCAGAAGACAGACATGGTACCACCAACAGGTACCAGGTGTGTGCTGGGTCCCTGGGGTGAAGATGTGGACAAAGCTGGGTGAGAGAAAGTATTTGTAAGGAGTGTAAAAAGGGCTGAGAGACGCTCTATAGGTAGAAGCGCTTGTCTCACAAGCCTGATGACGTGAGTTCAGACCTCCAGAACCTCATAAAAGCGCCTGTATTCTCCTGTGTGCCAAGGGGTAAGGGGAGAAAATCCTGCTCATGGGCCAACGAGCCTGGGTTACACAGTGGCGAAGAGACCCCGTGTTAAATGAGGAGGAGAAGTGGGGACCAAGGAGGCACGCACACATCTGCACTCACATGCATGCGCAAGCATGCATACATGATCACAGACACCCACGTAACATACACACACATATATCACACAGACACATCTATATACATACATGTTGTCATAGTTAGGCACAGGTGTCAGCTTAACTATTGAGGGTTTGAGCTCTTGGCACATTTGTGGAGAATTAGTGGATAAGTTAAGCCCAGAACAAACCTGCGGGACATTGTCTAGTTGATGGGAAAAGCTAAGGTGGGTGGACTAAGCACTGAACAGATGAATAAAATACTGAGAGCCAGTTGAGGAAGTTGGCATCCTTGTGTATATTTGGCCAGACATGCTGGTCTAGAAAGTAAGGATCATCCCTCTCTCCTCCATTACGTAGAGATGGTATGGCCAGTTCCCTCAGCCTGGTGTTGGTGCGTGCCTTCCTGTCTGGACTACACACTGTAACTGGACTATCAGTAAGAAAATAAACCCCTTGTTCCCTTAAGCCATTTGATAGTCATTTATCAGCAACCATGGAGGCTGACTGTAACACATATCTACATACACACACACCTACATGCATACATGCACAGGCATACATACACGCTCACAGACACACAATATATGCAGACGCTTATAGTCATACAATGCACAAGCATGCACACACATGCATGGACATGGATATGCACATGTCTTTACCTACACATGTGTACAAACATACATGTGCACAATCACAGACACACACCTCTGTACTCACATACATGCAAAAACACACATGTACCAAAGCAGACATACACACATGCACATACATGAACAGTCATGCATATATGCAATAACACAGACACACATGCAAAAAAACATACATACACAAGCAACACACACACACACACAACCTGCACGATCATATATATACACCAACACAGGCATACACATAACCGTATGAGCATACATATACAAACCCAGGCATATCTATATACATATTTTACAAAGTGCGAGAAGAGGGTTGGGGAGGTGGCTCACTCAGTAAAGCACTGGCTGTGCAGTGTGAGCACCACACAAAGACTGAGACATTGCTGTCAGCACTTGCAAACCCAGCACCAAGGAGGCAAGCACAAGAGACTCCCGGGTCTCACTGGCCAACCAGTCTGGCCAAATGCATGAGCTCCAGGTTCAGTGGAAGACCCTATCTCAAACAATAAGATGGAGAGCAATGAAGAAAGATCTGAGGCCTCCATGAAGATGTACACACACGTGTGCACATATATACACATACGTACACCATATACTTGCACAGAGTATGAACAGAAGTGAGGACAATATGCCTGAGCCACACTTGTGTTCAGTGACAGGCTGGAGATGGCTGCTTGGGAAATGCCAGGATCCACAGCTAAACACGTTGTCCACTGTCGGGACAAGGCACATGCGAGTGCATGGGGCGGATTGGACACAAGAAGTTATACCTAGGTTCATTCTGACATCAGATGATTGGCTGGCATACTTGGTGAATACATCCCTACGGAAGATCCGTGCAGGAGGAAATGGCTTGCATAGCAGATGAGAAATCTGAGGATGCCCCAAAAGCCCCTCAGGTTCTGATGAGGCACTCAGAGCCAAAGTCAGGACTATGCAGCTACTTTCTGGTAATGGAAATATTCCCTCCTGCTGAGACGGTCCTTAAGCTACAGAAGTAAATGAAACCTAACAGTCACTCTGCCTGCCAATCCTGCAGAGAACTCCAAGGGTGTAGCTGCCAGAGTCCTCATCAGGTATGGGGGGTGGGGGGGAGTTCAGTGCCGCTACAGCCTGAGTCATTCACCATGCTGCAGTGACCCTCACCATGCTCCTGCAGTGGCCCCCTCACCATGCTCCTGCAGTGACCCCTCACATGCTCCTGTAGTGACCCCTCACCATGCTCCTGTAGTGACCCTCATCATGCTCCTGTAGTGACCCCTCATCATGCTCCTGTAGTGACCCCCTCACCATGTTCCTGTAGTGACCCCTCACATGCTCCTGTAGTGACCCCCTCACCATGCTCCTGCAGTGACCCATCACCATTCTCCTGTAAGTGGACCCCTCACACATGCTCCTGTAGTGACCTCCCCTCACCATGCTCCTGTAGTGACCCCTCACCATGCTCCTGTAGTGACCCCTCACCATGCTCCTGTAGTGACCCCTCACCATGCTCCTGTAGTGACCCCTCACCATGCTCCTGTAGTGACCCCTCACCATGCTCCTGTAGTGACCCCTCACCATGAGCCTATTTGTAATCCTTCACCATGCTCCTATGAACAGCCCAATAAACTCACAGGTTCATTTATCTAGACATGGGTGGAATCAATTTTGTTTTCTCTGTCATTGATGCTCTATCACGGAGAATAGATGTTCTTCCATGTCTCCCCAGAAAAAGGCTCCCAGAAGTTGGCAAAGCTTGTGTAGAATGTGGGGTATTCCTGGCATATCCAGCTGGGCCTCCCAGATCTTTCCCAAGATTTCTAACTGTGTTCCTCCTCGGGCTCCATCCCTCCACCTGGCATTCTGTGGGAACACGAGGTCCAGATCTTTTTGGGGGATGCCACTCTGTCCCCATCCCTGTCTGCACGCAGAGAGGCTATCCTAGTTTGGGAGCTTCTCAAGCCATGCCGCCTCCTGGACTTCTGGTGCATTCTCCTGTTCCCCTCTCCTCCTTGAACTTCCATCTCTTAAACAAGATGGAGCCACTGCCCTTGATGCTCTTCTAATACCAAGGCAAGGAAAAGCCCACGGCCCTTCTACAGCAGGTTCACTTCAGACTTCTATCAGTCACCTGTTGTACTGCTGTAAACGTTCAACAAAGACCAACGTCCAAAATTCAAGATTCAAGACACAGTTTCTGTTGAACACACATCTTTTTCACACTACCGTGAAGCACAAAACAGCAGTTAACTTAAACCATCATGAGTCAGAAGCCATCTCCATAATGGAATCCCTCTAAAGGAGGCCCATTTTCAGTATGCAACCGCGAAATACATGAGCCTGGCTAACAACTGCAGAGGGTCTGAAAGCAGCTAATGACCAAGAGAAACAAAAACAGGATGCAAAACAAAACCCAGTGTAGGAAGGACAGGAAGGCCGATGTCTCAGACCTGCTCTGACAACCCCTGCCATCCCCAAAGTCTTAGCATGCGATGATGCCCGTTTTCAAACCTGAATTCTGCATCAGGCCGGCTTCTCTGGGAAACATTGAAGCAGACCAAGTCCCACCTACTATGGGACCACAGTCCTCCAGTGTGAACATGAAAAACAATTCAAGCAACCCTCATTTCTTCATCTCCTCAGGTATCCAGAGTCTTATCACATGATGGAAAAATTACAAGGAAATTCAGAAATCACTTGCCAGTACTAGCTGCCCACCAAGACAAGCTGCCTTCACGTCCCAGAGACAAACTGCTCCTTCTCCTGTAGTAGATGGTCACTGCAATGCTAGGATACCTCTTGGGTCTAAAGCCACGACATTTGGCTTCATTCATTGAGTGATTCTTGGGAGAGGGGCTGTGGACCCATGCTCTGTAAAAAGAGAGAAAAAGAGAGAGAGAGAAGGAAGGAAGGAAGGAAGGAAGGAAGGAAGAGGAAGGAAGGAAGGAAGGAAGGAAGGAAGGAAGGAAGGAAGGAAGGAAGGAGAGAGAGGAAAGAAAGAAAGAAAGAAAGAAAGAAAGAAAGAAAGAAGAGGAAAGAAAGAAAGAAAGAAAGAAAGAAAGAAAGAAGAAAGAAAAAGGAAGAAGGAAGAGGAAGGATGGAAGGGAGGAGGGAGGGAGGGAGGAGGAGGGTGGGAGGGGGGGGGAGGGGGGAGGAAAGAGAAATTGGCTGGGGAAATGGCTTGGGTTTAAAGTCTTTGCCTTACAAGCAAAAGGACTGTAGTTCAGATCCCAGATCCCAGTAAAAATGCAAGGCATAATGGTGGTGGCCTATAATTCGCCCTGAAAGAAGCCTGGGAAATTCCAGGCAAAGCTAGAGGTAGAGCAATCTAGGACGATCCTATGTCACCTTGGGCCTCCCTAGTATGTACATTCATTGCCCTCTTGTACCCACATGTACACATGCATGCATGCTTTCATAGTTAAGCAGGTGTCAACTTGACTGTTGAGGTTTGAGCTCTGAGCACAGTTGTAGAGAATTAGTGGTTGATTTAAACACAAAACAATACTAACAATTAACAAAACCCCAGACCACAATCTCCTCCTCTCTCTCTCTCACTCCTCTCTCAAAAAACAATCTCCTCCTCCTCATTCCGTCTCACTCTATCATTCTCTCCCCTCAACTCCAAACAAAAACAATCTCTC